>OX243824.1:26147616-26177616 GCA_945859605.1 Lumbricus rubellus | reverse complement strand
GTGGTCGCGCAATGTTCCGGACTTTTCACCATGCCGAAGAATAAGCAAATGATAGCATTTAAAGTATATGGACAAGGACTCTTTTATAATTTAGATTTTAAAAATAAACTGATCATTGTAGACCTCATAAGAGATTGAGTGGCATATAGATCTACTGATTGCTGATATAAAGTTACTAATTTAGTCATAAAATAATTAAAAAATGATAGCAATGGCAGCCATAATGCTGAACATAGAGTTTTCGATTGTTGGAGTCTCAGCAGAATGCCTAACGCATACTTCATTGTGTCAAAGAAATGAGCTCTGCGCTCAGATACAACATGCATTAGATATTTCTCCCCTTCATTTTTAGAGATGGATGAATTGTTTTCTTGAATGAGTTGAACAACCCCTTTCGGAATTGACGTTTACAGACCCGACAGGCTGACATTCTTTGTGCACTGTTTTGCCTTCTGACAATCCCAGTTTTGTTTCAATTATTCAGTATCAACATCAATTAGGAACTCACATGGCGGTTCTACTACCTGTAGGAAGTTCAAAGGTTTCACCGCCCCCAAAATTATTACGAATCCTCAGAAAGAGCTTTGGTGGTTGCTGCAGAAATGACACATTTTGTTTTTGAACGCTTTGCACCTGAAGATAGACTTCAGAATTCGAAGGTCGCTGGATGGTGTTGTTATCGTGATCGTGTTTGGACAAGACATATGCTTCTGTGCATGCCAAACTAGGAAACAATTTTATGTCTCTAACTGACATTTCTTCTGGTCTGTAAAAAGGAATTGTTCCTTGAACATCAAGACTCTGATTAAATACAATATCTTTGCCATCCATCTGACCTCATGTACTGCCCCGGGTGCCATAGATCGGATTCAACGTGATGGAATTTTACTAAGAAAGGCAACAGTGAGTTGAAGCATTCGGTGGTAGTCTTCTCAATGCTGCTTGCTAAATTAATAATTTTTGACGAATTAATTTGGATCAAGTCTGAGTTGATGTGTGCTGCCAGAATATTTTTACATTTCGGATCCTGAATTGTTGTCTGGAGGTGACTTGCAACAGCATCCATGAATGGCGAGCCCTCAGAGACCTACTTTTAACAGTGTGATGTCTGATGGGCCACTTGTTGATGGTGCATATGATTGCTTGAAATCATGACGATACATCACATGATGCTGACAAGCAAAATACAGTAGGTCTTTCTCAGAATAGTATCTGAGCTTAATGCTGTAATGTCGAAGTACATCACTTTGACTCTGTCTATAGCTTACTCTATAGCCACAATCTTTCTGCAGAATCACAACAGCTTGTCTCGTTTTTCGCCTGTGTCATGATTTAACCTTTGCACTCCGAGTAATTAATTCACTCATAGTTTATACATGTATCTTTGATACCAGTAGCCATAGGCGAAGACTTGGTCCAGAAGTTGAGGGGTAGGACGAATGAGCGGCCGAAGGACAATCGCCGAGATATGTCGTTGACGATATTTTCATCGATCACATTTTTCTGACGCCCTTTTTTAGTCGCTTTGTCGAAATCTAATGAAAATATACTATTTTCCCAACCAAAATGGAAGATGACCTTTTTACTACCCTAATTATATTTTAACAGATTTACCGATATTATACTAACACTGTCGAAATTTCCGATGCTATTTTTGGTAGCCTGTATTTCTGAACTGTTGAGAGATAGGCCTATGAGCATGTGTTTGGGGTTGGGGGGTCGGAACGGTCCCCCAGCACAAACATTGGTGGACCGTCCCCATAAGTCTCCGTCCATGCCAGTAGTGTACTGGCAATCTATCAAATAAGCTGCTTTGCAGTATTACCAGAAGGGATCATTTCATCCATCGAAAGCATTTCTATCAACTTAGAAACAACTATGAATTTATCCCTTCCCTCTTACTATTTAAAAATGACCCAAAGGCCGTGCATACCCTTATTTTAAAAACGTATTTCATTAAAAGAATAATAACATCAGCTTCTCTCTACAGACTGAGGTACGCAATGCGTGTATAACAACCTTTATCACTAAATCACAGACGAATGTTGACGTAATGTACAGTCGGGGTGCTGTAATATATATGACCTTGTCGCGCGACCTCTAAACTTTGAGCAATTTCAACAAAATTTGGTAGGAATCATTGACACATAATACGTAACAGAATAAAAGGGTACCGTCACGAATTTGTCAAACTTTATTTTTCCCCATGGGTCTGTGGACCACACTAATATATATATATATAAATCTGCCTGTCTCTCTCTTTGTATATATAAATATGTTATGCTCCATCTATCCGCTATAAATAGAAATTATGTGTATTTATATAACGATATCTATATTGCGAATCTGATATCTGAATCCTATAATCATGCAGGCAAGTTTCTAAGTTGCAATCTTAAAATTGTGATTTATAAGCTACTAAAGTTTTATATATTGTAATATATCATATATATATATATATATATATATATACTTGTATCGCGTCATGAGGGATTGTATCTTATTATGCATTGAAATTTACTCGATATAATAATATCAATATTCGTTTGTTATCCGAGTATAATGACATCGTTACAGAATAATTATTGATGAACACAACTACTTATTACAGGATTTGAATTGATCTGTTTGTCTGCAACTATGCAAGGTGCTCATACCGTTATTATAACCAGTTCACTGAGGCCATCTGTCGAATGGAAGGTTGAGTTGAACTGTGGTAGGGTAGCGAACCCACATCTGCGATGTTTTTCGTGTCAGAGTGTTACCATTACAATTAACCTTATCCATCAAGGCCGATGCTAGGAGGATTTTGGGTGTTTGCAGTTGAACACCCCAGAAATTAAAATAATGTAAATATGAAATATTGTATTTACAAGAACATGATGTAAGAACTGCAGTAAGTTTGTAATATAATTGGCCATCCACAGTGTGAGAATTGTGAAAAAATAACTAGGGGTGTTGGACCATGATCAACTTGGAATTGGAGTATGAAAAACAGACTTTACTATGGAGGTTCTAAAAAAGGCTCTGGGTTTAAAACCCCAATCCCCCCCACACAATTCTTACCCTCCATCCACAACCCGCGATGAGAGCTCACGACGCTTCTGCGAGCCCCTTAGTCAGTTGACTCGGTTGTTTGTGGACTTGCTCACGGCCGAGCAACCTCCCTCTCAATAAATCCTGGCTACGGTCTTGTCACCCACCTATGAATCAAATAAACTTCCATAATTTAGCATCTCGTCTATATGCAGGACAGCACATTACGTTTCATTAAGCAAGCAAGTGCAGCAGTCTTTGTCAAATCTTGTGGACAAAATAATAACAGCAAGAAGATGAGACGTTCCACAAATAGATAGCAGCACCTGAGGACATTGGGTTGATCAACTTTAATGAGCTATGAATGGGAAATCCTAAAATAGCTTAATTAAACCTGTCGCGCATGCGTGGGTGGTGACAATACGAGAAGTCGACATGAAGGAAACTAACCAGACAGTTCCACAACTGCTCGTGCTTTGGCAGTGCCAGTCCCAAGCCTGGAGAAAGGAGGTGGAGGGCGGAACTAATCATTTCTGTTATGATACAATGTCGTTAGACAGAAATAACCGACGGTTTCTGTGTCCTTTGAGGAATAATTCCGAGAATCAAGAATTATAATGAAACCGTCCTGATAATAGCGCATCGTTTCATAATTTTTCATGGCACAATTTGTAAGTCGTATTGCAAGCGTTGATCGTCTCAGATCATAGTCCAGACATTAGATAACCGCAGATAATTTTTTATTAGCTACTTTCCCATTACTTACTATAGCAAGAGTAAAAGCAGACGAATCTGATCAGTTTTGATTAACATAGACTCGACGGAGAGAAACCGCAAGCAAAAACGATTTCTGATTTTCTCAATAAACAATTATTCTTAGGAACAAATGAATTTTTATTCTTTCGGTAATTCGAATTTTGCGGTTATCCGAAGCGCTGTTACCTTTGCCTTAGACTTTAACCCTTCCAAAGCAAGTCGAATGATAATTATCAAAGGTTTAACTGTTCGAATAAAAATCATGATAATAACAAGACTAATTCACTGATTTGGTTCTTGTACCATTCCTCATTGGGTTGTGACGTGGGGTAGACCGTGCGTTGAGGGTCAGAGGGCGCAAATGTAATCTTTGACTGGAGCGCCATCTTAGAGAGGGCTGATCACGATATAAAGGCATCCCCCAATACAAAGTTTCCCCGAAATAGATTCCTCTGGCTGAAACTCTGTGTTGGAAGATATATTATTTTCTGATGTAGAAGTTTATATAGGGCCTATATATTTCTTGTTAAATGATTTAAATGGTTTAACCTGCTCATTTATAATTTTTTGCGATTTTAACCCATTTCACGCTGAACGGGAGGGGAACTTTATTTCGGCGGCGGAGGAAATAGTCTCTCCACGGAGACTTTATATCAGAATAATACTCTTCGGTGGGTGGGGGGCAATTTATTCCAGAACAGATCCGCCGGGGAGAATCTGTTTCGAAATAAAGTTTCCGAGGAGACTTTTAGGAGATAGACTATGTCACACGACAGGGGCCATGAGTCCATGCCATCCATGGGTCCATGTCTGCGTAGTCTTAAAACCCCTGCGATCTTCTGTAGCCAAATTAGTTTCTGCTCAATCTGCTGTAAATAATAACTATTTTCTCACCTTACCTTGCTTTCTCATTATCTTGCATTCCGATCCGTATTGAAAAATCAGTTGCATAAGCCTATCCATCGCCTGGTAATATTTTTTTAGCTCGGCTGTTTTTCTCAGTCGACGCATTACCTAAGGAACTATAAAGTCATGTTTTTAAAAACATGGAATTCCAGCACCTTTCCTACGTACCGTATTCTCAGTGTTTCACATGGTTGTCCTTCTGCGCACATAATTATTATTAACCCTTTAATGCCGAGATGGTAGTAAATGGTATGGGAAATCCTATACCCTCCTGCATTAAAGGGTTAAGACATCATAGACATGTACATGTAATCATCTCTTCATTATCTTAGGCGAAGAATTGGTTCTGCGTTTGGAGGGGGGACGAGAAGGGGGGACGAACGAGCGGCCGAAGGGTGATCTGTGAGACCGGAAACGTCGAGCAGAGAAGGAGTTCGGTGAAGGGATGTGTTCACTCATCCATTTATTCATTCATTCATTAATTCATTCGTCCCTTCATTCATTCATTCGTCTATCCATTCATTCATTCATTCATTCATTTATTCATTCATTCATTAATTCATTCGTCCCTTCATCCATTCATTCGTCTATCCATTCATTCATTTATTCATTCATTCATTCACTCATTCATTCATTTATTCATTCATACGTCCATTCATTCATTCATTTTTTTAAAAATTTGTTAATTCCCTCATTTATTCATTTATTCATTTATTCATTAATCCACTCATCCATTCATTCATTTTTGGATTCACTCATTCACTCATACATTTATTCCCTCATCCATCCATCCATCCATCCATCCATTCATTCATTCATTCTCTCATTCACTCATTCATTCATGAGACATGCCCTCCTGGGGCATTGCATGTTGTAAGCAATTCTTCTCCACCGGTTACGGTCTTCTGCCAGCCTATGACCTCAGGGATGTCAGTGTACCGTACGGTAGATCCCTTGAGATGTAGCACAGCCAATTATCTCGCAATCTCCCACGAGGTATCTTCCACTGAGGAGGGACAACCCTTTCCCCCATTGTCGAAAATGTTTTGAATTACAATTAACCACACAATAAAGCCACTGAGGAGGGACAATTAACCGGTCACAACCCTTTTCCCCATTGCCGAAAATGCTTTGAATTACAATACGGTAATGCCGAGTGACTTTAAAAAATCGTTTTTTTTTAACTTTTTGTTGCGTAACTTTTTTGGATCGTCAGATAACAGTGGGAGACTCACTAAAGTGATAAGACGTATGTTCGGTTTCAAATATTTCGATGAAATTTGGCTTTCGGGCGTAGTTATTAATTACCTTTAAGCTGGTAGAGCATGATTTATAAAATTCTTATGTCTGGCTAAGATATTGGCAAAAAACCGTAGGGGATGACTTTGTTTTTGACCCACCCTGTAATTCTAGCATTTAGGCTGCCATTGTAACGAGATTGCTCATCATTTCAGTGCTACTAAGTTTGGTTTCGAGGCTATACGACTTTATACATGTAGGCCCTATAACATTGTATTTGTATGTGTATAATTATGACGCGGAGAAATTGATATCAGTTGATGACACGCTATAAGGTATCATAATTCATATTATGAGAAGTTCTGCTGTTACAGAACCCTGCTGCTAAATTAAGAACAGTGTAAACATATTTTGCAACAATAGATTCGCCCTACATATATTACGCTCGTGTTCCAGTTCGAATAGCATTTTTATTCGATTTCTTCTGCTACAACGCGTTGCAATGACATCCGCTAGAAACGAATTTATAAATAACTGCCTTCAATGACGTCATACATGTTTACTCCGCTGTGCAACTGTCATGCAGTCGGGGCAACCTCTTTTCGGTAACTCCTTTCTTTACAGAGCTCATTGGATGCGTGAAAGCGGTCGGAATCGGATGAAAGGCGGACATAGGCGTACGAGACGGGGGTCCAGAGGGCAAATACCCGCCCGCCCCAAATTCGGGGAAGCCTGTTTTTTGGTCAACTAGACACGGGAAAATAGTAAAAAAAAGTGTTTTTCTAGAGATTTCAAACCCGACGACCAAAGAAAGGAGATCGTCAATATTTTGTCTGCGAAAAATAGGTCTAGTAGTTTCACAAGATTTCAACCCGATGACTAAAAAGAGGTCGCCAATTATTAGTCTGCGAAAAATAGTAGTTTTCACGAGATTTCAACCCGATTAATAAAAAGGTCGTCAACTTTTTTCGGGCGGAAGTAAAATTTTGAACCTCACCCCCCACTGCTGAAATCTCCCGTACGCCTATGAATGCGGATGATCATATATGGACGAAAACGGATATGGAATTATCGACTTACGATGCAAGAGAAACTGGAAACTGCGGAGTAGGCTGACTTTCCTAAGACGAGGCTTAGAACGGTTGATGCCAAGTCTATATATAGGCTAGCAGGGAACCACTGGAGGATTTATCGATTGAAAGGTTTCCGCCGCAGAATCCTCTGTTAGAGGATTGGATTTGAATCCATGGATTGTCTGCAGTCCTCTGCCTGGAAGATCCAAAATGGTCTTCCGGGGATGGACTGGATTTGGACTGGACTGGCAGTCCTTAGGGGAGGCGCGGCTGAATTACTTTTAGCGCTTTTCTGTTCTTGCTGTTGGTAACGCTGGCGATTTAGCGAAGATTACGTTAACGGAGAGGAAATGGTAACGTTGGAGAAAGACACGACCATGGATAATATTATTAATTATAGGTAGAGACATAGATGATCGTAGAGACACACAGAGACAGACAGACAGACAGATAGAGTGAGAGAGACAGACAGAGAGACAGAGAGAGGAGCACAGAAACAGAGAGACAGAGGCACAGAGAGATACGGATAGACAGACCGACTGAGGCAGGCAGGGAAACAGACACACAGAAATATACAGAGAAACACAGAGACACATATTATGTAGACATAGAGACATAGATGATAGACATATAGAGTCAGAGACAGAGACAGACACGATAACCTGAGACGCACACATAAGCTTACATACAGACAGACGATAACAGACAAACAGACACTTGGACAGGCAGACAGGAAAATAGACATACAAACAAACAAGCACGCGAACAGACAGACAAACCTACATACATATACAGACAGTCAAAACGGTCACTAAGACAAACAGACACACATACAGACAGACACACAGTCAATCAGACCACAAAAAATACACATGCAAGCAGACAGACAAGCATACATGCATATAGCCTACATGTAGGCACACACACACATACACACAAGCAGACAGACAAGCAAATACGAATAATTATAGGCACACACCTACACACACACACACACACCTACACACACACACACACACACACACACACGTACAGACAGATAGACATAAAAAGAGAGACCGATGCATAAATAGCCCGGGTTTGACAGACAGCGGAAGTCAGTCGAGTGCATTTAAACGAAATCAGAAACCAAAACGCATTTGCTCAGAGCTAAAACTAGACAGACACATAACAAGACAGCGACAGACATAGACACGGAGAGAGGCACACAACCAGCAGAACAGACGAAGCGATGCAGACATACATACACAAACATACACAGCAGCATTTATACGCAGATGGTGAATGTCATGTAAAGCTGCATGCAGAGGAAGTCATTCAAGAAACATAATAAGTCTTCACATAATTATCATGCAACATTCAGTGGCAGATCAGCCAACCTACATGTACATGTATAAGGAGGCATCGAACAGCATTGACATGCAACTGAGACCTTGTGCCACTGAGTGCTCGTGAATAAGCTGGCGCCCGTCTCTTTAATCGCATACCAAGTAACGAATCTATTTATTATGAGGAGGCATTGAACGGCATTACCAAACAACTGAATACTTGTAACACTGAGCGCTCGTGAATAAGCTAGTGCCCTTCTCTCTCTTTTAGCGCGTATACCGACCTATAAGGACTCTTAATGAGGAATTGAACGACGAACTCGGCTGGCGCCGGTGCAAACGGTGACTGGGAAAGAGCGCACTCGCAAGGAAGCGACCGAGCGGGAAAGCCATCCACGCAGACCATCCAGACGTTTCTACGGGAGTGTTCGGTGCGTGCGTGGTAGCTACTTGACGCATCCATCCGACCTATAGAGGAGGCAGCGTTTGGACTCGTATACCCCAGCCTAACACACGCATGTGCATACATGTACATATGTCTGTCTCAAGTGCATTCATCAAGCGATGTGTTCTTGCTTGCTAAACACTAGAGACAGCGAGTGGCAATCGGTGGATGGTTAGAGAGATTTGCGAGGTACTTGTTCTATTTGCTGCATCGTATCAACCTAGTCCGGAGTGCAGGGCAGGGAGAAAACCGAAATAGGGAACCAAGGTTGCGTCGTGTAGGCCTACCTTCGGTTATTGGCCATTCTAGACGTCGCGCGGTATCCATATACAGATAACGTGACAAATGAGATAGTGAGTTTGCTGCCATTATTGTTCTCTTAGGAAAGGTTTGTTTTTATATTTTATATTATTTATGGACATAGTTCATAGTTTAAAAAATTCAACTGATTTTTGTCCGGATTGAATTTTCTCGTTTGCTGCAGCAAAGACGTCACATTATTTTGTTGAATGCGGTAAGAATCGACTTTACAGTCTTGAAACAGCTGCATGGCTATAAACTATAAAGATATTCATGCACAGGTTGGCCCGACATACCTGGAACATCTATTCATTTGATACGACACATCACTCGTGAATAAGCTAGCGCCCTACTCTAAGCACAAACAAAGTGCTCTAGAAGTTTGGGGCTTAACGATAATTAATTACGGAAACGATAATTATAACTTCGGACTACAACCTCCTTCGTACTATTCTTTCGGACAACCCTTCTGACTAGACACAGCGCTCGCGAATAAGCTGGTGCCCTGCGCTTGGCTTTCGAGTGGCGCTTTAGAAAATTGGAGATTACAATTACGGTTAACTTTGTTGGAGACGTGAATAACAATCCACTGCGTCACGGCACCGATGTCACGCTCGAATGGATACGGACAACAATACATCACAAGACAATAGAAGCGATTCATCGTCACCAGTGGAATGGAACCGGAACTCGTCATGGTCTCCACTTCCGGTTCCTCCACCGATCAACCTCGAGGACTTCCTTGGTCCTCGGCGTCAGGATCTCGTCAAGGTCATTCCAGTCACGATCATCTACGTCATCATCTTCTTCACAGGAATCATCGGCAACGTTTCAACATGTGTAGTCATCGCTCGCAACAAATACATGCACACCGCCACCAACATCTGTCTCTTCAACCTTGCCGTCTCCGACCTCCTCATGATCCTACTCGGCCTCCCTCAGGAGACCTACTCCTTCTGGTCGGCATACCCCTGGGTCCTCGGCCAGACGTTTTGTGTGGTGCGCACCATGGCCGCTGAGACGTCCACCTATGCTTCGATACTCACCATCACGGCCTTCACCGTTGAAAGATACGTGGCCATTTGCCACCCGGTGAAGGCTCGGGTTCTTTCAGGGCTGCACCGAGCAGGGAGACTCATCGTTCTCATCTGGGTCATCTCAGCGACGTGCTCCATACCGATCGTAGTCCAGTACCGGGTTGTGTACATTCCCGATGTGAACGGCGACCCGATCGCTGACTCGGCCACGTGCAATATTCCCAAGGACAGATACTTATCGCACGCCTTCGAGGCGTCGACGTTCCTATTTTTCATTGCACCCATAACGGTCATCAGCGTTCTCTACGGACTCATTGGATTGGCCATCCGCAGGTCAGCGCTCACCAGGACCGGGTCAGACGCGTCGAATCATAGCGAGCACAAACCATGCAGCGCCAGCGACCAGAGGGTTAATCAACAAGCCAGGGCTCGACTGTCTGTTATCAAGATGCTCGGTAGGTCTCGACACACCTAACTCAATACGCATTCATTCATTCATTTGTTCATTCATTCATTCGTTCGTTCGTTCATTCATTCGTTCGTTCATTCATTCGTTCGTTTGTTCGCTTGTTCTTTCATTCGTTCGTTCGTTCGTTCGTACACCCATCCATCCATCCATCCATCCATCCATCCATCCATTCATTCATTCATTCATTCAGAATATTTATGTATCGCCTATTTCAGTATGCCTTTATTCATTCATTCATTCATTCATTCAATCAATCATTCATTCATTCATTTATTCATTCATTCATTCAATCATTCATTCAATCAATCATTCATTCATTTATTCATTCATTCATTCAATCATTCATTCCCAGCCCAGCCATAGCCAAAGAGAAAGGTCTTGAGCAACTCAATAATTATGCGCTCATTCATTCAATCAGTCATTCGTTCATTCATTAATTTATTCAATCATTCATTCATTCATTCATTCAATCACTCTGAATGTCTGTTTTATATAGCGCTCCTATACAAGACGTCTACTCAATGGTCCTCCCAGCCCATTCACAGTCAAAGAGAAGCATATTGAGGACAGGCAAATTGTTCCGAGGTACATGTAGTATGCGCAGGGCAAGCGGGATCCTATTCCGCCGAGTATTATAATAGGCATGTTTTATGTGCCTAGATGCATAGAAACCATAAAACCATAAACCATATATTTCATTGAACACAAGCATCAATTATGACGACAATTATGCAATAACTAAAAGGGAAATAAAAGACATTTGTATGGATCAATAGTAATAAAACCATAATGATAAGGGACCTTAAATTAAGGGGCCATAAGAGACCATAAGCGACCATAAGCG
This sequence comes from Lumbricus rubellus, assembly GCA_945859605.1. NCBI lineage: Eukaryota > Metazoa > Annelida > Clitellata > Crassiclitellata > Lumbricidae > Lumbricus > Lumbricus rubellus. Next base: position 26,166,183 of record OX243824.1, on the reverse strand, counting down.
ACCATAAGAGACCATAAGGAACCATAAGGAACCATAAAGGACCGCAAGAGAACATAAGGGACCTTAATAAGGAACCATACGGGGCCACAAGAGACCATAAGGGCCACAGGGAACGACAAGGGACCATAAGGGACTTAGATCCTGGTAGTGGGCCACCTCCAACAAATGCATAGGCCTATGTGTCTTACAAAGATATAAGCTTATAATTATAATAACAGATCATATTCTGAGCTAATTAACTGTGTCTAATGCAAGTGTGTATACTTATGCATGTATTGTATTTGACCATGTATAATGACCTGTAATGAGCTTATCACGGCATAAGCTTTCCTGATGCGCTCCCAGCCAGTGGGGGGGCACCCATAGAGAAAAGGAGAATTTGAAGGTAATAGAAAGTGGTAGGGCTACCACCAGAGTGGATGGTAGTGGTAGCGAAAGGGACGTTTTTTCCATAGAGAAGGATGATTCAAATTCACAGTCAGATTTCTGTTCTGCTAATATATATATACCTCTTCGAACTCAGCTGTTCAATTACATCTATTCCGATTCTACCTCTGCACCACCCACCATGGCAGCACGCGACCACCATAACCAATTTGCAATATGCCGTCTTCTTGATTGACCGCCTTTATGAAGTCATTGTAAGGCGCTATATAAATTTCTGCATGCATTACATACATGACCTTCCAGAATTCTTATCTGGCTCCGAGTAACCAACTTGATGTCCATGACGATGCCACCGCTTTTGAGCATCAATGAGAAATTACGAAGATGGATGGATGGATCCGATTTGACCAGGGTCTATGACAACAGAGGCCATTAACCTGGACAGAAATTTGCTTGTCATATTACAGCACTTAATAAAATCTGCATTACTTTACATAATAATAAGTAGATGGTCTATATGTGGCGCAATATAAATTTCTGACATGAAATGAATTACCATAAATTATATTATGAGAAGTTCAATCGGTAAAAAAACGACGAACCATCAGAATAATAATAATTAATTAATCTTCTGCGATGTTCCAATTAAACCTCAATGATGTGAATCAACGATTTCTAATTTGTGTGGCGCCTCTAGAATATCTGACATTGCTTCGAACGCAAGCGATGACGATAGTCTTTGCTGAAGAGCCGACATAGCAAGGTCATGAGGATGGCATCGCCGGTTGCTAGGCAACCGATTCAATTGCGATTAACTGAACAATGTTGCTTTGATGCAGCAGGGTGCAAGGAAAGAAAGAAGGAAGGAAGGATAGATGGATGGATGGATGGATGGATGGATGGATGGATATATGGATAGATAGATGAATGGAAAAATGGAAGGACGGATTAACGGAGTAATGAAATGGACACACAGACAGCCAAACAAACAGACAGACAGAGACAGACAGGCAGGCGATAAACAAACAGATCAACTAATTTGTTAAAAATGGTCTACCAAAAAGTAACATTTTTACCATCTTCCTATCAATCTGCATAATTATTATTATCTCTGATGTAAAATTCCGCAAATGCAGATGTATAATTGCAAATATAGATTCACAGAGAGAGAGAGAGAGAGAGAGAGAGAGAGAGAGAGAGAGAGAGAAAGAGAGAGAGAGGCAAACAGAGACAGAGAGACAGGGACAGAGAGTTATTATCAGAATGAAAACACAGCCGAAGCAAAATTGAATAACACAATAATTCCAAACCTTGCACAGTAGCCTACGCTGCCTACAGTCCACTACAACTACTACTGCTACTGCTACTGTTGCTGTTGCCGCTGCTACTGCTGCACCTACTACTACTACTACTGCTACTGCTGCTGCTACTACTACTACTACTACTGCTACTGCTACTGATACTGGTGCTGCTGCTGCTGCTATTGCTGCTACTGCTACTACTGCTACTACTATCACTTGAGTTTGCTACGGAAGTCGAATTCTGTGAGAGACTAAACTAGCTAATCGTGACACCAACACGTACAATAACTGTGTATATATCCATATGCACAATTTTGACTACGAAGGAGAAGTATAAATTTATATAATATACATGTATACTAGTCTATATATAAAATCTACACATGTTTACATGCGTACAATGCATTTACATAATTATAGCCATAAGCGATAGCCAATATATCGCATTTGCTGGCATTTACATCATACATGTATGAGCTCGATGGTTAATATTTTATAAATACATCATATATATTTCTCAATCGTTGGAGACCTTTCGTAATGAAAACACGATAAAGTACATATAAGCCAGGAAGATAATTGGGACAACATTGGGACGACATCAGCGATGCATAGAAGCATTTATGGAGCTCCTCTATAAAACCATATTGCTCTCGGTGTTTGTATTGCAGCTGTCGACTATATATATATATATATATATATATATATATGTATATATATATAATTATACATGCAATATTATGATGAGGCATTGGGACAGGTGCTGGTCGAACATTTCCGCTATTATTGGTTAAGAAGTGACTTGTTATTGGTGATGCACTCGGTTGGGGTCAACCAATCCGCAGTTTATGAAAGGGTCAAGTTTATTTCTTGGATTGTTGGTCTACACAATCTAGACGCAAGCATTGCATCTATTATAGTGTAAGATAATGATCCTCTTGCGCAATAAAGCAGGTGTAGCAGGCAGTAGTAGTAGTATCAGTGGCAGTAGCAGTAGCAGTAGTAGGCCTAGTAGTAGCAGTAGTTGTAGTATTAGTAGTAATAGCTGTTTCTGTAGTAGAGGTGCATGTACTTAGCGACATTACTACTAATACTATGCAAGTAGCCTAATAGTATAGTAGCAATAATAATAGATCTAAGTAGGGCCTAATCATTATTATTAGTCCTATTGTTATTAGGCCTACTAACTGTCTTCGGACAATTCTTGTGCCTTTTGAAGGATTAAATTTACTTTAGCAAAAAGCGTAATAATGACAACAATTTATATGGTGCCTTGAATCACAAGGACGACTGAAGACCATCATTAGACGAAGATTTCTTCATCGTCAATCGCCCATATACCAATGAAACTTTGTTATTCTCGGTGAATGCACGAAATTTGCGCAAATTGCTTCGCATCCATAAAAGCAGAACTAATTTTCTTTGCGACATGAAATGCATGAAAGAGTAATGATATTCTTGCTTAGAAAATTATATGGAATGTATATAGCGGCATAGTTTGTACATAGCCCACGGTATAATAGCAATACTTGCAAGAGCAACGGCCTAGGCTACTTGTGTCCATTGCTGGAATCGTTTTCGGTGGCGTTCAGCACGCGTCAGTGTATTCAGGTTTCCTGCATTGAGACAGTGAAATTAGTGAATTGTCAATTAATCATTGGTTCACTTTCAATGTTAATTTTTTTACATTGATCACATTATTTTCATAGATTTGGTGAATTGCATTCCACGTTTGGTATACGCTTCTGCATGCTGTGCAGGCTATGCGTGTAGCTATATACATTTAAACGTTTCACGAAATAATGTCTTTCCATTTGTAACAAATTCAATTAATCGCTACATATACGGGACCCACTCCCGCGGACAAAACATAAAGTCGACATAACAAAATGGCGGATTTTGATAATAGAACGAAAATGGCGTTTCCTGTGTGCCAGCACACACATCGCCCAACCAACACTTCCTCTAACATTTATTGTGATCGTTTTCTTTTTATGCTGCCCATTGCGTTAAATGCTCGCCTTTGGCAGTATGTGTGTGTATGTGTGCGTGTATGTATGGGTGTGTTTGTGTGTTTGTGTGTGTGTGCGTGTGTGTGTGTCTGTGTGTGCGTGCGTGTCTCGTATGGCTAATTTTTCGGTCGCTTGGTGCTTATAGCTGAAATCTCTGCACGCAACAGCTTCGATAGCCATTATTCTCGTGAAAAGCAGCCGGCAATGCCCAGCATGGTAGACTGCATGGCGGGTCTCTTTTTTCGGTTTTGGGACACACAGAAACCGGATGAAAAGAATCATGACTACTTAAAGGAATGGCGCACGCGTTGTTAAACAGGAAACAGCCTGTCTACAGTTTTGTATAGCGTTATGAAACTAGTAAATTTTCAAATTAAAATTATTGGGACTGTGATTCATATGCATTGTATATTGTGATTAGGCCTATCTTCTTTTTATGGTTACAGTTGTCACAAAAGGCCAATCGTGCACAAAGGATAGCTTAATAATGGAATAAGGCAGGGTCTTGGTCTCGAGTGAGCGCGATCGACTTTGTTTTGAAAAGTGTCGATCATGTCTTGAGACCAAAGTCGTGATCTTGGTCTTGAGACCAAAATCATGATCATGTCTTGAGATCAAAAGTCTTGATCATGTCTTGAGACCAAAAGTCTTGATCTTGGTCTTGAGACCAAAAGTCATGATCATGTCTTGAGACCAAAAGTCTTGATCTTGGTCTTGAGACCAAAAGTCTTAATCATGTCTTGAGACCAAAAGTCTTGATCTTGGTCTTGAGTCCAAAAGTCTTGATCTTGGTCTTGAGACCAAAAGTCTTGATCATGTCTTGAGACCAAAAGTCTTAATCATGTCTTGAGACCAAAGTCTTGATCTTGGTCCTGAGACAAAAAGTCTCGATCTTGATTTTAGACCAAAAGTCTTGATCTTGGTTTGAGACCAAAAGTCTTGATCTTGGTCTTGAGACCAAAAGTCTTAATCATGTCTTGAGACCAAAAGTCTTGATCTTGGTCTTGAGTCCAAAAGTCTTGATCTTGGTTTGAGACCAAAAGTCTTGATCTTGGTTTGAGACCAAAGTCTTGATCTTGGTTTGAGACCAAAGTCTTGATCATGTCTTGAGACCAAAAGTCTTGATCTTGGTCTTGAGTCCAAAAGTCTTGATCTTGGTTTGAGACCAAAGTCTTGATCTTGGTTTGAGACCAAAGTCTTGATCTTGGTTTGAGACCAAAGTCTTGATCTTGGTTTGAGACCAAAAGTCTTGATCTTGGTTTGAGACCAAAGTCTTGATCTCCAGGCTCAATGTCTTGGTCCTGAAGATTCAGGTCTTCATAACAAGACCGAATAAAACAGCCTTGAAACTATGACATGTAGAAGCAGTAATTGTAATTGCAACTGTGATTAGTGACTTCTATAGACTTACTTAGGCTAAACAAATCAATATCGAATTAATTACAGTTTTACAACACAAAGTTCAGTATCGGTATGTACCTGGTTGTACCAGCTGCAGCATCTAGTCCGTAGATTGCTAATGCCTCGTTAGCATAATTATATATATATGATATATATATATATACATGTAGGCTATCAACAATAGATGACACTAAATCTTCTTTATATCAGCTAGCCCATGAGCAGAGTATCTTTACCTAACTGGCATAGTCTAAGAGATCTCTGAATATATAAATGTATACAATTATACAGATATATATCTGACTGGATTGTTAGAGAACCTAAGTGTCTACTTTTATGTTACTGATTGTTACCAGACATTCATGGCCTCAGCGCAAAGGAATACATCATATATGTAAATCGATACTTTAACTAGTATGGAAAATAATTCTGGTGTTGTAGAATGTAGACTGTAGAGATGTCACTATTATACGACTACTTTTGTGCAGTATAATATCACCATCTTTCATGACAGTGGCAGTAGCTAAGTTAGGAGATGACTAGATGTAGGCTAGATGGCTGCGGTTATGCTTTAAATGTCACGGTCTCTCGTTTAGCCATCGGTCCACATTTTCTTTTGAGATACGGACGTCGTTGAGAGCCATCTCTATGGTCCATCCTTAAAGCCTCATCAGATTCTGCCGCTCTGGACCAAAAACATGTTTATTTTGTCACGGTTTATTGTGCTCCTATTTTATTTCGTTTCCAAGTGTCGTCTATGCAAGCGCAGCGATTATATGTACAGACGCTACTTCCGATTATGGTTTGTTTTCCGCTCGATGTAAAACGACAAAAACTGATTGATCGCATGCAGGCAAAACTGTAGACCACGGTTCAATTGTTGTGTAAGCTTATACGACGAAACGACGTCATGCGGAGTCAAGGCCTTACGCATGATTACACGATTAAGTCCATTTTGTTTTTATGGTCGTATTTACTGCTTAGATATAATACACCAACAGAACCAAGGGCGTGGGATTCCTAAAATATTATGTACGTATGTAGGATAAACATGGGGGGGCGGAGACCGGAGAGATGGTCCAGTAGAAACACGCTGGATGAAGCTCGGAAGAGCGTGGGTTTGTTCATGTGTACTTGTTATAGCACCTCTTAAAGCTCTCTCTCTACTCAGAGGCGCTCCCGAATGCAGAGCGGACACTGCTTCGGAGTTTCACGCCGAAGCGCTGAGCAATTGTGAGTGAAGGACTTGCCCAAGGTCCTTACGCTGCGGGGTGAATTCGAACCTCGAACCTTCCGGCTCCAAGGCAACAACGCCACCACTACACCACCGCGCCCCACATGATGAAGCAGTACTTAATTTTATTTTCATTTAATTATTGCTACTAATGTAATAAGAAGCAGATAAATATGTTTTAGGAATGAAAGGCACAAAGTGACAGACCCAGAAGGGGCCAAAGTCCCGCTTTTAGGGGTCATCAGATTGCATGTAAATTTTCGGGTGATTGACTTAAAATTCGAACAGTGGCAGTTACAATGCTGTACCGGGTAACATAACAGACTCAAAGTAAATCTAGCCAGAGCAAATGATCAATGTGTCGTTCATTCAGGTAGGCCTATGCGTAGGCTTACGTAAAACATGCCTTTAAATATTGGGTCTGTTGGTACCTAAGCAGTAAATAATTATGGCATTAAAAATAGGATGGACGCAATAATACGTGAATTCTTGACTCTGTATTACGTCGGCGTATTGAATGGGGGGGGGGGGGGGGGGCTAGGCCCGTACAAGACATGATGAGCATAGCTCTAATCTCACGGATGACATAATATTATATTGCAGGCATCTATATGCTCCGTGTGTATTATGCATAAGAGTAGTGATAGAAGTACCCAGCTAGAACAAAGGAATCGATTAGTACTAATGACGTCAGCCTGCCACGCCTACTCTATTGTTCTATGAAATCGTCTTCAGTCAAAACGCATTAAATTCTATTGTTCTAGGAAATCGACTTCTATCAAAAAGCAATTATATTCTTAGAACACTTAAGTGGAATCTTTTAAAACCTTTATTGTTCTGGAAAACATAGTTAGTAAACCCATTAATTGCATCTCTTTGATCTTTAATAACCATCGTCTTTCTTCCATTTATTTCCTAAAACACTCAGGAGCTCATTGAACTAGTAACCCATAATTACATTTGTCTGTCTGTCTGTCTGTCTGTCTGTCTGCCTGTCTGCCTGTCTGCCTGTATGTCTGCCTGTCTGCCTGACTGTCTGCCTGTAACCCCTGGTCATCATCTCTATCAAACCCACTCAACCGTGTAATTGGAAATCGTACAAGCATCACAATTACAAAGTCCGCTAGTCTTTATTGCCAAATTGTCCCCTTTCATGGCAGGTGTGCATAGCCCGCGGGCATAAAGTCGACCGTCGGTCGGCAGCTCTATCAAACCCACTCAACCGTGTAATTGGAAATCGTGCCGTCATAACAATTGCAAAGACCGCTAGTCTTTATTGCCAAATTGGTCCCTTTCATGGCAGGTGTGCATAGCCCGCGGGCATAAAGTCGACCGTCGGTCGGCAGCTCTATCAAACCCACTCAACCGTGTAATTGGAAATCGTGCCGTCATAACACTTGCAAAGACCGCTAGTCTTTATTGCCAAATTGGACCCTTTCATGGCAGGTGTGCATAGCCCGCGGGCATAAAGTCGACCGTCGGTCGGCAGCTCTATCAAAACCACTCAACCGTGTAATTGGAAATCGTGCCGTCATAACAATTGCAAAGACCGCTAGTCTTTATTGCCAAATTGGTCCCTTTCATGGCAGGTGTGCATAGCCCGCGGGCATAAAGTCGACCATCGGTCGGCAGCTCTATCAAACCCACTCAACCGTGTAATTGACAATCGTACCGCCATCACAATTGGAAAGACCAGTTAGACATTATTACCAAATTGGTCTTTTTATCGCAGGTGTGTGTGCATCGCCCCAGGTGGTCACCGATCGTGCGTCTTCTATTGAGAGCGGTCAACCGTTTGATTGACAATTTGAAAGACGTGCCCTTCCATCAGTCGCCGCAATCTCCTTCTCCATACCCACGTCCTCCTATGCTCCTCCTCCTCTGTCCGCTCCTCATCCTACTCCTCCTCCATCTCCTCCTTTCTCTCTCCTCCTCCATCACCTCCACATTCTTCACCTCTTCCTCCTTTCTCTCTCCTCTTTCAACTCAACAGTCTTCACCTCTTCCTCCTTTCTCTCTCATCAACATTCAAATCCACCTTCTTAACCTCTTCCTCCTTTCCCTCTCCCCCTCCTTCGTCTTGACCTCTTCCTCCTTTCTCTCTCCTCTACAGACAACTCAACCTTCTTAACCTCTTCCTCCCCTACAAATCCTCAAGCGACTTCTCATTATCCAACATAATTTTAAACTAAAATCTTGAGGAACTTCGAAAATTTTGGCTTGTAGTGTTATGTACTTAGAAATTTTTCACTAAAATCTTGAAGAACGTAGAAAATTTTGATTTGTAGTGTGACGAACTTAGAATCATTTCTTTAAAATCTTTATGAACTTCAACAATTTTGGTTTCTTGTGTGACATACTTAGAAATTTTTCACTAAAATCTTGAAGAACGTAGAAAATTTTGGATTGTAGTGTGACGAACTTAGAATCTTTTCACTAAAATCTTGATGGACGTAGAAAATTTTGGCGTGTAGTGTGACGAACTTAGAATCTTTTCACTAAAATCTTGATGAACTTCGAAAATTTTGGCGTGTAGTGTGACGAACTTAGAATCTTTTCATTAAAATCTTTAGGAACTTCAACAATTTTGGTTTCTTGTGTGACATACTTAGAAATTGTTCACTAAAATCTTGAAGAACGTAAAATTTTTGGGCTTGCAGTGTGTTGAACTTAGAAATTTTAGCTCTTGCAGTGTGTTGAACTTCGAAAATTTTGACTTGTAGTGTGATGTACTTAGAAATTTTTCACTAAAATCTTGAAGAACGTAGAAAATTTTGGTTTGTAGTGCGACGAACGTAAAAATTTTAACTAAAATCTTGTTGGACTTTGAAATTTCGGACTTGCTGCGTGTTGAACGTAGAAATTTTAACTAAAAGCTCGTTGCACTTTGAAATTTCGGACTTGTTATGTGTTGAACTTAGAAATTTTGCCTCTTGCAGCGTTGGACTTAGAAATTTTGGCTAGAATCTTTTCATTAAAATCTTTATGAACTTCAACAATTTTGGTTTCTTGTGTGACATACTTAGAATTTTTTCACTAAAATCTTGAATTTTTAACTAAAATTTTATCAAACATAGAAAATTTTAGCTCTTGCAGTAACGAGCTTAGAAATTTTAACTAAAATCTTGTCGGACTTAGAAGTTTCAATCTTGTATTGTGTCAGGCGTAGAAAATTTGGTCTTCTAGTGTGTCGGACCTACAAAATTTTGGCTCTTGCAATTTTGGCCTTAGAAATTTTAGCTTGTAGTGTGACGAACTTAGACATATTTATCTAAAATCTTGAATTTTTTACCTAAAATTTTGCCAAACCTAGAAAATGTTAACTCTTGTAAGAAAATTTTATTATTGTAGTGTGTTGGACTTAGAAATTTGATCTTGCAGTGTGTTGAACTTAGAAAATTTCGGACTTGTTGTGTGTTGGACTTACAAATTCTTCATTCAGTGTGTTGAACGTAGAAAATGTCAAGCGTATAATGTGTTCGAACTTAAAAATTTTGATCTTGCAGTGTGTTGAACTTAGAAAATTTCAATCTTGTAGTGTGTCAGACTTAGAAATTGTTCATTCAGTGTGTTCGAGCTTAGAAAATTTCGATTGAGCAGTGTATAAGTCTTAGAAATTTTGGTTGTGTAAGAAATTTTAGCTCTTGCAATGTACTGAACTTAGAAAATTTCAATCGTACAAGGCGTTCGGACTTAGAAATTTTGATCTTGCAGTGTGCGGAACTTAGAAAATTTCAATATTGCTGTGTGTCGGACTTAGAAATTGTTCATTCAGTGTGTTGAACTTAGAAAATTTCAATCGTACAGCGTGCTGAACTTAGAAATTTTGATCTTGCAGTGTGTTGGACTTAAAAAATTTCGAACTTGTAATGGGTCTGACTTATACAATTTTGTTCTTGTAGTGTTTCGGACTTAGAAATTTTTCCAATCAGTGTTGTCGAACTTATAAATATAAATTTTTTATTCTGTGTGTTGAACTTAGAAAATTTCGAACGTGTTGTGTGTAAGTCTTAGAAATTTTGATCTTGTAGTGTGTCGAACTTAGAAAATGTTTTATCTCGCGGACACAGACGTGTTAGCATAGTTGTGTAGACATACAAGCTTTGTAATTTTCGAATCTTTTCAAAGTAAGACACGAACTTTTGCAATGCATGTTGAGCGAAGTAAGTGACGAGAATTGATGTGTGGAGAGCAAATTTTTAATTTTAAGGAATCGAAGTGTGTAATATTCGCAATAGGCCTATGCCAAACAAATTTTGATAAATTTCGAACAATGGTTAAGTGAAGTAGGCCTAATGCAACTTAGAGGTTCAAACAGCGCATTAGAAGGCTTTTTAGGCTTGAGTGTGTTAAGTTGGTGAAGTAAAGGGGTGGGAGAGAAGTACATATCCTTAAGTTTGTGGAAACAAAGGCATGCAGTATTAATTTTGTGAAATACCAACAAATTTTGGTAGAGTACGTTTAATGACGAGCGAAGAAATGCAACTTAGGCTTACAAGCAGCAAGCTACACGCCTGTTTAGGTGTGAGAGTGGTAAGTTGGTTATGTGCAGGGGTGGGGAGGAAGTCCAATTCTTAAACTTTGTGAAAGCAAGGCATTCAATAATTGTGCTGTGTCAGCAATTTTAGTAAAGTACGAAAATTAACACACAAAGAAACACGAATTAGGGTTACAAGCGGTGAATTGCAAGTTGTAGGCCTATAGGGGCAACAGACGCGCACAACTTAGCAGAAATCTGCTTTCGTCAACTCTGAAAACGCTAAGTCCGAATTTTTCACCATGCAAACATCGACCGACAACCCCTTCGAGCGGTGCGGTGGCGGCGGCGGCGGGCGACCCGTCCCTCACGGACGTCCTCGGACCCTGCGGCGTGGTGACGTCGAGACCCGCTTTCCCAATCGATCCTGCTTTGGCTCGTATGAAGTTAAAGACTCGTGCGTATTGCTGGTGAAGGAAATTTTTGAAAGAGCTGTGTCGGAGCGCATTCGACTTTAACTTCTACGTGCCAAAGCCTGATCTAATTGGGAAAGCGGATCTCGTCGTCTCCTCGCCGCAGGGACCGTGGTCGTCCGTGAGGGACGGGTCGCCCGCCGCCGCCGCCACCGCACCGCTCGAAGGGGTTGTCGGTCGATGTTTGCATGGTGAAAAATTCGGACTTAGCGTCTGTGTCCGCGAGATAAAACATTTTCTAAGTTCGACACACTACAAGATCAAAATTTCTAAGACTTACACACAACACGTTCGAAATTTTCTAAGTTCAACACACAGAATAAAAAATTTATATTTACAAGTTCGACAACACTGATTGGAAAAATTTCTAAGTCCGAAACACTACAAGAACAAAATTGTATAAGTCAGACCCATTACAAGTTCGAAATTTTTTTAAGTCCAACACACTGCAAGATCAAAATTTCTAAGTTCAGCACGCTGTACGATTGAAATTTTCTAAGTTCAACACACTGAATGAACAATTTCTAAGTCCGACACACAGCAATATTGAAATTTTCTAAGTTCCGCACACTGCAAGATCAAAATTTCTAAGTCCGAACGCCTTGTACGATTGAAATTTTCTAAGTTCAGTACATTGCAAGAGCTAAAATTTCTTACACAACCAAAATTTCTAAGACTTATACACTGCTCAATCGAAATTTTCTAAGCTCGAACACACTGAATGAACAATTTCTAAGTCTGACACACTACAAGATTGAAATTTTCTAAGTTCAACACACTGCAAGATCAAAATTTTTAAGTTCGAACACATTATACGCTTGACATTTTCTACGTTCAACACACTGAATGAAGAATTTGTAAGTCCAACACACAACAAGTCCGAAATTTTCTAAGTTCAACACACTGCAAGATCAAATTTCTAAGTCCAACACACTACAATAATAAAATTTTCTTACAAGAGTTAACATTTTCTAGGTTTGGCAAAATTTTAGGTAAAAAATTCAAGATTTTAGATAAATATGTCTAAGTTCGTCACACTACAAGCTAAAATTTCTAAGGCCAAAATTGCAAGAGCCAAAATTTTGTAGGTCCGACACACTAGAAGACCAAATTTTCTACGCCTGACACAATACAAGATTGAAACTTCTAAGTCCGACAAGATTTTAGTTAAAATTTCTAAGCTCGTTACTGCAAGAGCTAAAATTTTCTATGTTTGATAAAATTTTAGTTAAAAATTCAAGATTTTAGTGAAAAAATTCTAAGTATGTCACACAAGAAACCAAAATTGTTGAAGTTCATAAAGATTTTAATGAAAAGATTCTAGCCAAAATTTCTAAGTCCAACGCTGCAAGAGGCAAAATTTCTAAGTTCAACACATAACAAGTCCGAAATTTCAAAGTGCAACGAGCTTTTAGTTAAAATTTCTACGTTCAACACGCAGCAAGTCCGAAATTTCAAAGTCCAACAAGATTTTAGTTAAAATTTTTACGTTCGTCGCACTACAAACCAAAATTTTCTACGTTCTTCAAGATTTTAGTGAAAAATTTCTAAGTACATCACACTACAAGTCAAAATTTTCGAAGTTCAACACACTGCAAGAGCTAAAATTTCTAAGTTCAACACACTGCAAGCCCAAAAATTTTACGTTCTTCAAGATTTTAGTGAACAATTTCTAAGTATGTCACACAAGAAACCAAAATTGTTGAAGTTCCTAAAGATTTTAATGAAAAGATTCTAAGTTCGTCACACTACACGCCAAAATTTTCGAAGTTCATCAAGATTTTAGTGAAAAGATTCTAAGTTCGTCACACTACACGCCAAAATTTTCTACGTCCATCAAGATTTTAGTGAAAAGATTCTAAGTTCGTCACACTACAATCCAAAATTTTCTACGTTCTTCAAGATTTTAGTGAAAAATTTCTAAGTATGTCACACAAGAAACCAAAATTGTTGAAGTTCATAAAGATTTTAAAGAAATGATTCTAAGTTCGTCACACTACAAATCAAAATTTTCTACGTTCTTCAAGATTTTAGTGAAAAATTTCTAAGTACATAACACTACAAGCCAAAATTTTCGAAGTTCCTCAAGATTTTAGTTTAAAATTATGTTGGATAATGAGAAGTCGCTTGAGGATTTGTAGGGGAGGAAGAGGTTAAGAAGGTTGAGTTGTCTGTAGAGGAGAGAGAAAGGAGGAAGAGGTCAAGACGAAGGAGGGGGAGAGGGAAAGGAGGAAGAGGTTAAGAAGGTGGATTTGAATGTTGATGAGAGAGAAAGGAGGAAGAGGTGAAGACTGTTGAGTTGAAAGAGGAGAGAGAAAGGAGGAAGAGGTGAAGAATGTGGAGGTGATGGAGGAGGAGAGAGAAAGGAGGAGATGGAGGAGGAGTAGGATGAGGAGCGGACAGAGGAGGAGGAGCATAGGAGGACGTGGGTATGGAGAAGGAGATTGCGGCGACTGATGGAAGGGCACGTCTTTCAAATTGTCAATCAAACGGTTGACCGCTCTCAATAGAAGACGCACGATCGGTGACCACCTGGGGCGATGCACACACACCTGCGATAAAAAGACCAATTTGGTAATAATGTCTAACTGGTCTTTCCAATTGTGATGGCGGTACGATTGTCAATTACACGGTTGAGTGGGTTTGATAGAGCTGCCGACCGATGGTCGACTTTATGCCCGCGGGCTATGCACACCTGCCATGAAAGGGACCAATTTGGCAATAAAGACTAGCGGTCTTTGCAATTGTTATGACGGCACGATTTCCAATTACACGGTTGAGTGGTTTTGATAGAGCTGCCGACCGACGGTCGACTTTATGCCCGCGGGCTATGCACACCTGCCATGAAAGGGTCCAATTTGGCAATAAAGACTAGCGGTCTTTGCAATTGTTATGACGGCACGATTTCCAATTACACGGTTGAGTGGGTTTGATAGAGCTGCCGACCGACGGTCGACTTTATGCCCGCGGGCTATGCACACCTGCCATGAAAGGGACCAATTTGGCAATAAAGACTAGCGGTCTTTGCAATTGTTATGACGGCACGATTTCCAATTACACGGTTGAGTGGGTTTGATAGAGCTGCCGACCGACGGTCGACTTTATGCCCGCGGGCTATGCACACCTGCCATGAAAGGGGACAATTTGGCAATAAAGACTAGCGGACTTTGTAATTGTGATGCTTGTACGATTTCCAATTACACGGTTGAGTGGGTTTGATAGAGATGATGACCAGAGGTTACAGGCAGACAGTCAGGCAGACAGGCAGACATACAGGCAGACAGGCAGACAGGCAGACAGACAGACAGACAGACAGACAGACAGACAGATGTAATTATGGGTTACTAGTTCAATGAGCTCCTGAGTGTTTTAGGAAATAAATGGAAGAAAGACGATGGTTATTAAAGATCAAAGAGATGCAATTAATGGGTTTACTAACTATGTTTTCCAGAACAATAAAGGTTTTAAAAGATTCCACTTAACCCATTAGTGCCCGACGTCCGTTATAAAGGACGCTCAGAAAACACGTTGCCAAAATTAGAGCTAACTGTATAATATAGTCATCACTATTTTTTTAAATTGGTGGGTCAATTGGCTACAGATTCCACTATTTTGATTGCCGGATTATGTGGATTAGAAATATTTTATTGCTTGTGCTAATGTGTCTGTTGCAGCATGTCTAAAATCCTCGCTACCCTTAGCTATTATATTTATGTTTGGCATTGAACGAGGAGGAATTTAGAGAAAGTGTAAATGTTGTTTGTAGTAGCCATATTGGTCAATATCCTGACAAAATATTATCCCAATTGCCGCAAGTTTTCCAAAGGAAATTTCGATTGCAATGTAAGCGTCCTTTATAACGGACGTCGGGCACTAGCCCAGAGATGACGTTTCCTACAGTAAGTCTCTATGCGCCATTGTTCCAGCAATTACCACCGTCGTTGCATTACTTGTAATATGAAGAAAGCATCAGCCTACAGTTTATTCAGACTGGCGACTCACTATTTTGACATGAATATTGTAGACTTTTGCACTTCTGACATGAGTGTGGGTACGGTGGGGCATGTAATGAAGGAGCCTGTACTTGAGGAACATGTACACAGGTCAATTTACCTTGAAACCCATAGCAGCCAGGTGCAAAGAACGAGTATCACGCCGCACTATACTGATTATTTGCTGGCGTGATCGCTGTGTTGTAAGAAACTTTTACCCCCCTCCCGAGAGGAGACCGGACTCAATCCCTGTCCGTCCTCTCCTCGGCCGACCATCCCCTCCCGACGTACATGTAGGCTTTGGCTCATTTCTGATTTCCCCTGTTTTGCACTTGGTTCAAGATGCGCCCACCCTGTATAGAACATAATCCTAGTAGGCCTATTATAGTTAGTCTTCAGTGCATGAACTTTTAGGATGGTGGACGAGGGTCGTGTGCAGGGATAGTCACACAGCCAGAAGAAAGCCATGTCTGTTTTTCAAACTTCCATGTCCCTTCTCTACAATCAAGGCATGGGCGATGTGTTGATATGTAAGATAGGCGCGATGCTAACATGATATGAATCAGGCAACGGAAATTGTGATTTCCAATCAGTCTACCTGTGTGAAATAGCTTGGTATCTCTTACAAAGTTTACTAAGGCAGCAGAAGTTTGACTCAAGGCAACAGATGTAAGTGTACACAAGGGTCATGGCGTACCATCCAGTACTCAAGTGCTTGGCGTACCATCCACCCAAGCATAGGTGCAATCACGTCCTAAAAGTTGGGGGGGACCATAATGAATCACGTCCTAAAAGTTGGGGGGGACCATAATGATAAAGTTAGGGGACCACTCAAAAGTTGGGGGACGCGTCCCGTGGGTTTCATAGGGTGGTTGCGCCTATGCACCCAAGGTCAACGTGCTGCTGCAGTCCTGTAAGCCTGATGCACAATGCGATGGTAACAATCATTGGATTGTACTAGGAAACACAAACTGCCATTGCAAGGCTTGAGAAATGTGATGGAAACCTTTATCCTTAGAGCCACAAGTACTATAACAATACATGAAACGCTCGTGAATAAGCTGGTGCCCTGCACTTGACATTAGGTAAATGAAGATAATTAGCTAATGACGTAAATAGATGTTGCAAATCATCAAAAACATTCACCAAGCATTGTATAAAATAAGAAGAAGGCTTAATTCTCAATGGCAACCTAAGCACTGGGCTAGTGCCCGACGTCCTTTAAAACGGACAGTATGGAAAGTACTGATAATGTAGCACGAATCAATAAATAAGTTATCAGCCATGTTACTGCACCAAGTTGATGAGATTACTGAAACCACAACTTCATTTGTTGGGTTTTACCACTTTGGGCACTAATGGGTTAAGTGTTTTAGGAAATAATTGCTTTGAAATGATGTTCCTTAAGTGTTCTAAGAATATAATTGCTTTTTGATAGAAGTCGATTTCCTAGAACAATAGAATTTAATGCGTTTTGACTGAAGACGATTTCATAGAACAATAGAGTAGGCGTGGCAGGCTGACGTCATTAGTACTAATCGATTCCTTTGTTCTAGCTGGGTACTTCTATCACTACTCATAAGCAATAACGTAGATGTTAAACCGAGGAAGAATTATGAGTGAAGGGAGGAGATGAGAGCGGGCAATAGATAATTGTGATTGAGCACTTTTATAGCGCCACTCAGATATTCAGAGGTAGGCTACTCCCGATGCACGATAATTCTATCACTAACAAAAAAGGACAGTCCAGCTCTTCAGGCGTTTCCGCAAGAGAAGAGGAGAGGAGGGAGGCTGCAGAACTAAAAGCCGGAGTTCCTAAGGAAGGTGGTTTCTGAAAGGTCTGGTTTTGCGGGATATTCTGCCCCTAGAAAGCTATCCGGGAGATGAATTAATCTATCTCCAGGGTGGAATTACTGGTACAGAGAATTGGGAGGATAAACGATTCTATTCCACCAGAGGATAATAATAATTGGAAAATGTGTATGATTGATATATTTACGCTGTAGACATATCAAAATTTAAAGTGACTCTAATTGTTTTAATCAACCAATCAATCACATAGATTTATATATAGCCCCCTTCAGAAGTCTACTAAGAGGCGCTCCCTTCACGTGTCCTACGCAATGTTCAAAGCAAGGCGGCTCGAATTTAGTTTGTCACTCTAAATGTTCTTAAGAAGCAAAGCAAACAACGTTAGATACAGGTAGTAGATCTAAACAAAACCATTAGTAGCAGTGTTCAAAACAACGCAAATGGAAGTTAAATTTGTGGTTTTTCAACTGCTCTTAATTTTTTTGGCGGGGGAAGGATTGTTACAGGAATACTCTATTTCGTGACACCGGCATAAGCAAGGCTTCTTGATTGAACAGTAGCCCGGTGCGTAAGGGAAACACCGAGATGGCCTCTGGTAGCTGAGCAAAAAGCGCACGGACCGGAGATATAAATCAAAGACCGTGAAGAGAGACCGAGGTACAGTTAGGTAAGCAAACTTGGCAGAGGATGAGAAAGGGTGTATTGGATGGAGTGGTGTGGGGTGGATTAGACGTGATTCAGAGGAGAAGCATTCCTTTTGTAAAGTAGACCATGATATTGAATATATGTTGGTCAATAAATCAGTAGTCGGCTGGTATATGATTTAATCAGGAAATGGGTTGGTGCAATATTCGTAACTCGTTACATCACATCGGTCTGCCAAGCCATAAATTCATCCTGCAACATTACTTTGCACAAAATTAGACTCCGCCACTGTTTGCACTCTGACAGTGCCAGTCCCAAGTCTTTACAAAGGAGTGGGCGACATTATTTGCCAATACGTCGCGAAACTGCAACAAACATTACATCACATAAATAGCATTACAGCATACTATTCGACATCGAATTTGTTTCACACCACATCGCATTCATAGGTGCAATCACGTCCTAAAAGTTGGGGGGACCATAATGAATCACGTCCTAAAAGTTGGGGGGGCCATGATAATAAAGTTAGGCGACCACTCAAAAGTTGGAGGGGACGCGTCCCGTGGGTCCCATAGGGTGGTTGCGCCCAGGCCCGCCGACAGAAATTCCGGGCCCCTGGGCAGGGTAGTCACGGGCCCTAAACTATCTTTAGGCTATTATAAAATAGAAATAAGAAGAGTGTGGGCAGGCCTATCTATATAGGCCTACGCATGTACGATAGCTTAATATACAAGCCCATAGGCTATCATGATTTTAATCAGTTCTTGATAATAATATTAATAAATTAAATTTTCAACTTTTTTGTAGGACCTAATCATGAAAAATGCAACTTT
>OX243824.1:26127813-26147416 GCA_945859605.1 Lumbricus rubellus | reverse complement strand
TCGTATTTTTGGCCAAGATATGGGCTAAAAACCGTAGGGGATTACTTTTTTTGGCGCACCCTACACTCTAAACGCGAAGTATGTTATATGGTAAGCTTAAGCTTACTTCGGCTTGTCCACTGGGTGGATAGTTTAAGCCATGCCTAGTAGTAAGCTCCACAGCTTACTTTGAAAGTAAGCTCTCTACCTTACTTCAAGGTAAGGTCAAGGTTACTTCAGGTTTGTCCAACAGGTGGATAGTTAGGTAACCATGTGGTAAGTTGCAGAGCTTACTTCACTGAGTATGTAGCTTACTTTATAGCAACTTGCAGAGCTTACTTTATAGCTTACTTTATAGCAACTTGCAGAGCTTACTTTATAGCTTACTTTATAGCAACTTGCAGAGCTTACTTTATAGCTTACTTTATAGCAACTTGCAGAGCTTACTTTATAGCTTACTTTATAGCAACTTGCAGTGCTCACTTTATAGCTTACTTTATAGCAACTTGCAGAGCTTACTTTATAGCTTACTTTATAGCAACTTGCAGTGCTTACTTTATAGCTTACTTCTCAAGGTTTCTAAAAGGAGAGGTTTCTACATTGTACATGGAAAGGTAACGTTACTTGAAAAAGTTCTCAAGGTTTTCTCATGGTGAAGCAATGTGCTTTGAAGAAAGCTGCCTAGGTTACCATAAAATTTAATCTTCAGTGCTACTTCATGGACTCTTGAAGAGTCTATACAATGAACCTTGACATTGCCCTCAGTCGTAATTAAAGTAAACCATTCAATCCAGTATTATACTAGAACAGGAAAACTCAATGATAAACTTTACTAATGCAATCTTCAGCATCAAAATTTGTCAAAGTCAACGAGTTTATTACATTTGAACTCATAACAACATTACCAATCAAACAATCATCAAGTATAAACGAAGCCGTAAAAGAGCAATAGTTTAAACAGGGATGGGCCCTGATTTCCAGTATGCAATTGCTTACATTGGATAGTCACAATTGCTGAGATCTAAGCATGCAGATTATTAGATTAAACATAGAATGAGAGTATAGCAGTAAAACAAACTCTTAAGATCGGCATCAGTCCTACACTAGCAAAAAGTCAAGCAAGAGGATTGTAATAGAGAACTCAATAGTTCATACGAAACGAACATTAGTTTGAAAGTCTGCAATGTTATTACATAATAGGAATGCCTTTTTATACTAACATCATAACAGTACTGGTGATAGTTATAGTAGCAGTATTAACAATAGTAACTAATGCAAATAACAGTAATCCTACAAATATAGTAATAATTGATAACTAGTAATCACAATACTAATAACAATGACACTAGTACAATTTCCAGCATTTTTTCCCAGTCATACGATTAGCAATAGCAGTAGCAATTCATTCATTCATTTCAGACATTTATATAGCGCCTCTTTAAGAATATCTATTCAGAAGCGCTCCCGACCCAACCACGGCTAAAGAGAACAGTCTTAAGAGCAGAGTAGAACGCAGTCTCAAAGGCGTAGTTCCACAGGGAGCACATTCCAGATTGCAGGGCTAACAACAGAAAAGGCACGGCGCTGCACAATAGAAGTGCGTGACCAGAGGACAAGAAGCTCAGCCTGCTTATAAGAGCGGAGGGAGCCACGCCGATGGACACTCAACAGAGCTCCTGCAAATAAACAGGGGCCACACCCGCGAGACAGCGCCAAACCAAGAAAGATATTCGGTAAGTGACCCTTTGTGAGAAAGGAAGCCAGTACAATAGCACAATAACAGCAACAATAGCCTTTAATGGAACATAATGGTCAGTACCAATCATGCTAAAAATCACCTTTTAGCCAAAAAATTATAAAAGTGAAAATTTATATTAATTATCAAAGCGGATTATGACAATTGCCATGAATAATAATAGAAGCGATGTTCAGCAAATTGTACACTTTTAGAACAGGATAAAGCAGCAATCTTCATATTGTTCAAATGGGACATAACAATTAATAATAATTTATATTCAGATTTTTGCACGTTCTCTATCTCTGATCACTAAAAAACTTAAAATGCTACATCTCCTATCAAGTTTATAGTTCCTGCTAGACTACAATGTCCATTGATGCAGAATTTTGGGGAATGCTGCAAATCTGCTTTCCATGAGACCTGTTACTTTGTTACAGATCGATGACTGCAGGAACATCTGAAAACAAGAACCCAGAATTTTATTTTTAATAGTATCACAAAAAAGAATGAATACAATTTTTAATTATAATGTGACAATAGACCTCACACATAGTGTCTTTGACAACCCATTTCGAGGGTGCTTGACAAAAGTGCGCATGCCATAAAAGAGTCATGCTAAAATTACCTACGTAGAAATTTTACAGCCCTATTGATTGAAGTAATTTATTAAATGACAAACAAAAAGCAACAAAATATATGCAATGACAACACATTTACAATAGAGTTCTCTGATGTAGATGTCAAAGGCACAACCCTAAAGGGCTTATAAACCTGCTAAGTCAAGGGTTGTCTTCTTTCCCATGGAATTATTTCTGATGGCCTCACGATATTTGGATACTGGTATACACAGTGCCAGACAAGTAAGGCCTAAAAAAATGTTGTGTTTCCGGTAACAGAGCTAAAAAAATTGGGTAGGTAGGTCGGAAATTATTTTTATTTTGGTAAAATATTTTTATGCAGTGACTATCCGAAAAAGTATACCCCACTAGTCTTTTTTGCACGCTGCAACAAAGTACGTGTTCTAAGCAAGTATAAACTGCCTATTTCCCGACTGTCTGCACCCAAAACTGCTTTAGAAACAGTCCTATTAATTTCATTTTGTTGACGTCTTTTCTGTTATGTCAATACAAAAGGTTTTTTTTTAAGTTTTAAAATAAAATAAAAAATTAGAAAAAATATTTGGGTCGCGGCCGTAAAAATGGGTCGGTCGGGTTACCGGAAACACAACATTTTTTACGCCTATATATATATATAAGAAAGAAGAGAAAAACTTAACATGTAACTGATAAGATTCCATATAAAAATAAAAAGCACTGTATTCATTATTTCATACCAATTTAACACACAGCATAAATATTGTACATACAGCCCCAGGTTCAATAATGCTTTAATGCAGTCCTAAATTGTTTCAAACATGGTATTTTTAGGTATATTACAATGGTTACAGAACGTGAATTCCAAAATCATGGACCCATGCATTTGACCGATGTGCTTAGTCTACTCAGAGCTACACCTAGCCCAGAGACGGTCAAAGAAAAAAGGTCTTGAGCAACAGGTAGAAAGCAGGCAAATTATTCTGAGGTAGTAGGCGCAGCCCGAATCCATTTTCAGTGGAGGTGCTAACAACCGAGAAGGCTCAACACTATGCGACCAAAGAGTGAAAGGAACCCTGCAGGAGCTGCTCCATAGCCGAAGAGCGCAAAGCTTGATAGGAGGCCAATTTAATCAAACACTACCAGATAAGTGCTGCTATTATGTAGGTCGAGATTAGGACATGCGTTTTGAGGCTGGAAGCCAGTGAAAAACATCACGCATGTAAGGAAAAACCAGGGCATATTTTGATATATGACCAAGCAAGCCAACTGAGGTAGTAGGCTGCGCCTACTACCTCAGAATAATTTGCCTGCTTTCTACCAGTTGCTCAAGACCTTTTTTCTTTGACCGTCTCTGGGCTAGGTGTAGCTCTGAGTAGACCAAGCCAAGCAGCAGAGCAAATGACCCAGTCAAGACGCCCTATTAAGCCAGATGGGTGACCAGCCAGAACCGAGCAGCAATGACCAACTCTGCTGGTAACAAAGGAGGGGACAAGCATGCGAAATGACACTTCATACTAAAGATGCACTTTAGTTTACTTGATATTGCCCAGTTCCCAAAATTCAGAAATGCATGCACAATCATAAAAAAACTGATTGTACTAAGCAATTGTGAGCGAACGACTTGCTCAAGGTCTCTACAGGCGACTGTCTGAGTGGAAGCACGAACAAATAGGCTGAGAACTAAAAATCAATTCAGCTACCATTACTCAATGCAATTATTCGCAGTGAAGTCACAAATTTATGTTCAACAGATGCAAGAGATGACAAAAGAAAATTCTAAGGTCAGTTTCGAAAGTGTTACAAAAGTAAAGAGGGTAATTACTTTAATTCTATCTTAGAGGACAGTTTGTCTAAAATTAAACTAGTCACAGCATAGTAATAATGCACATCTATGGCAGAAATTTTACATACATGTAAGAAGTTGAATTAAGTCTGAATCTAAAGGAATTCCAGCACGTCTAATTCAGGTCAAGACAAGGGACACATAAGCTTCCAAGGTAAACAAATTTGATCTTCACCTTCAAAAGACGAGCTGTTGGTGTTGGCACAGGCTACAATTTCATCGACACAGAAACAACCAGATGCCAGTAACTCCAGCAGCTCCTACATCAAAACCAATTGAGAATTTTTAAATCACTAGAGTGAAATCATCATATATGCAAAATAACATGTAACCAACCAATCTTAGACTTGGCTGTAAATTTGCTATTTTGTATGCATACCCTAAGATAATTAAAATGAATGATAAAAGTTTGTTAAATAAACACGATAATATGTGGAATGTCCTGTATTGCCTCCCTGCCTCGTAGTGAATTATATAGCGGGTCTCTGCTTTGTTGTGGCAGTAACACGAAGCTGCTATTACCAGCTTCACCAGTTGCATATTTTCTTGCGATCCCTATCTCATGATGCCGCTGTGGTCCTTGTCCACACCTTTGTAACCAGCATAATTGATCATTGCTGCTCAGTTCTTGCTGGCCACACATCTAGCTTAATAGGGCGTCTTGACCGGGTCATGCGCTCTGCTGGTCCTCTAATTGGTCATATTCCAAAATTTGGCCCGATCTCTGCTTACATGCGTGATGTTTTGCACTGACTTCCAGTCTCGCAGTGCATCTCGTACAGAATAGCAGCACTTGTCTGGGGGTGCCTCACTGGTAGAGCCCCGTCCTACTTATCTGATTTCTGGTCTTTGACATAGCATCCCGTCAAGCTTTACGCTCTTCGGCCAATGGGGATCTGCTGGTCCCTCGAACCCGCTCTGCTACCAGACAGCATCAAGCCTTCTCGGTTGTTGGCCCGTCCAGATGGAATGGGCTCCCACTTGCACTATGCTTGCTACCTCGGAATAATTTGCCTGTTTCTACAAGTTGTTTAAGACCTATCTTTTTAGCTCTGGCTGGGTCGGGAGCGCCTCTGAGTAGGCTTCTTGAAGGGCGCTATATAAGTTTTCGGAATAAATGAATGAATGAATGAATGAACACTTAGGTGCTGTTCCTGTATATTTGCAAGACTTATGCCACTGTAGTCCTCCACTTCAGTTGTTAACCGGCAACGTGCTCTGCATTCATCCACTTAGGGTGAAATCCTCGTTTCCCAGAGCATAAACTGTTCTTAGACAGCATCATTCTCTGTTATTGCCCCCATGATTTGGAATGGGCTCCCACTTCTATGTCAAACAATCAGCATTTATATAGCGCCCCTTTAAGGTATCTAATCAGAAAAAAATCGATTTTGTTCACCTCTCAGAATTATTTCCTCACTACACCTTCTCCTCAACCGTTCTTGATCTGGGTGTTACCTTAGACAGCTTCCTTTCTTTTAAAGACCATAATTCTAATCTTACACGCTCTTCCTATTTTCATTTAAGGCGTCTGAGGGCTATTCGGCGTTCTGTTTCGTCTTCTGTTTTTACCACTCTGGTTCATGCTTTTGTTTGCTCCCGAATTGACTACTGTAATTCTCTTCTAATTGGACTGCCTAAGGTTCGTCTCTCACCTTTACAGTCGGTCTTGCGCACTGGGAGCGCCTCTGAACGGTTCGCCCTACTACAGGCGCTTTATAAAGGTTTTTATGCAATACAATACAATACAACACAGAGGCGCTCCCAACCAAGATCAAGCGAAAAGAATTCTTCAATAGTTTGTGAAATTGAGAGCAGCTTGGGACGTGTTGCATAGTCCAGGGAAGCCCATTCAAGGTTGTTGGACCAAACACAGAGAGCGAACGCCTCTGCAGTGTTGCAGAGCGAGTGAAAGGAACCATTAAATCACCATGGATAGCAGAAATTATTATTGTAAAAATAATAATAGCAAGGACAGTGAAGGTTAAATGGTCAAATATGGTCTCTATGTTAAAGTTTTAAAGACACAAGAATAATCTACCCAAACATGTTATAGAAACAGCTAAATAAGGACACCAAGAACACAACTGTGCCAAATTCCAAGTAAATCTGAGTCTGTCATGTCAATCATCGTTGCAAAATAGGTTGATTTGACAATTTAAGCATCAGTCTTTTTATAAGTATGCACAATGCATGTGCTATTTATGGTTTAGCTTAAAAAGCAAAGAATGATAATTAATGTTCTACTTGCCTCACTATATGCCAGTGGGACTCTTTTCCAAAGATGAAACCTAAAAATTACAAGAATACATCCATTACAGTCAACAAAATATTTGCAGAGCTCAGTTCACTGAATATTTTGCATTAAAATTTCATTATTAGAATCTATACAGCGCCACTTCAAGAAACTATTCAGAGGCGCCCCCAGCCCAGCCACAGCTATAGAAAAAAGATTTAAGGGACTTAAGAAATAAAGATTGACTGCTCAGGTGGAGATGGAGGTTAGGGGGGGGGGGTGAGGTCATTCCAGATTGACGGCCCTACAACCGAGAAAGCTCGGCGCTGTCTGGTAGCTAAGCGAGCCCGTGGAACAAGCAGTTGTCCCATTGCAGCAGAGCGAAGGGCCCGACGCGCTTCAATGTCAGAGACTGGGCGACAGAGAATGCGCAGGTAAGATGGGGCACAACCAAGGATACAGCGAGAGACAAGGGCAGCAATTCAGTAAGATTGACACTGACACAATGATAGGGCCCAAATTAAAAAATTATTTCCATTGTTTTCACTGTCTGTAGCCATTTCATGTCACAACAATAAAAAAACTCTGAGGTTCAGGATTTGCAGTGATAACCTCTGTTCTGATAGCACTTTTAATATGAGCTACGGCATCGATTGGGCCAGTTTTTGGCAGAACTCATGTGTTATTTCCAGCACCAACTCAGCATTTATCCAGTTGATCTTGAAAGTGAGCCTCAAGAGTGCCATTTATGAGCAGAGATCTTCTGCTGCCCACATTCTCAATAATAGTCAAGTCTGTAACTGCTACCATGTCATGGCTACACCAATTGAATGAGCTTCTGATTCAGCCAGGATTTGGAAGCCTTTATGTCAATACAAGGGGCCTCATACTGTTGAACGTAGCTGATACCATGGCTGGTGGTTAAATTTTGCAGTTTCTCTTTTGAAATGTTAAGAAATACGCGCCAGTTTATGCTGTCCAGAGTTCTCTGGCATTATCCAGAATCCATTCCTTATAGCAACCAACACTGCTCCCCATACCATGACCTTTTGGAACCTGCTTCACCATCGATATGACATGCAAGGGATTATGCCTTTGATTATGTGGTCTCATATGCCTGCAGGAATTGTAGAAACAATTGGACTGCGTGAATAACTGAATATGCTTTCAGACGAATACATCAAATGCTTTCAACAGGATGCGGCACCATGTCATGGCAAAAAGACCGCTAAACCCAAGGAAAAGGGCATCCCTGGAACTATGGCCTGGTTGCAGTCAAGAATTGAACAGTATTGATAATGTGTGGACGCTGCACGTGATGATGTATAAACTCTGTTTATAATCCCACTTCTGAGGCTCACTTGTTCATCTGGCATTGTGCGGCGTGCACGAGATAACACCTGAGTTCTGGCAAAAACTGTGATTTTATATATGAAAAAACACAATTTATCACTGCAAATCCTGAACCTTAGTGATATAAATTTCTTATTCTTATTCTTAATCATTAAATGACTCAAGACGGTCAAACAATGGAAATAATGATTGATTTTGGGCAGTGATGTAGTCGAGTCCACCTGGGCCGAGTCCGAGTCCTGCTAAGCCGAGTCCGAGTCGAGTCCGAGTCCAAAGGAGTTCGAGTCCGAGTCCGAGTCACTAAGGATCGAGTCCGAGTCCAGTGACATCAAGATCCACTGAAACACTCAACTTAATGACATAAAAAAATATCAACACTAATTATGCTAATGGAATTTTTAGTGTAATTTATCAGAATTGAACTTTAAAAATACTGAATTAGATAACGTTTTTTGATAATCTGGCGCAATGAAATGGATACAAATATCCTTCCACTGACAAAACACAATTAAGTTCAACAGTGCATCTTGTGAAGTCTCGTATGTTGAGATTTGGGGCCAAAAACTGCCACCCATCAGCAATGCCTCTAAGCCTAGATTTTCTACTCTAGTAAATGTTCGGAATCTGTGGTTTTGGGAAATGGCGTCTATTCACTGTGATAATATCAGCTACTCCAATACCCCAACACAGGCCAACTAAGTGCTACGACCTTGCCTGCACGTTGCAATCCTCCAATTATGTAAAAGCCTATCTGATCTATTAATGGAGATGTAGGCCTAAACCTCTGTGCCCGATTCCAAGAAGAGAGAAGTTCTAATAGCCATCAGCCACAAGTAGCCAACAGACACGTCCAACCTCCTATCCTCATTTGTCTTACCATAAACGTTTCGATAGACTAGAAGTCTATGTTCGATCAGATCAGCATAATAAATGCCAAGTCAATTGAGGTGTCAAAATATCAAACTCGATATAGACCCTTTGCATGCCATGGATGCCTGGTTTTGTTTGTGCAAGCCTATTATAGGTAAGCTTATTATAGGCTCATGTTCAAATATTTCAACTAGCCCCTGCCGTAACCCAACACCGACTATACATCAAATAAACCTGTAATTACCTTCCCTCGCCTATATGCAGCGGTGCCCAGCCATCCGTGACATAATTTCAATGTCAGGTTGTTTCATTACGAACTTAAACCCGCGGGCTACAAGGGTTTCTTTGTTTGAGTTGAGTCACTTGATTGATCAAGAAAGCAGACAAAATGTCTTAATTGGTTGTGGCAATACAAAATGGCCTGCTCCACGGAGAATTCGTGACTCGGAAACCGAGTCACCGAGTCAAATTTCGAGTCCAGGGCTTCGAGTCCGAGTCCGAGTCCTGACAGCCCGAGTCCGAGTCCGCAGAAAATCGGTCTCGAGTCGGACTCGAGTCTTTTGCCGGACTCGAGTCCTACATCACTGATTTTGGGCCCTCTCAATGTGTTAGTGTCAATCGGTGATTTATTCACGTTGCGATGGAAACTGGCCAAAATTTAGACTTTTGCAGAAAAATATTCGATTGTATTATTTTTTCCATAGTGGTGTGTGATAACACTATACATCGAATCATGCCCACGAACCATATTTTTCAAACACTCACTTACCAGAATCAGTCATTTTAAAAAAAAGAGCAGAGGTCGTGTCGTAGCAAGCTGTCATCAAACTTCAGGACATTCTACAGGTCGAAAGAGAAAAAAAACACAGGACATTTTATAGAGCATTTATAATACAAAAAATCCAGTAAAATTTTATTTATGCTGAGCTACAGAATATCATCAATCAGCAGCATCTCCTCATCATTAGCATATTGCCATAACTTAGTTTTATTTTATAAACTGATCTTGAGCTGTATAGTTGTCTTTGTAAAACGTAAAAAATTTATTTAAAAAGAATTTCTTTAGAAAATTTTTAGTACAAATATTTTTAAAAAGATTTTGAGTCGCGGCAATGAAAGAGGTTTACCGGGAACACAGCATTATTTTTTACCTATCCATTCTGACAAGTTTTTTACTCTTTGACAATTTATATTTTTACTATCAGCTTCTAAAGAAACACAGACAGATTTTGCAAGCTTATGACTGGTTTAAAACAAGCACAAATTCACAGGAATATATAATCAAATTGGAATTTCACCTTTGATTCAACTTTAAGTATGTACGAAATTTTGTCATTGTCGAGCAGAAAGGAACCCAACGTCAGTCATTAAATAAGTACCTGAATAAAAACAAAATTCATGATTTCAGAGAGCAAGGTATAAAATGTTTGACTGGTCTCACCACATCTATCTTTGTCAGAGCCATTTATATACAGTTATCAGCAACCACTGACTCTACCTGGTATGATTTTATAACACTAATGTCATTCAAATGACTTTAATGTTTAAGGATCATTCCATATCAATTCCAAAATTTTTTCCAAAAGTTCCAGCTCGACCATCTCGGATTTCAATGCAAATTTTACAGAATGTTTATTAAGATTTTAGCGAAACAATACCAAATTTCAGCTCAATATCTTAAGTAGTTTTAAAGATATTAAATCTTAAAGACATCTGTGGTGCCCTCGTTTTTGACGTTTTGGCACTCACGTACATGAGATGGTCGAGCTGCAGTCATTTGTTGAATTGAGGCGGAATGAAAGAAAAAATTTATGCCGAATCCCCGAAATTGATTTTCACAAAGCTGAATAATCTTTGGAAACGAAACTGTGTTATCAACAACACTTTTGGGGTAATCCCGAAGACTGCATGACCGTCCATGTAAACAATATGACCGCCCATGATATATATAAAATAGAGCGCTGCGGTCTTAGCTTTGAATTCTATATTTACTCTGGTAATCTTCTAGAATGGCTCGGTAGCAAGTACACAATATGGTGGCCACAGATCAGCGCGGAATAGAGCGGTCACGTGTGGCAATCAATAGCCCAATGTTTCCAACAAGCATGCCATAAATTTTTTGTTCATTTAATAATTACTTATAAATAGCGGCAGTCAAATGACAGTTGAACTGAGGATAACAATTCTTGGTAAACAGTTCTGTCAGACTGATGAAAATCATTTTCCTAAAATAGAAGTGGGATTGGTTAAAAGTTTTATACTTTCACAAATGGGATAAAAGCAATTAAACACGTGTTAAAAATTATATGTATTAGATGGATGATTTATTTTAAAAGTCATGTATTTCAACATGTATTTTCGTTAAAACAGCTTCGATTTCAGGTCTAAAAATACCTGCATCCAGCTTCCATTTCTAAATACCTTATTTCTTACTAGATGTACCCGGCCACGCGTTGCTGTGGCTGAAAAGACCGTCTAACCATCCCTCCCTGCCTCCATTCCCATGCCTCCCTCCCCCTGGCACTCTCCCTCCCGTCCCACCTCCCCTTTCCCCCTAATCTCATCCCTCTCCTCCCCTCCGCTCTCCCCCATCCGCCTCCCTTTCCACTCCCCCTCCCCTCCCCTCTACCCTCCCTCTTCCCCTCCCCATCCCCCTCCCTTCACTCCATTGCCTTCCTACATCCCTCCCTCCTTCCCCTCCACTCCCTCTTCGTCCCGCTCCCTCTTACTCCTTTCCACCCTGACACCGTCCCTTCCCGACATCGACATATGCGCGGAATGAAAAGAATGAAAATTGAAAAGGAAAATAAGAAATCTGAAACATACTATTTCTGTAATATCTCCGAGGTTTAATCTCCGACTTAATGCTGGTTTTGGTGTGTAAGATATGGCACTATAAAAACACACGCGCAACGAATGCAACATTGTGTGTAATGTAAATCGCTGGATTGGAATGGAAAGCTGTGTTAAGATTTGTGGAACAGATTGCGTTAGTTGCAAAAAAAGCATATACAAACCCGCTCGTGTGGAAGGTTCTAAAGCAATTGCTAGAATTTTTGTGCGTACTGGTACCTAATACCGTAAGTATTCAAACACACCTATTCCCAATTTTTTCCCGACGATTTAATATTAATTTTGAAAATTGGAGCGCACTATCGACCGCCATATTTACACACATAATGTTTAACGTCGTTTGTGCTGACGTCACGGAAAATATGGTGTAAATATGGCGGTCGAGCTGTGCTGCAATTTTAGACTTATAATGCAAAGTTGTTTTTTTGTGGAAAAGATTGTGCTTTTTCCGGAAAAAAGCATCTGGTAAACATGTACACTCCGTGTCCGTACTCCAAACAATATGGCTGCCAAAAATGCAATAAAATTAGAGCGTGACCTATCGAAGACATCGCAACATGCATCCCAAGTCCCAACTTAAAAGCGTGAGGGTCTGTTAGGGTTTCAGGTTAGGCGTCGTTAGGGTCGGTTAGGGTTAGTTTTAGGGTTAATGCAGTCATTCTGCTGAAATTGAAGCTGAATTGATGAACAATGTCGTCAATAGGTCGCGCTCTAATTTGATTGCATTCGTTGGCAGCCATATTGTTTGGAGTACGGGCACGCAGTTTGCGTGTTTACCGCATCTTACAACACGGTGGTCTTGGAATGGAACGTTTTGGTAAAATTTTCAAAACAATCGGTCCAGAAAATTTCCGAGAACACTCATAACATAGGAACTAAAGTTTAATTTTTATTTATATAGATTTCTAAATACCTTCATTTTAATTATTTACTTGTTTAATTTACGTGCTTACTTTCGCGGAAACATTGGGCTACTTATTGGGCTATTGATCGCCGCACGTGACAGCGCTCTATTCAGCGCTGACCTGTGGCCACCATATTGTTCACTTGCTACCGAGCCGTTCTAGAATATTACCACTTGACTCGTATTTACTGCATATTTTCCATCATTTAAAATTTTCTGAACTTGGCGGTTTTACTTAGATCTCGCGCTGATTAATTACTTAGTGAGCGCATTTGTCGCATGACATTATGGTGATAGGTCGCAGCGCTCTATTTCAGCTAAGTCGTTGGCAACCCTATTATTTTGAATATATGCAGTTCTCATCAGGATTAGTCAGAATCGGATAGTGATATTTTTTAGGGTTAGGATTAGTGTCGTCATCGATCCCCGATACTATAGTTTCGCCCAAATCATTTAGAAAATCGATATCGGAGATCCGGTCGATATCAGTAACTGTTCTGGAATTCTGGTTTTCGCGATTCGGGTCTAAACACAATGAAGCACATGCTAACTTACCGTTATGGTGATCGGTCAAAGCAGTTCAATGCGATGTACAACATGTCATACTATCAACGAGCAAACACAGCCAATGAGACACCTCACTTACAGGGCATTTCACATATTTTGATCGTTAAAATCATTATTTTTCAAATATACCTCGCGCTTTAAAATGGCGGATTGCATCATTGCACAGGGCCCTTCTTCTTGCAGCCATACCCACTGTGATGTATTCGTGCGCGTTGTAACCGAAATGTCGTAAAAAGAGTCCTTCAATAAACTGTGAAATTCGTAGAATTAAGCGATTATTTAATTAATCGGAGGCAATGGTTGTCGTATTTATATGTTTTGAATATGCTTCATACGCTTTGTTATAAAATATATTTACTATCCTACATAATATTTATTTTAATTTTCCACTAAATTATCATCCAAGGCGCGTAGTGGATTCACGCATCTAAGTAAGTATGTAAGCGATCTGTGATCGTGATCGAAATCTCCTAAATTCTAAAGCGCTATACTCCAAAGAGAAGCGTGTGGCACCAGCTTATTCACAAGCGCTGCGTTGAGTCAAAAGTGTTGTCCGTTAGAGTAGTCCATGGTGGTCCGCCATAGGATCAGAGGTAGTGGAAGAGATAGCCTACTAAAGGCTACTTAGGCCTATCAGTAAGAGTCAATAATTGAAATTTATACTAAACGTGGTAAACATAATTACATACATATAAATATTTCACTATTCTATTTAGACCCACGGCAGCGGTTGTGTAGCGGTTTGTTCTGTGCCTTGTAACAGGAGGTTTGCAGGTTTGAATCTACCTCAAGCCACGTCGGGCAAGTTGCTCGCCCAAAATTGTCTTTGAGGAAGGCAATGGGAAACCACCTCACTCATCTCATGCTAAAAGGTGGCTTTGAAGCCAGCGACAACCCGACAGAAAACTCATCATCATCGTCGTCGTCGTCGTCGTCATCATCATCATCTACATCATCGTCGTCGTCGTCGTGGTCGTCGTCGTCGTCATCATCATCATCATCATCAGTGGCGTAGCTACCATGTGTGCAATGTGTGCAAAGCACACGGGCCCAAGGCCTCCAGGGGCCCACAAAGATTGCTAAATAATTTTTTTATTGATCGAACCTAATTAGTAATTCGCATTATTTTGTGGCAAATGTAGTTTTTGTGAACACACTTTACTTTACTGATGCAGTGACGCCAGTCAACCGCCGTGCTGTTGACAGGAAAATTTGTAGGCCCTACTGAACTTCTTTTAACTTGTGCTTTTGTCTCGAGTCATGAAAAAGGTCTAACATAGTTTTAAGTTGAGAACAAGAAACGAATCACACCATGCAGCGTAAGATTCCTATTTCGCTGAATCGCTTTCCTATTCAAGTGGCATGGGTGTGCTTATGCTAAGATAAGTGTAATAATTAATGTTGTAATTAAACGGTGCGCCACAGAAATCTCATACTTGTCACAGTCATACTCGTATATTCCGGTCATTTTCTGAATAATTATGGTAACGGTAGTGACCTAACATCTCCCTCAACCAGGGTGCGAATGGTCGGGGTTTGAGGTGGTAAGCTTAGTTAAGTCTTCTTGTCACTTTTTCACAACCAAACTTTAATCCTCATACTGCTCTCAACTTCTCTCAGCTCTCACTCCACAATCAGTTTATCTGTCTCATTCGTGCTGCATTCGTGTTTATTATGTGAGTTGCATTGCATGTATTAAATCTAATAGCAAAAATATCATAAGTCAACGTCTGACCCCCCCCGTGTTGTCTTTTACAATTCTCATGCTGATTGCATGAACACAAAATACCGGCCTAACGAGGTCAATCAGGGGCCCATGAGGAACTTCTGCACACGGGCCCATGAAAAGCTAGCTACGCCACTGATCATCATCATCATCATCATCAACATCATCATTTAAACTTTTGGTACTTTTGTGAAATAATTTTTACTTTTAATGGGCATGTATCGAAAGGAATTAGGCCTACGTCGCCATCAGAGATTACAGGCCTAAGTTTAGGAAAAATAAGTAAGGCTTTATTGGACTTACAGGAAACGGGTGGGTGAATGAATGAAGGAATGAATGAACGAAGGGACAGACGGATTGGTGGATGAGTGGGTGAGCTGGTGGATTGAATTGGTGTGTGGGTGGGTGGGTAGATGAATGAATGAATGAATGAATGAATGAATGAATGAATGAATGAATGGACGGACGGACGAATGGGTGGGTGTGTGGGCTGGTGGATGGATGGATTGGTGAGTGGGTGGGTGGATGAATGAAGGAATAAATGAGCGGACGGAGAAATGGATTGGTGGGTGGTATTGTGGATGGATTGTTTGATGGGTGGGTGAATAAATGAATAAACGGACGGACGGACGGATGTCAATGACTTTCACGCATGTTAGATATAAACATAGGGCCTACGTATTGTATTATATGCACACTTGCTTATTTACATTCAAACATAGTGGTCCCCGTGTGTTTAATTTGTACAGGTGAAGTGACCTCTGACCTACAAACGGCTGAGTCTTAGCAAAACC
Organism: Lumbricus rubellus; assembly: GCA_945859605.1. Lineage (NCBI taxonomy): Eukaryota > Metazoa > Annelida > Clitellata > Crassiclitellata > Lumbricidae > Lumbricus > Lumbricus rubellus. The sequence goes on along the minus strand of OX243824.1, from coordinate 26,131,957 downwards.
GCTGCCATGGGCTAAAAGCTAAGCTAGGAATGCATCATTTGAGAAAAGGGCGGTGGATGAGAAAGGAGGAAGAAGTAACAAACAGCGTGCACCATATAGGCTATTAGCAGGCATGAATCACGAAGTATAATTGTGGGTACCTTGCCATAGATACAATGATACTAACAAAAATTGTAAGAACTTTCGGCGATTGTTTTAAGAGCATATTTGTCAACAAAGTACACTAAATAGGCTACATAGGTCACTTCGTTGCAATAGAGGACGGACTGACGGACGGACGGATGGGTGGATGGATGGATGGATGGATGGTTAGACAGGCAAACAGAGAGAGTCAGTTACATAGAGGGACGGACGCACGGACGGATCGATAAGCAGACATACAAGCTTTTACTTAGACAATCAGTCACACGGCCAGACAGGCAGTAAGAGAGTCAGGCAGGCAGGCACACAGACATATGGACGCACAGACGGACAGACGGACGGATGGATGGATCGATAGACAGACAGACAGTCAGATGGCCACACAGCACACAGCCACAAGGCCAGACAAGCAGTAAGAGAGTCAGGCATGCACACACACAGACAGATGGACGGACTCTTCTTTAGCAGGTGACCCAGTCACCCAGGCCAGCCAGCCGACCGTAAATTGGCGGTCAAAGTTCACATAGGGTAATACTGCAGGCTGGAGATGTGCCCCTTTCCCCGCCACTGCTTTCGTATCTGGCCTGAGTCATCTCCTTCCCCTCAAAGCCGGCCTTTCCCCTCTCCCACTCTCCAGATTGACTGGTCGGTATATAGAAGCAATTACTGGGCTCAACTGGCACCCGCTCTTAATTGGGATTTAAGCCTACGAAGTAACCTGTACTTGCCAGGATTCCGTCCTTTCATCGCCAAGATAGTTCAAGCTTTCCACAATAGCCCGTGGATACCATCTTACCAATTGGAAAGTTACGTTGCTACTTGGTTAGCTGATTTTCTATTTGTCGGTAGTGTGTAGCTCTTATAATTGTAGATCTTCGAAAAATTCACGCGTCTGCAACGGCCACGTCATAGCCAATAGCCTAATTGTAATTTTTATCGCTATCTTTATTAGTACCGGTATTGTAATAATTGAAATTGCGATTGCAACAATATTGTAGTTGTAATTGTGATATTGTATTTGGGATAGGGCAATTATAGGCCTAATCATTGTAGTTAGGATTGTAATATTGTAACTGTTGCTATTGTAGGCTAATTGTAATCGTTATGTGAATTGATTTTGTAGTTGTTGTGATTGTTAAGAGCAATAGCCTACTGCTCCGTCCTCAGTGTTATTGTGACTTCAATTGGACATTGAATTCGTCTACCATAACGTGAAACTATAATAATATAAAACAGTTACAATATGAAACTGTAATAATATAAAACTGCAATGATTATAAAGCTTTTATAATACACTAGCTAAGACTCTGGCCTGTACACTGTACACCAGTATACATAGAAAGAAGTAGACGATCAGAGACCTGGGGCGGTGTCCGATTCTCTGATAAGGAAAGTTCCATTTGCACTGTCTCCATCAGTCAGTATTTTCTCAGCGTCTTTTCGACCAATTTTTCCATGAAACCACCTGCAACAGACAAATATCATTCTTCCTATTTATTTATTTATTAATCTATTTCTATAGCGCCTCTTCAAGCTCTCTACTCAGAGGAGGTCCCGACTACGGCACGAACACTGCATCGGAATTTCACGCCGAAGCGCATGAGCAATTGCAAGTGTAGGACTTGCTCAAGCTCCCTACGCGGCGGCTTGAGGTGGATTCGAATCTGGAACCCTCCGGCTTCAAGGCACCGAACCCACCAATGCGCCACCGCCCCCCAAAAATGTGCAACATTGCATTGTTCAATGATGGGTAAGAACTACTAACCCTTTGGTTGTGACGTTTGTGGTGAGGTGAAGTGGTTTATGACATATCCCAAATACATGATTTTACTTACACGGCACGATATCAAAATGGGAAAAAAATAATTTGAGCTAAAACATTGTCTTGTGACCAGTTATCAGCCAAACGGACGATTTTCACGAACAAATGACTGTCTTCAATCCTTATCGAAATGGCCAGCACGTGAACTAATTAATTACCATCCAATAGGCTATCTCACCTATTTGCCTAGCACGGGCAATTTGGAGTCTTCATTAGCAACATTATCAAATGCACCAACTTATCAAATGCACCAATAGTCAATGTTTCAAGTGTAACATAGAATGTTTTGGTCATCATTTCAGACAGAGACAGAAATAGAGACAAAAATAGAGAGAGAGAGAGACAGACAGACAGACAGACAGAGACAGAGAGAGACAGAGACGCGAAAGAGAGACAGAGAGAGAAGAGAGAGACAGACAGAAAAAGATAGAGAAAGGGAGAGAGAGAGAATGAGAAAAAGAAAGAGAAAAAGAGAGAGAGAAAGAGAAAGAGAGAGAGTGAAGTTCGAAGCTGACTCAGTTGACTGAAGCAGTTGCGATTGAGGCGATTGCAATGAGATGCAAAGTAATTCATGCTAAATTATGTATCTGAGTTTTTTTTATATGATACTCAGCATTACTCACTCAAAAACGTTGAGACTGTCTTCATATGCGATGTATGTATTCGGAACATAACCTTTCTCTCCAGTCGTCAATTTCACCACAAGCAACCAATCACCGTCTCTATAATAAGCGACATAAGATCTATAGCAGGGGTGCGCAACCTTTTCGCCAGTGTCGGCCGCATGAAAAGTTTACATTCTTACCACGGCCGCCAGTGTTTAATCTATTCCCCTTCTGGGGGGGAGGGGGCAGGAAATCGACGTTTCTGGCTTAGGACCAAGGAGCGTCCGGCAGATGATCTCCGTTGCGCGTTACACCGAGAGGGGTTTGAATTTTTTAATTTCCACATTGCAATGGTGGCATTTTAAGCCGTCGTCTATACAAAATTCATGTAAATTTTCAGTGCTAAGATTCACTGTGGTTTAAGAGTTAAGACTTCAATAAATATACTGAGGCCTACAATAATAATTTTCGGCGAAAATATAAGCTTGCTGCTTGCGTTGTCCGCTTTTAGGATTTTTATTAGGCCTACTTCACTGCAGATGAGTCATTTCATCGATTGCTTACTATAGCTGTCTCCACTACGAAAATTCAGTTTCCCATTTCTCGTAATTTGAAGGTCTTTTTCTCCTCTTCCAATGTTCGCTTTTTCTTCAGAGACATCGTAATCAACAGCTGACAATTTGTGATTTACACTAAGTTTACACTTTACAGATAGAATACAGAAGAATCTACTATTGCTTCTCTTCTAGCCTAATCGCAGTGAGTGGGTGACCTATTCATGAAGTCAGCCAAACGCATGATCAAGGTCTGAGCCCCATGCAGCTTTCTACACCACCTGTTTTCCATTCTGCCCTACACAGATAGAGTGGTACATTGTAACCTAATATACTTGAAAATTATCTGTGGTGTAAGTTTCATTGGTCACACTCTCTCCCGCCAGCGTCGGCCAGCTGACGGTCAGCCCGGTTCGTACAATATCAAGATCTTTCCACTCATTAGTGGAGTAATCTTGGTCCATAATTTGTATACAATGATTGAATGTCCGGAGCTGGGCAGGCTATGGGATATTAGTACTCTGACGGCCCTGGCTCTTTGATCTACATCTGTAGGATAGGTTCCATGCGCAGCTGATACCTTTAAGATGCATGCACATGCGACGGACAACGGGTGCTTCAAGTGAGAATATTATAATCATAGGCTAACACAGCGGTTCCCAACCCGTGGCCCGCGGGCCAAAAGTGGCCCGCGAGGCCTAAAAAAATGGCCCGCCAGGCCTCAAAAATGGCCCTCATCTCTCAAAGAATTAACAAAAATATATGAAAACATTGACAATTTGGACAATATAGAACTTATAATTAATTTCTATTACAAATTACTTTATTTTGAAGTCTATAGACATCAAACATTCCACTTTGAATCAATTATAACAATTTTTATATGCTTTTAGTTAATTAAATTTTAGCATTGTGGCCCCATAATGTCCTTTAACTAAGAAAAGTGGCCCTCGTGTCCTCCAACTTAGAAAAAGTGGCCCTACAGTCAAAAAGGTTGGGAACCACTGGGCTAACATCTACAT
>OX243824.1:26012813-26122813 GCA_945859605.1 Lumbricus rubellus | reverse complement strand
TTCGATAGATATAGCCCAAGGATCCCTCTTTGCATAGGATAGACTGATACAATTACTGCCATACTGTAGCCAGAGGCAGATCCAGGGGCCAATCCGGCCATGGTCCCCCCATTTAAAAATTGCATTCCTCCTCCTATTTGGTTTCAAGAACCTTTTAATCAATGCACGACTAGCGAGGTCATAGAATATTCCGAAGAGATCAGGACCAGAAGACTAAAAAAAGAAAAAGGTCATCAGATATTTTGGCAGGGAAAATGGTATATTTTCACACATTTCGGCCGGACGACTAAAAAAGGTCATCAGATTTTTTCCGGCAAAGATCATCGAAAATTTTGCCCCTCCCCTCTTCTAAAATTTCTGTATCCGCCCCTGACCGTAGCCTGCTAAATAATGCTGTGCAAAGTTTCAGCATAAACAACTGATTAATTTCAGTAGAGCTGGGAATAATCATGCAGACTATTTGCTTCGATCATGCTCAATCCTGAACACATGCTGTTCCATTACTTGCCCCAATAAAGCAGTCGGAGCGCTCACTTCGATCAAGGGCAAACGTTAGAGTTCTCCCGAAGGTCGATGATCACCGAATACTTACTCTTTAATCATTAATGAATGCCTTTCGTAAGACAACCAATTACCAAAGTTTGGAACTCACTCGCTAATGATTTCCATGACGTCTCCTTTGTTGAAGTTGAGGTCCGGTATTTCTGTAGATGAAGGGTCTATCATCGACACGTAATCATACAGACCACGGATGATTCTCTTTCCTGAAGTATAGACACAGACGATAGATTTATTAGTTCACAGTTCTTTCAACAATTCCTTTGCATGTTTACGCTACCGAGTATTCTTTCAGCCTCGCTCTTCCTGTGGTCATGAGCTCCGTCCTCGAGCTCACGGCTTCTCTTTTCCGGAAAAGGATAGCCTATAGCCTAATTGCAACTTTATCTCTAAAGTAGGCCTACTTACTGTTCAAAAACATTTTCGTGGTCTCGAGTTTTCTGAGATTACAAGTAGGCCCTATTCTTAAAAGTTTTCAAAAATATTTATGTAGCAAATCAATCTGATTCAACATAAAATTATTGCTGGTTTACTTTAAGAAAAAAAACTACATTTCAAATTGACACTGACTATGTTGGGCATTCGTGCACATTATAATCCCCACAAACTGAGAAAACACGCTCAATATTTGCTTGTGACGATCGTGCGCAATACGCATACAAGGTCTTCTACTATAAGTGCCAGAGTTGGATAGGTCTGTAGAATCGTCCATTATTCAGATCAACTAATGCAAACATCAAATCTTGTCCACTGTCGCTTCATAGGCAAAATATTACAACGCACCACTTTCTACTTTTTAAACACTACTTGGCTAAAATAATTTTTCCCGTAGATTTTTTCGCCAATCGAAATTCTCTTTATATAAGCAAGAATTTGTTTTAGCAATTCACGTTCTGTTTATGCACGAATTTTTCCTGTCCATTCCACTTCTACTTAGGAAAAGTGTTTTCGATCCAGCTTCCATTGAGACAAAAACCTATAGGGTGTCTCGATAGATCGTGAACGATTTTGAATGCAGACAAATATATGTTATACACAATATAATGTGGAAAGTTTTATACTGGCGGATAGGTTATTCAAATGAAAATGTTAATATAAAAAAATTAGATCACTAGCTCACTTAATAAAATTGTAGCGCCAATATCCGTGACGTCATCAAATTCGTGCCAAAAAACCTCAAGTTAAGCCGCAAACAATATTGTACGACCATCATTGTTAATCCACACATAATTAATTAATACAAATTATCATTTAGTATTTAATAATGTTTCCTTTAGCCTACTCTTTAATACAGCCTCAAGTCGATTAGTCATCGAGCAAATAGATTTCTCAGAGTTGTCAATGGTAGGCCTATTGATGTCCATGCCTTACAAAGCCGACGTTTTAAGGTCGTTTGGGGTTCGGTATGGGCATAAACAGTTGCCGCCATAATACTCCAAACATTTTCCATTGGTGACAAATCCGGCGAATTAGGAGGCCAATCCCTCGGTGAGATGTAGGCTATCCATTGATATTCTTGTTCAACCATTCGACTGAGGCCTTTGATGTGTGTGCACGTGCACCGTCTTGTTGAAATAATCCTTCGCCGTTATTATGAAACAATTTTGTGGCTGTGAACTGAGCGCATGCGCCGCATAGGCTATTGCACTTCGCTGGAATGCGGGTTTGACCTCTTTCTCCTGTATCTCATTGATGTAATAAGTCGAAGTGACTGAAGTTTTATTTGGAATGATATGAGGTTTTGTTAATTCAACTGTTTATGCCGAACCCGAACCCCAGACAGTGAACACCTTAAAACGTCGGCTTCGTAAGGCATGGACATCAATGGGCCTAGCCTACCTCTGACAACTCTGAAAAATCTATTTGCTCGATGACTAATCGACTTGAGGCTGTAATAAAGAGTAAAGGAAACATTATTAAATACTAAATGATAATCTGTATTAATTAATTATGTGTGGATTAACAATGAGGGTCGTACAATATTGTTTGCGGCTTAACTTGACGTTTTTTGGCACGAATTTGATGACGTCACGGATATTGGCGCTACAACTTTATTAACTCTTTCCCGCCGGATCGGGTCGCGGGTGACCCGATAAACCCAATAGGTATCGGAACAATTCAGGCGGGAATGAGTTAAGTGAGCTAGTGATCTAATTTTTTTATATTAACATTTTCATTTGAATAACCTATCCGCCAGTATAAAACTTTCCACATTATATTGTGTATAACATATATTTGTCTGCATTCAAAATCGTTCACGACCTATCGAGACACCCTATAGCTTCATTAGAGCAAGAATCAATGTCAGCTATAATAATTTGTATAAACTTATTTTCGGCTCATGTTTTAAAACTAATTGGTGTCATCAAACCGATTTCCAATTAATCCAACTTCTAATTAGGCAGAGGAGACTAGGGACAAGACAGTGTCAATAAAAGCCAAAATGAGGAGCTACATTGTATAGCCTAGATGGTTCCTAAGGGGCAGAAGGGACTCAAAACAAAGGAAAAGGCGACCATTTTGAATATATAGGCTATTATGGCTATATCCAGAAATTTGATATCCATAAAGACTCACTTAGCATCATTGAGCGAGTTGAAAGATGCCTTATCATTGCAGAGTATATTAACTTGTCAGTAAAAGACAGCTTCTGTCACGGTCAGACTTGGATCTACATGTACAACATGCAGCCAGAAGCAGCTGGCGTGTTATTATATTATGGAAAGAGACAACGAGGTTTCGGAGAAGAGACAATTGAAGTCCAAAACACAACGAGAAGGAATTGGAGAACAAGAAGATGTTGCATTGCGCTCAGAACCAATATTTCTGCATCGCTCGAATGACAAGCTGTTGTCAAGACTAAATCATATGGACCAAAGTTTAATACCGGTTGATGAAGACATAGACGTACATCTGCAAACATATATAATTTATATATCTTGACAGTTGGCTTGGATAGGTGTACATACTAATTACTATAATGCATATTAAATAACGTGTAAGTTGTTTGTTTATATGCATACTTGTTATAGCGCTCCTTCAAGCTCTCTCTACTCAGAGGCTCTCCCTACTGCAGAGCGGACACTGCATCGGAGTTCCACGCCGAAGCGCTGAGCAATTGCGAGCGATGGACTTGACCAAGGTCCTTTCGCAGCGACTTGAGGTGTACTCGAACTTGCAACCCTTCGGCTGCAAGGCGACGAACATACCCACTATATCACCGAGCATCTGACATGCCATTGCCTATGTATAATTAATATTAATAAATTAGATTGAATGGTAGATGTACCTTGCTGGATGGCTTCCTGAATGTCGCCCTGGGACACTGCGACTTCCGGGGGTGGAGGAGGAGGGGGAGCAGGGACAGGAGGAGCAGGAGAAGACCGCGACGAAGGAGTAGGGATTGAGGGACGTTTAGAGGGACGTGCAGCTTTGACGTATCTCTCAGATGGTTCATTGTCACCAGGATCGCCACTGACCACTTTCTTCCGTCTTGTTTTCTTGTCTTCATCTTTTACGGACGGTGGTAATCGATTTCTGGAGACTCTTTGTCCCATCGTCTATCCCCTCATTGGAAAGGTTTCTGAGTTCAATGCTTTTCTTCAGAAGTCCACTTTATACGACGTCTCCGGTGGACGATTTTACAATGTGTTCTGAATGGAATCTGCAAAGAAACGTTGTATGTATGTATGCATACATAGATGCATGCCTATACATACATACATACATACATACATACATACATACATACATACATACATACATACATACATACATACATACATACATACATACATACATACATACATACATACATACATACATGCATGCATACATGCATACATACATACATACATACATACATACATACATACATACATACATACATACATACAAACATAGTACATACATACATACATACATACATTCAGACATACATACATACATACATACATACATACATACATGCATGCATGCATACATACATACATACATACATACATACATACATACATACATACATACATACATGTACATGTTTGTATATAGATATGTATGTATGTTTGTAGGTATAATTTGTATGTAGGCCAAAGTGCTTATGCTTGCACGCTTATCTATCGAGTGCAAGTACCGCTTTGCAGTGCGATATGGGCAATTTGGCGATATACGAGGACAGAGCGGCATGTGGATAAGACGGCTGCAAAGAACGTCTGAAGAACTCTGGTTATATTACTTGGATGATTGATTGATTATATCGGTGGAAGTGGACTGAACATCTGGACCGAACCATCCGTCACTAACTAAGAGCAGATGACAAGTACGTTGTAATTCTGCTCCATAGCGGCACTTCAGCGTGACAGGTCTGATATACAAGATCCTTGTGCCTGATATACATGTAATGTGCCACGAGATGACAAGCTTTCTAATGAAATCTCGATCCTGCAGAGGAGCTTCAAGAAGTATCTTAATCTGAACTTCAACGTGGCATCGGAACGACAATGTCTTCTAGCCTACCTGGACTGGACAAAGTGGGCATGCATGCACAATAGGCCTACATTGCACGTGAATGTATGCAATGACATAGCATTTGTGTTTGCAAGTATACATAATTATGTGTCCGTGCATGTATACGCTACGCTATGTATGCTATATGTACGCTATGTAGACCCTACGCTACTGTGCAATATTACGTGAATGTGGTGCAGTTTTCTCTATAATGTCTCTTGCTCTTATGATCTAAGCCTACATTTCAACAGATTAGTAGCAAAGAAAGTGCTTAAGCACAGTTGCAGCATTACATGAGTGAACTACTTTTCAATAGTGGTCACCAGAAGGAATGTAATACATAGCCTATAGGCCTATGTAGCCTATGTATAATAATGCGTCTATGCATATTTTGTGTGTATCCTCACGTTGCATGCATGTGTAAATTGTGTATGTATACATTAGGACATTGTGTATGTTTGTATGTGTCCATGACTGCATTTATCAGGGGTTATTTTAACAATAATAATAATAATAAGACGATTTATATAGCGCCGTAGCTCGGCCGAGGCCGAAGGAAAGGGCGCTGTACACGGGATAACATGTTACTGTCAATAAATAAACGATTGTTTGAATAGGTGAGTTTTGAGACTGGATTTAAATGTCTCCAGAGATGATGCCATCTTCACTTGGGCAGGAAGACTGTTCCATGCAGTTGGTCCCGACACAGAGAACGAGCTTTCACCAAACCTCGTGGTTGACCGTGGGACATGCAGCAGGCCCCTCGCCGACGATCTTAAAACGTGCAGCTGGACACAAAGTGTGTAGTTTGAAAAGCAATTTGTGCAGTTGAAAATAAGATTTTGTGCAGTAACTCATAGTGTTAAAGTGAACGAAGGACTAAAAAAGGGTCATCAGTTTTGGGGGGGCCGGGAAAATTTCAAAATGGTAATATTTTCACGGGATTTCGACGATCAAACATTTGGTCCGGATGACTAAAAAGGTCGTTTTGTGCAGTTCTAAAAATCTCTTAAAATAACCCCTGGCATGTATGTGTATGTATGTGTATGTATGTGTGTATGTCTGTATATATAATATATATATATATGCACTATGTATGTGTAGCTTCCTTACTTCTACGAAGCATATTGCAAAATAACGCCTCTGAAAAGTACTGCACACAGAACTGCGTAAGACTTATAGGCAGCCATGTGCAATCTAGAGTATAACGGACTTGTACACAATGTGCAAGTATGCCATAACTAACGACAGGAATGTTGCTCGTGTAGGATAAGCAGAGACAGTGTAATACACATGTAACAATAATAATAATAATAATACTATAATGAAGAACGATTTTGTAAAGCGTCTAACTCTAATGAATCAGTTTAATGCTTAGGAATAATTATATGTCACAACTTACCGTCAAGTAGACAGTGTCAACTGCAGACTTGATTGTTGACGATTCTCAAAGAGGAAGTAACTGAAATTCAACACTGACAGGTGGTTATTTGCATACGGGTTTAAGGAAATATTGCTCTGCGGGCAATGAGCAGGAAAAATCGTGAATATTCGGTGTATAAATAGAGAGAGAGAGAGAGAAAGAGAGAGAGAGAGACAGACAGACAGACAGACAGAGAAGGGAAGAGAGGAGGAGAGAGAGGGAGAGAGAGATAGACAGGCAGACAGACAGACAAACAGAGACAGAGGCAGAAACAGAGACAGAGACAGATACAGATACAGAGACAGAGACAGACAGACAGACAGAGAGTGACAGACAGACAGAAAGACAGACAGACAGACAGACAGACAGAGAGTGACAGAGAGAGACAGAGAGAAACAGATGCATACAGGCAGAGACAGACACAGACAGACAAATAGACAGACATACTGACCGACAGACAGAGGCAGACAGACAGAGAGGGAGGGAGAGTGAATAAAAATTGTGTTCTTCCTGCTTTATGGGCACTGAAGCATATCGAATAGCGGGTGTGTCATATAACCTCAGCAGATGTATAAAAGGCTTTACTTGACCCACTTACATGTACATTGTAGAATAGCTCGGCTTTCTCAAAGATTCCCTTTTTCTCAATGTGATGTTTGATTCAATAGCCAGCCTTCCTTCCTCCTCAGTCGTCCATTGATGTTTTGATTCTTAAACAAATTCAGGACTGCTGGAATGTTGGCCGAGAGATCAGGGTTGAAACCCCAGTCATTGCAGATAGCATACTTCTCTCAAGATCAACTCCGCCATTGATCGCTCCTTGCAGTGCCAGTCCCAAGCCTAGATAAAGGAGGGACTCATGATCTTTATCGTAAAACAGAGTCGCTAACCTGAAACTTCATGCATGTATGACAATTGCCTCCAGTTTTTTTTACCTCGACCAACCAACTTGGTCATAACGGGGACACTGACCAACCGCTCTCCTATAAATCTAAGAAGAGGATAATATGGTTTCATCCTGCGCTATAGCATTGTCGTAATCCTATTACCTGTAAGCTTAACTATATTTTGGTAAATTTATTTTACCTCTGATCGATGTGCACTCGCGAGAGAAGATACACAAATAGATATACAGGGTGTGACATAAAATTTACACCCTCGACGGCTTTTGCCAATATCTTGACCAGAAGTAAGAATTTCTAAATAAAAATTTGCAGACTTAAAGGCAATTCATGTTTACGTACACTAGCGAAATTGTGCCACAAGATTGCAAACAGAACAAACGTTGGGTCACTTTTAGTGAGTCCACCCACTGTTGAATTTTACAATAATAGTGATAATAACATATACTAATAATTATAGACACCAAAGCTGATGAGAGCAGATCGGAAAACCGAAAAGAGGTTTTAAAAAACAGTCAACTTATATGGTTTTAAGTCTTTGGTCGACGATTCCGGCAAAAACTATTCTAAGAACCGAAACCGGTTTCGCAATTCTACGACAGCAACGGAACCTCAGAATGATGCTATCTGCTATTCGTCGAAGGATTTTATTTGCTTTTTCAATTCAGCGAATGATGGGAGATTTGATGGTTTGTATACGGATCACTAGGGAGAGACTTCGGTGAATCTCACAACACGTGACGACCCATCCTGAGCTATATAATGGCAGCACGTAAAAATGAGAGAGACAGACAGACAGACAGACAGACAGACAGACAGACAGACAAACAGAGACAGACAAAAAAGCGAAAGAGAGAAAAAGAGAAAGAGAGAAAGAGAGAGAGAGAGAGAGAGAGAGAGAGAGAGAGAGAGAGAGAGAGAGAGAGAGAGAGAGAGAGAAAGAGAAAGAGAGAAAGAGAGAAAGAGACAGACAGACCAACGGACAGACAGACAGACAGACAGAGACACAGAGGGACAGAGAGAGACAGAGTGACATACAGATAGGTAGAGAAACAGAGAAACAAAGAGACAGACAGAGAGACAGACAGAGATACAGACAGAGAGAGATGCCAAGATAGACAGAGACAGAAACAGAGGCAGATACATGCAGGGACAGGAAAAAAGCAGAGAGAGAAAGTGAAAGAGAGAAATAATGTTATTGAGAAGATTAGCCTTTGGAAACTAAAAAATGTCATTGAAAAAACGGTCATCAAAATCCTTCGCAGCGAAATCTGCTTCAACATCTGAGAGCAAAAGCATCCACATAACAATCTCGTCGTCATTATTACCCCATCTATACCTGCTGCTGTTGATGATCACGGTGTCCGTCAGAATAATGATCCGCTCAATCTCCGACTTGAAAGCTCCAATCTCTGTTGTCGTCGGAGACTCGGCCCACGTTCCAAAGTTGCAGTTCTGTCAATTATTTCCTTTCGGTAATCTTGAGATAGAGAGAGAGAGAGATACAGAGACAGAGACAGAGACAGAGACAGAGACAGAGACAGAGACAGAGACAGAGAGAGAGAGAGAGAGAGAGAGAGAGAGAGAGAGAGAGAGAGAGAGAGAGAGAGAGAGAGAGAGCGAGAGACAGAGACAGAGACAGAGACAGAGACAGACAGAGACAGACAGAGACAGAGACAGAGACAGCCAGAGACAGACAGAGACAGAGAGAGAGAGAGGGAGAGAGACAGAGACAGAGAGATCTGTAGACTAAACGTCGCAATTCCACTGATCATAAGCGGATTGAGGTTATTTGCACAACAGGATAACTGAGGAAATTATTTGAGAGGCTTTGAAAACTAGACTGTCGGGTCTCTTGGAATAATGTTCTTGTCCTGCAACGAAGTCTTGATGCTGAAACCTCGAAATGACTTACTTATACTGTATTTTATGATGGACCTTCTGTACTTGATTTTAGCTTCTTGCACTGAATGTAGGTTAAACCCGTTTGCATGACATCTGACATTTTGAGAAATAACTAGTTCAGTGCTGTCCAACCTTTTTATCACCATGGGCCGCAGAAACGTTATTCTTGAAGCCGCGGGCCTCAGCAGCTGAAATTTAGGTCGTTTGATAATAATTATTAACCGATATGACATTTATTATGGAATAATTTTGATGCAAAAATGAACAACAATAAATTATAGCATGCATAGCCTACCCTACACGTGCCATATCTGGCCTGCTTTATAATATCCTAGTTATTCAAGTAGACCTTACTAGCGACTTTGTACTTTACTTCATTTTACACAAAGTGCAAAAATTCTGGGAACTTCACGTGAGCCACTTGAAATCGCCACAGGTTGGACAGCACTGAACTAGGGTCTGTTGTATTGTGTTTGAGCCTGATTCTCTTAATTTAAGATTCTCCTATAATGTGATTTACCATTATGGTACTTACTGTATTACTGTATTCACTTACTATCTATAACGCAGGTCTTCGTAGTTAATCTAAGTATATTTTCTGCATGCATAAAAGTCTACTCTTTCAGCTAAAACCTGTGGGATTATAGACAACCATTTCCCCAGCTGTACCCAATGCAATTTTCTTTTGTATGATAGTTTAGATTTTAGGGGGCCCGTGACACGTACTGCGCTGCTTAGGATTCCGAAATTTTTCTTATTTGGCCCTCCCGCTCCCCCACCCTACATTCTATGGTCAAGATAAAAGTTACGGCGCTGGAATTCAACCATTTAAACACCTTCACACAATGATCATACAATTTCATAAGAGATTTGTGAGCCAAATGAAGAATTCTGTTCTGCCTCTCTTTTCAATCAATCAATCAATCGATCGATCCATCAATCAATCAATCAATCGATCGATCGATCAATCGATCAATCAATCAATCGATCGATCCATCAATCAATCAATCGATCGATCAATCTATAATCAATCAATCAATAAGCAATCAATAATCAATCAATCAGTAAGCAATCAATAATCAATCAATCAATAATCAATCAATAATCAATCATTCAATAATCAATCAATCAATCAATCAATCAATAATCAATCAATCAATCAATCAGTTCTCTGATCAAATAAATTCTTTATATTATATCTGTGTCAGTCATTGACGACTACAAGAATTCTAGAGCCACCAAAAGGCGGAAAATAAAATTTATAGGTAGCCTACATGTATATGCCGGACATTTTGACCGCCTACAGAGATAAGTTCCGCATTCAAATGCTGTCTTAGTGTAATACTCGGGTTTTTTGCACTTTTGGCCGCCGGTTTATTTTTAGATAGGTCTATATAGCGGGAAAACCAGAAGCGCGTATACTATATATTATAAGTCGTATACCCATGACGAAGGTGATATTATTACTATCAAGCAAAGTATTATTATAAATAAATATCACATAAAAATTATAAATCTGGTGCGTTATAGCGGCTTTAGGCATAATCATAGGCATAGCACCCATTTGTCTGGAGTGGTACATCGGGCAAAAAATGAAAATTACAATAATAAGTTTGTCATTAATAGTGCTTATTGTTATTATTGTTATTATTAATATTATTTGTTTATTTTATATAATAATAATAAAATTATTATTAATAATATTAATAAAATCTATATAATTCGAGTGAAAAAGAAAATAAATAATAGAAAATAAATCAAATTAATAATAAGTTAATAACCGTCAAAATTTCGATGAAACAATTATTGGCAGGATAAGCCTTACAAAATATGTCAGACTAAGTCCTGAGTAAAGCGAAGGTTTACGTGAATTGATCAAGCGGAAAGTCTGGCGTAGTCGGCAAAATTGTCGCAATACAAGTTGCGTAGGCACGGCACCAATATATCGCCAGAGGCAGCAGAGCGCTAAGACTTGGTTGACTATATAATGTACAGATGCTAGAAGAAAACAGATAACTCTGATGCATTCTGGGGTCTTGAAGAGGTCATTTGCCAGAAATGAAATCAGACCAATGGAGAATGAGGGGAGAGAGGAGGACGAGGAAGAGGCAGAGAAGGAAGAGAAGGAGGAGAAGAATGCGGAGGAAGGAAGTTAGAGGTGGAATAAGAAGTGGGGAAGAAGAAGTGAAGGGAGAACATTGTGAAGAAGAGGAGGAGAGGGAGGATGAGGAGGAGGAGAAGAGAAGGGAAAAGAAGGATGTAGAGGGAGAGGAGAAGAAGAGGAAGTAGGAGGAGAAAGCAGAAGAAGAAGAAGAAGAAGAAGAAGAAGAAGAAGAAGAAGAAGAAGAAAAGAGGACGGTTTTGAGGAATGAGTGAAGAAGGAGAAGGAGGAAGAAGCAGGCAGAGGAGAAGGAGGAGAAAGAGGAGGAGGAGGAAAAGGAGGAGGAAGAGTTTAATTGAGATGGAGCTCTGTGCCCGTCGAGCGCCTCAAGTGATTTTTTCGTTAATTGTCGCTCTACAAAATGTCAGACTACAATCGGAATAACAGCAGATGCAAGCGCAGACTGCCAATGCATTGCATGCACAATTTACATTAAAATAATGTAACTATGAAATATTACATTTACTAGAACATGATGTAGGCTAAGAACTGCAGTTTGTAATGTATTGGCCATCCACAGTGTGAGTATTATTGTGAAAAATAGCTGGGGAGGTGTTGGACCATAATCAACCTGGAATTGGGGTATGAAAACCTGACTTTACTATGGGGGTCTAAGAAAGACTGGGGTTGAAACCCCCCCAATCTCCCCGCAATTCGTACCTCCATCCACAACCCGCTGTGAGAGCTCGCGACGCTTCTGCGAGCCTCTTGGTCAGTTGATTCGGTAGCCTGTGTGCTTGCTCACGGCCGAGCTACTCCGCCCGCCCCCACAATAAATCCTAGCTGCGGTCTTGTCACCCACCTATATGAATCAAATAAACCTTCATAATTTAGCATCTCGTCTGTATGCAGGCCAGGACATTACGTTTCATTATCTAAACAAGTGCAACAGTCTCTGTGAAATCTTGTGGACAAAACAATAACAGCAGCAAGAAGATGAGACGTTCCGCAAATAGATAGCAGCACCTGAGGACATTGAGTTGATCAACTTTAATGAGCTATGAATGGGAAGTCCGAAAATAGCTTAATTAAACCTGTCGCGCATGCGTGGGTGGTGACAATACGAGAAGCCGACATGAAGGAAACTAACCAGACAGCTCTGCAACTGCTCGCGCTTTGGCAGTGCCAGTCCCAAGCCTGGAGAAAGGAGGGGGAGGGCGGAACTAATCATTTCTGTTATAATACAATGTCATTAGACAGAAATAACCGACGGTTTCTGTGTCCTTTGAGGAATAATTCCGAGAATCATGAATTATAATGAAACCGTCCTGATAATAGCGCTCCGTTTCATAATTTTTCATGGCACAATTTTTAAGTCGTATTGCAAGCGTTGACCGTCTCAGATCATAGCCCAGACATTAGATAACCGCAGATATATTATTAGCTACTTTCCCATTACTTACTTTAGCAAGAGTAAAAGCAGACGAATCTGATCAGTTTTGATTAACATAGATCTAGACTCGACGGAGAGAAACTGCAAGCAAAAAAATTTCTGATTATCTCAATAAACAATTATTCTTAGGAACAAATGAATTTTTATTCTTTCGGTAATTCGAATTTTGCGGTTATCCGAAGTGCTGTTACCTTTGCCTTAGACTTTAACCCTTCCAAAGCAAGTCGAATGATTATCAAAGGTTTAACCACGAATAAAAATCATGATAATAGCAAGACTAATTCACTGCATGATTTGGTTCTTGTACCATTCCTCATTGGGTTGTGACGTGGGGGTAGACCGTCAGAGGGCGTAAAATGTATACCTGGGGCGCCATCTTAGAGAGGGCCGGTGTAACGTTATAAAGACTTCCTCGGGTCCCCCGATACAAGGCTTCCCCGAAATAGAGTTCCTCTAGCTGAAACTCTGTGTTGGAAGATATATTATTTTCTGATGTAAAAATATATATGACTTCTTGTTAAATAATTTAGCAGCGTGAACTAAAGGTTTGCCCTGCTCATTTATAATTTTTATGCAATTTTAACCCATTTCACGCTGAACCGGAGAAGAACTTTATTTCGGCGGCGGAGGAAATAGTCTCTACGCGGAGACCTTAGGCCTATATCAGAAGATACTCTCCGGGGGGCGAATTTATTTCATATCCGCCTTGGAGAATCTGTTTCGAAATAAAGTTTCCGAGGAGATTTTTAGGGGATAGATTATGTCACACAACAGAGGTCATGAGCCCATGGGTTCATGTCTGCATAATTATAGCCTTAAAATCCCTGCGATCTTCAGTACGGTAGCCACATAATTATTATTTTCTTCTCAATCTGCTGTAAATAATAACTATTTTCTCACCTTGCTTTCTCATTATCTTGCATTCCGATCCGTATTGAAAAATCAGTTGCATCATCGCCTGATAATATTTTTTAGCTTGGCTGTTTTTCTCTGTTGACGCAATACCTAGAACTATAAAGTCATGTTTTTAAAAACATGGAATTCCAGCACCTTTCCTACGTATTATTCTCAGTGTTTCACATGGATGTCCTTCTGCGCACATAATTATTAAGACATCATAGACATGCATGTAATCATCTCTATATTATCTTAGGCGAAGACTTGGTTCTGCGTTTCGGAAGGGGGGTGAGGGACGAACGAGCGGCCGAAGGACGACCTCTGAGACCGGGTACGCCGAGCAGTGAAGAAGTTTGTGGAAGAAATGTGTTCATTCATTCATTCATTCTGTAAATAATAACTATTTATTCATTCATTCATTCATTCATTCATTCATTCATTCATTCATTCATTCATTCAGGAGACATGCCCTCCTGGGGCATTGCATGTTGTAAGCAATTCTTCTCCACCGGTTACGGTCTTCTGCCAGACTATGACCTCAGGGATGTCAGTGTACCGTATAGATCCCTTGAGATTATGACATCCAATTATCTCGCAATCTCCCACGAGGTATCTTCCACCGAGGAGGAACAACCCTTTCCCCAATAGCCGAATATGCTTTGAATTACAATTTACCATACGGTAATGCCGAGTCTCAGACCCTCAGGAATGAGGATGGGCATGACATCATCGTCATCAATACCGAGTGACCTTAAATAATTTATTTTTTTAACTTTACCATACGTTTCTGGGCCGTCAGATAACAGTGGGTGGACTCACTAAAGCAATAAAACTTCTGTTCGGTTTCAAATATTTCGATGAAATTTGACTTTTGGGCGTAGATAATAACTACATTTAAGCCGGTAGAGCATGATTTGTAAAAATTTTATGTTTGGCCAAGATATTGGCAAAAATCCCGTAGGAGATGACTTTGTTTTTGGCCCACTCTGTAATGTTAGCATTTAGGCTGCCATTAAAACGAGATTGTTCATCATTTCAGTGCTACTACACTGTAAGTTTGGCTTTGAGGCTATACGACTTATAATACATGTAGGCCCTATTACATTGTATTTGTGTGGGTATAATTAGGACGCATAGAAATTGATATCAGTTGATGACACGCTATAATAATATAAGATATCAAAATTCATCTTATGAGAAGTTCTGCTGATACAGAACCCTGCCGCTAAATTAAGAACTTTGTAAACATATTTTGCAACAATAGATCCGCCCTACATAGTACTCTCGTCGCTCATGCCATTGTGTCAGCTGGAATAGTATTTTTATTCGATTTCTTTTGCTACAACGCGTTGCAATGACATCGTCTAGAAACGGATAAATGACTGCCTTCAATGACGTCATACATGTTTACTCCGCTGGGCAACTGTCATGCAGTCGGGGAAACCTCTTTCTATACGGAGCTCATTGGATGATGCGTGGAAGCGGTCGGAATCGGATGAAATGCGGACATAGGCGTACGAGGCGGGGTCCAGAGGGCAAATGCCCGCACCCCACCCCCAATTCGGGAAGGCTGTTTTTTAGGCAAGAAGACACGGGAAATAGTTTTAAAAAGTGTTTTTCTAGAGATTTCAAACCCGACGACCAAAACAGGAGGTCATCAACTTTTTTGTCTGCGAAAAATAGTAGTTTTCACAAGATTTCAACCCGATTAATAAAAAAGTCGTCAACTTTTTTCGGGCAGAAGTAAAATTTTGACCCCCCCCCCACTGCTGAAATCTCCCGTACGCCTATGAATGCGGATGATCATATGTGGCGCCGTAGACCGAAATCAGCATTAAGTCGGAGATTACACATCAGGGATATTAGGGAAATAGTATGTTTGTGATTTTTTAATTTTTTTCTCTAAAATATTACCTAAAAAAATTTTTTCTTTAAATTTTTTTCACTTTTAAAAAAAAGACAAGTTGCTAAGCTATTTTAATGCTCTTTATATGCATATTATTATTTTAATTAATTAAATTAATTTAATTAATTAATTTAATTTAATCACTTATTTCCTTATATCTTCGGTTAGAATTAAGCTAGAGCAATAATGTTTGTGTCATTTTGATGCCTGAGACAAGGCCTTTGAAATGATGTATCAACCTCAATATCTTGGAAAATCACCTTAATGCTCATTTCGGTCTGCGCGCCACATATATGGACGGAAGCGGATATGGAATTATCGACTTGCGAGGGAAGACAAACCGGAGATGTGGAAACTGCGGAATAGACTGTCTTTCCTAAGACGAAGCTTAGGACGGTTGATGCCAAGTCTATAAATAGCAGGGAACCACTGGAGGATTTATCGATTGAAAGGTTTCCGCCGCAGAATCTTCTGTTAGAGGATTGGATTTGGATCCGTGGATTGTCTACAGTTCTTTGCCTGGAAGATCCGGAATGGTCTTCCGGGGATGGTCTGGATTTGGACTGGACTGGCAGTCCTTAGGGGCGGGGCGCGTCTGAATCACTTTAGCGGTTTTTCTGTTCTGCTGTTGGTAACGCGGACGATATAGCGAAGATCAAGTTAATGGAGAGGGAATGGAAACGTTGGAGAAAGACAGTCATGGATAATATTATTATAGGTAGAGACATAGATGATCGTAGAGACACACAGAGAGAGACAAAGAGATAGACAGAGAGAGAAGCACAGAGACAGAGAGACAGAGGCACAGAGAGATACGGATAGACAGACCGACTGAGTCAGGCAGGGAAACAGACACACAGAAAAATACAGAGAAACACAGAGACACACATAGATATATAGAGACATAGATACAGAGACATACATGTAGATGATAGACAAAGTCAGAGACAGAGACAGAGAGCTGTCGACAGGCACAAAAAACCTGAGATGCACACATAAGCACACATACAGACAGACGATAGCAGACAAACAGAAAAGCAGTCATTTGGACAAGTCGACAGGCAAATAGACATACAGACAAACAAGCACGCGAACAGACAGACAAACCTACATACATATACAGACAGTCAAAAAGGTCACTAAGACAAACAGACACGCATACAGACAGACACACAGTCAATCAGACCACAAAAAATACACATGCAAGCAGACAGACAAGCATACATGCATAATATAGGCACACACACATACATACACACACACATACAGACAGACATAAAAAGAGAGACCGATGCATAAATAGCCCGGGTTTGACAGACAGCGGAAGTCAGACGAGTGCATTTAAACGAAATCAGAAACCGAAACGCATTTGCTCAAAGCTAAAACTAGACAGACGCGGAATAAGACAGCGACAAAACACAGACACAGAGACACACACACAGAGAGAGAGAGAGAGAGGCACACAACCAGCAGAACATACGAAGCGATGCAGACATACAGACACAGTCTCACACAGACACACAGCAGTAGTATCTATACGCAGATGGTGAATGCCATGTAAAGCTGCAGAGGAAGTCATTCAAGAAACATAATAAGTCTTCACATAATATATTGAACATTCAGTCGCAGATCAGCCAACCTACATGTATAAGGAGGCATTGAACAGCATTGACATGCCACTGAGACCTTTTGCCACTGAGCGCTCGTGAATAAGCTGGTGCCCGTCTTTTTAAGCGCTTACCAAGTCTTAGACTTAGACTTAGTTCCTCCAGCATTTATACGCAGATGGATAATTATGCCATGTAAAGCTGCAGAGGAAGTCATTCAAGAAACATAAAAAGTCTTCACATATCATGGAAAAATTCAGTCGCAGATCAGCCAACCTACATGTATAAGGAGGCATTGAACAGCATTGACATGCCACTGAGACCTTTTGCCACTGAGCGCTCGTGAATAAGCTGGTGCCCGTCTCTTTAAGCGCATAACAAGTAACCAACCTATTTATTAATTATGAAGAGTCATTGGACGGCATAGCCAAACAACTGAATACTTGTAACACTGAGCGCTCGTGAATAAGCTAGTGCCCTTCTCTTTCTTTTAGCGCATACCAACCTATAAGGACTCTTAATGAGGAATTGAACGGCGAACTCGGCTGTCGCCGGTGCATACGGTGACCGGGAAAGGAGCGCACTGGCTAGGAAGCGACCATCCGAACGTTTCTTGGCTGAAGCACGGGAGTGTTCGGTGCGTGGTAGCTACTTGACGCATCCATCCGACCTATAGGGGAGGCAGCGTTCGGACTCATATACCCCAGCCTAACACACGCATGTGCATACATGCACATATGTCTGTCTCAAGTGCTTTCATCAAGCGATGTGTTCTTGCTTGCTAAACACTAGAAACCGCGAGTGGCAATCGGTGGCTGGTTAGAGAGATTTGTGCGGTACTTGTTCTATTTGCTGCATCGTATCTAACTAGTCCGGAGTGCAGGGCAGGGAGAAAACCGAAATAGGGAACCAAGGTTGCGTCGTGTAGGCCTACCTGCGGTTATTGGACATTCTAGACGTCGCGCTGTATCCATATACGACTTAACAACGAGATCTATGCCCTCCCTCGGACTACTCATTTTGGACAACCCTTCTGACTAGACACAGCACTCGTGAATAAGCTGGTGCCCTGCGCTTGGCTTTCGAGTGTCGCTTTAGAAGTTTGGAGATTAACTGTGTTGGAGATGTGAATAACAATCCACTGCGTCACGGCACCGATGTCACGCTCGAATGGATTCGGACAACAATACAGTACAAGACAATAGAAGCGAGTCATCGTCACCAGTGGAATGGAACCGGAACTCGTCATGGTTTCCACTTCCGCTTCCTCCACCGATCAACCTCGAGGACTTCCTTGGTCCACGGCGTCAGGATCTCGTCAAGGTCATTCCAGTCACGATCATCTACGTCATCATCTTCTTCACCGGAATCATCGGCAATGTGTCAACATGTGTCGTCATCGCTCGCAACAAATACATGCACACAGCAACCAACATCTGTCTCTTCAACTTGGCCGTCTCCGACCTCCTCATGATCCTACTCGGCCTCCCTCAGGAGACCTACTCCTTCTGGTCGGCATACCCATGGGTCCTTGGTCAGACGTTTTGTGTGGTGCGTACCATGGCCGCTGAAACGTCCACCTATGCTTCGATACTCACCATCACCGCCTTCACCGTCGAGAGGTACGTCGCTATCTGCCACCCGGTGAAGGCTCGGGTTCTGTCGGGGCTGCACCGAGCAGGGAGACTCATCGTTCTCATCTGGGTCATCTCGGCGACCTGTTCCATACCGATTGTAGTCCAGTACCGGGTTGTGTACATTCCCGATGTGAACGGCGAACCGATTGCTGACTCGGCCACGTGCAATATTCCCAAGGACAGGTACTTATCGCACGCCTTCGAGGCGTCGACGTTCCTATTTTTCATTGCACCCATAACGGTCATCAGCGTTCTCTACGGACTCATTGGATTGGCCATCCGCAGGTCAGCGCTGACCAGGACCGGGTCAGACGCGTCGAACCACAGCGAGCACAAACCATGCAGCGCCAGCGACCAGAGGGTTAATCAACAAGCCAGGGCTCGTCTGTCTGTTATCAAGATGCTCGGTAGGTCTCGACACACATAACTCAATACGCATTCATTCATTCATTCATTCGTTCGTTCATTCATTCGTTCGTTTGTTCGTTTGTTCTTTCATTCGTTCGTTCGTTCGTACACCCATCCATCCATCCATCCATCCATCCATCCATTCATTCATTCATTCATTCATTCGGAATATTTATGTATCGCCTATCTCAGTATGCCTTTATTCATTCATTCATTCATTCATTCATTCATTCATTCAATCAATCAATCATTCATTCATTCATTTATTCATTCATTTATTCATTCATTCAATCATTCATTCGATCAATCATTCATTCATTCATTTATTCATTCATTCAATCAATCATTCATTCCCAGCCCAGCCACAGCCACAGCCAAAGAGAAAGGTCTTGAGCAACTCAATAATTATGCGCTCATTCATTCAATCATTCATTCGTTCATTCATTCATTGATTCACCCATTCATTCATTCATTCATTCATTCAATCACTCTGAATGTCTGTTTTATATAGCGCTCATATACAAGACGTCTACTCAATGGTCCTCCCAGCCCATTCACGGTCAAAGAGAAGCATATTGAGAACAGGCAAATTATTCCGAGGTACATGTAGTATGCGCACCGCAAGCGGGATCCCATTCCGCCGAGTATTATAATAGGCATGTTTTATGTGCCTAGATGCATAGAAACCATAAAACCATAAACCATATATTTTATTGAACCCAAACATCAATAATGACGACAATTATGCAATGACTAAAAATGAAAGAAAAGGCATCTGTATGGATCAATAGTAATAAAACCATAATAAGGGACCTTAAATTAATAGGCCATAAGAGACCATAAGGAACCATAAGGAACCATAAAGGACCGCAAGAGAACATAAGGGACCATAAGGAACCATACGGGGCCATAAGAGACTATAAGGGCCCACAAGGAACCACACAGGACCATAAGGGGCTTAGAATCCGGCAGTGGTCCACCTCTAACAAATGCATACATGTATGTGTCTTACAGAGATATATAGACTACATGTAATTATAATAGCAGATCATATTCTGAGCTAGTTAACTACATGTGTCTAATGCAAGTGTGTATACTTATTATGCATGTACGTGTATTGTATTTGATCAAATATAATGAGCTTATCACGGCATAAGCTTTCCTGATGCGCTCCCAATGGGGGGGGGGCACCCATAGAGAAAAGGAGGATTTGGAGGTAATAGAAAGAGGCAGAAATGCCACCATAGAGGATGGTAGTGGTAGCGAAAGGGAAGTCCTTTCCATAGAGAGGAATAATTCAAATTCACAGTCAGATTAGCACGGAAACGATATAACTTCGGACTACGACCTCCTATAGGGACTACGTTTTTGGTCCCTTGGACAACCCTTCTGACTAGACACAGCGCTCGCGAATAAGCTAGTGCCCTGCGCTTGGCTTTCGAGTGACGCTTTAGAAATTTGAAGATTACGATTCTGTTCTGCTAATATTCGTCTTCGAACTCAGCTGTTCATTGACATCTATCCCGATTCTACCCCTGCGCCACCCACCATGGCACGCGATCAACATCACCAATTTACAATAGGCTGTCTCCTTGATCGACCGCCTTTATGAGGTCATTGTAAGGCGCTATATAAATTTCTGTATACGTTACATACATGACCATCCAGAATTCTTATCTGGCTCCGACGAACCAATTTTGATGTCCATGACGATGCCGCCACTTTTGAGCATCAATGAGAAATTACGAAGATGGATGGATGGATCCGATTTGACCAGGGTCTACGACAACAGAGGCCATTAACCTGCATGGACAGAAATTTGCTTGGCATATTACAGCACTTAATAAAATCTGCATTACTTTACATAATAATAAGTAGCTGGTCTAGATGTGGCGCTATATAAATTTCTGACATGAAATTAATTACCATAAAATGGCATAAATTATATTATGAGAAGTTCAGTCGATAAAGATAGCGACGTTTTTACCATCAGGTAATAATTGATTAATCTTCTGCGATGTTCCAATTAAGCATCAATAATGTGAATCAACGATTTCTCATTTGTGTGGCGCCCCTACAAGATCTGACATTACTTCGAACACAAGCAATGCCAGTCTTTGATGAAGAGCCGACATAACAAGGTCATGAGGATGGCATCGCCGGTTGCTATGCAACCGATTCACGGGCGATGGACTGAACAATGTTGCTTTGTTGCAGCAGGGCGGAAGATAGAGAGGAAAGGAAAGAAGAAAGGAAAGAAGCAAGGAAGGAAGGATGGATAGATGGATGGATGCATTGGTGGCTAAATGAATAGACTGGTAGGTGGATAGATGGATGGATAGATAGACGGACGGATGGATAGATGGACGGATGGATGGACGGATGGATGAATGGATGGAAGGAAGGAAGGATGGATTGGTGGATGGTCTGATGGATGGATAGATGGATGAATGGATGAACGGAAGGACGGACTAATGAACTAATGAAATGGACATACAGGCAGACAGACAGACAAACAGAGACGGGCAGGCGATAAACAAGCAGATCGATTAATTTGTTTAAAAATGGTCTACCAAAAAGTAACATTTTTACCATCTTCCTATCAATCTGCATAATTATTATTATCTCTGATGTAAAATTCCGCAAATGCAGATGTATAATTGCAAATAATTATAGATTCAGAGAGAGACAGACAGACAGACAGACAGACAAACAGACAGAGACAGACAGACAGACAAACAGAGACAGACAGAGAGAGTTATTATCAGAATGAAAACACAGCCGAAGCAAAATTGAATAACACAATAATTACAAACCCTGCACAGTATACAATCCAATACTTTTCAATTGAACTGAGTGAGCTTTGGATTTATTGTGCTCCTCAATTATCAGGGTGGTCAAACAGCTCACGAAAAAAGAGACGTGGGCAGACCAAGGAGTTGATGTCATTCACGGTTGTTAGGCATTCTATTATATTCCAGAAGGTTTTGCCGACTATACGGTCAAACTTCTCTGAGGCAGAAACAGAAACTCGGCCACTGCTTGCTTGCACTTTGGCAGTGCCAATCCCGAAACTGGATAAAGAAGGAGGGTGACGCTAAGGATCTTTACTATCCCAGTGTCGACTACTACTACCACTACTACTACTGCTATAATGCTACTGCTACTGCTACTGCTGCTGCTGCTGCTGCTGCTACTGCTGCCGCTAGTCTGCTACTGATACTGATAAGTACTGCTACTGCTATACTACTAATGCTACTGCTACTGCTGCTGCTTCTGCTGCTGCTTCTGCTGCTGCTACTACTACTACTGCTACTACTACTTTCACTTGAGTGTGCTACGGAAGTCGAATTCTGTGAGAGACTAAACTAGCTAATCGTGACACCTACACGTACAATAACTGTATACATATATATGCACAATTTGACTACGAAGGAGAAGTGTAAATTTATATAATTATACATATATAATAGTGACTAAATAGTCTATAGGCTAATTATATTAAATCTACACAATGTCATGTTTACATGCGTACATGCATTTACATAATAATAGCCAGGAGCGAGAGAGCCAATATATATGGCACTTGCTGGCATTTAGATCTACATGAGCTCGATGGTTTGTAGGCCTATATATATATATATTATCTATAAATATATCTTTATATATATATTATCTATAAATACATATATATATATTATCTATAAATACACCATACATATGTCATATATATGTTATACTCCATCGTTGGAGACCTTTCGCAATGAAAACACGATAAAGTATATAAGCCAGGAAGATAATTGGGACAACATTGGAATGACATCAGTGATGCATAGAAGCATTTATGGAGCTCATTTATAAAATCCCATTGCTTTCGGTGTTTGGATTTCAGCTGTCGATTATACATGCAATATTATGATGAGGCAGGTGCTGGTCGAACATTTCGGCTATTATTGGTTAAGAAGTGACTTGTAATAATTGGTGATGCACTCGGTTGGGGTCAACCAATCCGCAGTTTATGAAAGGGTCAAGTGTATTTCTTGGATTGTTGGTCTGCACAATCTAGACGCAAGCATTGCATCTATTATAGTGTAAGATCTTCTTGCGCAAGAAAGCAGGTGTAGCAGGCAGTAGTATCAGTGGCAGTAGCAGTAGCAGTAGCAGTAGTAGGCCTAGTAGTAGCAGTAGTTGTAGTATTAGTAGTAATAGCTGTTTCTGTAGTAGAGGTGCATGTACTTAGCGACATTACTACTAATACTATGCAAGTAATAGTATAGTAGCAATAATAATAGATCTAAGTAGGGCCTAATCATTATTATTAGTCCTATTGTTATTATGCCTACTAACTGTCTTCGGACAATTCTTGTGCCTTTTGAAGGATTAAATTTACTGCAGCAAAAAGCGTAATAATGACAATAATTTATATGGTGCCTTGAATCACAAGGACGACTGAAGACCATCATTAGACGAAGATTTCTTCATCGTCAACCGCCCATATACCAATGAAACTTCGTTATTCTCGGTGAATGCACGAAATTTGCGCAAATTGCTTCGCATCTATAAAAGCAGAACTAATTTTCTTTGCGACAGTTCATGCATGAAAGAGTAATGATATTCTTGTTGAGCAAATTATATGGAATTTATATAGCGGCATAGTTTGTACATAGCCTACGGTATAATAGCAATAGCCTACTTGCAAGAGCAACGGCCTAGGCTACTTGTGTCCAATGCCGGAATCGTTTTCGGTGGCGTTCAGCACGCGTCAGTGTATTCAGGTTTCCTGCATTGAGACAGTGAAATTAGTGAATTGTCAATTAATCATTGGTACACTTTCAATGTCAATTTTTATTTTACATTATTCGCATTATTTTCATATATGTGATGAATTGCATTCAACGTTTGGTACGCTTCTGCATGCTGCAGGCAATGCGTGTATACATTTGAACGTTTCACTTAATGTCTTTCCATTTGTAACAAATTCAATTAATCACTAGCCTACATATACGGGACCCACTCCCGCGGACAAAACATAAAGTCGACATAACAAAATGGCGGATTTGATAATAGAACGAAAATGGCGTTTCCTGTGTGCCAGCACACCCATCGCCCAACCAACACTTCCTCTAACGTTTATTGTGATCGTTTTCTTTTTATGCTGCCCATTGCGTTAAATGCTCGCCTTTGGCAGTATGTGTGTGTATGTGTGCGTGTATGTATGGGTGTGTTTGTGTGTTTGTGTGTGCGCGTGTGTGTGTCTGTGTGTGCGTGCGTGTCTCGTATGGCTAATTTTTCGGTCGCTTGGTGCTTATAGCTGAAATCTCTGCACGCAACAGCTTCGATAGCCATTATTCTCGTGAAAAGCAGCCGGCAATGCCCAGCATGGTAGACTGCATGGCGGGTCTCTTTTTTCGATTTTGGGACACACAGAAACCGGATGAAAAGAATCATGACTACTTAAAGGAATGGCGCACGCGTTGTTAAACAGGAAACAGCATGTCTACAGTTTTGTATAGAGCTATGAAACTAATAATTTTTCAAATTAAAATTATTGGTACTGTGATTCATATGCATTGTATATTATGATTAGGCCTATCTTCTTTTTATGGTTACAGTTGTCACAAAAGGCCAATCGTGCACAAAGGATAGCTTAATAATGGAATAAGGCAGGGTCTTGGTCTCGAGTGAGCGCGATCGACTTTGTTTTGAAAAGTGTCGATCATGTCTTGAGACCAAAAGTCTTGATCTTGGTCTTGAGACCAAAAGTCTTGATCATGTATTGAGACCAAAAGTCTTGATCTTGGTCTTGAGACCAAAAGTCTTAGTCATGTCTTGAGTCCAAAAGTCTTGATCTCGAGGCTCAAAGTCTTGGTCTTGAAAATTCAGGTCTTCACAACAAGACCGAATAAAAAAACAGCCTTGAAACCATGACATGTAGAAGCAGTAATTGCAACTGTGACTTGAGACTTGAAGCTAGACTCAGGCTAAACAGATCAATATCGAACTCATTACAGTTTTACAACACAAAGTTCAGTACCGGTATGTACCAGCTGCAGCATCTATAGTCCATAGATTGCTAATGCCTCGTTAGCATAATTATATATATATGATATATATATATATACAAACATTATACATATATATATATACATGTATACATATATACATATATAATTATATATATATAGTATATATACATTAGGCTATCAACAATGGATGACACTAAATCTTCTTTATATCAGCTAGCCCAGAGTTACTTAACCTAACTGGCATAATCTAAAAGATCTCTGAATATATGGTATGGTATATAGATCTATATGAGCATTTATAAATATATAGGCTATATATCTGCTAGATCTTTTAGATTATGCCAGATTTTAGATTACCATATAATACATATACATATTCAGAGATATTTTAGATTATGCCAGTATGTTATAGTCTATACATGTATATAATTTGAAAGATCTAAAGCGGCGGTACACATAATCAAAATGCCGATGCTATGTATACATCGGTAAATGACTGAACAATATGTCGGTCAATCAGATGCTGATTAAGGTTCTTCAACTTACACCAGATCCTAGAATCCACCAGAAATTATGCCACACGAAATTTGATGTTGTGGAATTCGCTGAAAATTGACCTATTTATATTTGGTATGCCTTTACAAAGTGTATACGGACTGAATTGATTGGTCTGGGATTTTGACTGGAGTAATTAATACTTTTAAAGACTCCGTGGCCTACTAAGTCTGCTTTCGTGTTTACCAAATTACATTGGACTCTGTTCTTGATAACTGGATTATTAGAGAACCTAAGTCTACTTTTATGTTACTGATTGTTAGACCTACCAGACATTCATGGCCACAGCGCAGAGGAATAAATTTGATTTGTTTGATTCGATTTGGTTTTTTTATTGCACACACACAGAAGTCAAACAGAATAAACATGACTCACTAAACAGAGTGCAAAAGGAATCAGAAAAATCGATGCTTTAGCTAGCATGGAAAATAATTCTGGATGTTGTAAAGGTATTACTATATCCGACTACTTTTGTGCAGTATCATCATCTGTCATAACAGTGACAGTGATTGGGGAGATGGCTGTAGATGTAGGTTAGATGACTGCGGTTATGCTTTAAATGTCACGGTCTCTCGTTTAGCCATCGGTCCACATTTTCTTTTGAGATACGGGCGTCGTTGAGAGCCATCTTTATGGTCCTTCCTTCTACAGCCTCATCTATCGCTCTGGACCAAAAACATGTTTGTTTTGTCACGGTTTACTGTGCTCCTATTAAATTTTCGTTTCCAAGTGTCGTCCATGCAAGCGCAGCAATTATGTACAGAAGCTACTTCCGATTATGGTTTGTTTTCCGCTCGATGTAAAACGACAAAATCTGATTGATCGCATGCAGGCAAAACTGTAGACCACGGTTCAATTGTTGTGTAAGCCTATACGACGAAACGACGTCATGCGAAGTCAAGGCCTTACGCATGATTACACGATTAAGTCCATCTTGTTTTTATGGCCGTATTTACTGCTTAGATATAATATACCAACAGAACGAAGGGCGTTGGATTCCTAAATATTACGTGTATGTAGGATAAACATGGGGGCGGAAAGATGGTCCAGTAGGAACACGCTGGCTGAAGATCAGAAAAGCTTGGGTTCGTCATCATCACGAAGCTGTATTTAGTTCCCCTTTTGTTCTTCCCTGTATAATTTATAGGCCTACCCATGGAAGGCTATCTTTGGATATCTGTCCTTCTCCATCCTGACCATGTGCCCAAAATATCACAGTCGTCTGTTCGTATTCTGCTCACTATGTCGTTCCAGATGTTTAATCTTTGTATATCACCGTGTTCCGTATTTTATCTGTTCTTGTAGAATCTAACTCCCTCAAGTTCTCTCTTTATTTCGTATAAACAAATCATCTCGAACACCCTCAGCCGTTGTTTCTGGGTCTCCCTCAGCGTCCAAGTCTTGGAATTGTACAGCAATGCGCTTAACACCAGCGTTTTGTACATCTTGATCTTTGTGCCTCTGCTTATTTCCTTTGCGCTCCATTTTTCCCCAGTGCCTGCCATATTCCTCTCGCTGTTTTATTTTCATTTAATTATTGCTACCAAGGCAATAAGAAGCAATGTAGGCTACAGATATGTTTTAGGTATGCAATGCACAAAGTGATAGACCCATAAGGGGCCAAAGTCCCGCTTTTTGGGGTCATCAGATGGCATGTAAATTTCCGAGTGATTGACTTAAAATTCGAACAATGCTGTACCGGGTAACATAACAGACTCAA
Organism: Lumbricus rubellus; assembly: GCA_945859605.1. Lineage (NCBI taxonomy): Eukaryota > Metazoa > Annelida > Clitellata > Crassiclitellata > Lumbricidae > Lumbricus > Lumbricus rubellus. The sequence goes on along the minus strand of OX243824.1, from coordinate 26,095,209 downwards.
GGTAAATCTAGTCAGAGCAAAGTTCGCCTATGTGCGCGCATATAATATGCTTTTAAATGTTGGGTATGTTGGTACCCAAGCAGAAAATATGTCCATAAAAACAGTGCGGACTCAATCTGGCAATAATGCGTGAATCCTTGACTTTGTATGACGTCGGCGCATTGGATGGTAGCGTATGCCCCTATAAAACATGATGAGTATATCTCAATGATCTTATGGATGGCATATATTGCACGCATCTATGCTCCGTTTGTATTATGTTTAACGCATCTAAACTGTCGTGGCATGAATTTAAAGATTCCTGAAATTAATCTCCTTGTGGCCCAATCCAACACATCAGTTCTTGCACTTACTGAAACCTGGCTTTCTGACGAACTGGCATCTACTATCTCAATCCCGGGATATAACTTTATCCATAAATCCAGGATGGTTGGTATGCGTGGTGGTGTTGGTTTTTTTATTCGTGCTAACATTGAATTTGAAGTCCTGGAGGCTGACTGGACAAAACCTAAAATGAATTCCTTTGAATGCATGTTTATTAAATTGCCTCAAAATAGAAAGAAAGACATAATAATTGGCACTGTGTACCGCCCCCCCCTGAAAATTCGATCTTGGATTTTCTTGAGGATTTTGATGACTCGCTATCGTATTTATCAAAGTCTACTAACCGTGTTTTTTTAATGGGTGACTTTAATATCGATCTTCTTAGATGTAGTGAACACCCCCTCTCTCTGAAACCTTTCTGAATACTATGTTTTCTCATAAATTTGTCCCTACCATCCTTAGACCCACTAGAATTACTGAATTTACTGCAACCCTCATAGACAATATATTCACTAACTGCCTAAACCTTGGGCAAGATTCTTGCATAATAATTAATGATATTTCGGATCATCTCCCAGTCCTCCTTCATATTGATCTCTGCCCCCGTCTTCAACCTCTTGCCCCATTTTCACGGGTACGTAAATTTCCTGTGGAAGCCAAAGAAGCATTTATCAATTCTCTTAACTCTACTGACTGGGCTTTTGTCGATGCTTTATGCCTAACTAGTGGTCCGAATGCAGCATATACTGCTTTCTTCGATAGGTATAAAAATGTTATACGATAAAGCCTTTCCATTGTTAACTGTTAAAACTAAGGGTCGTAACTTCATTAAACAACCGTGGATGACTATATCACTCCTAAAATCTTGTAAGACAAAATCTAGACTCCATAAGCAGTACTTGTTGAACCCTACAGCTTTAAATAAACAACGATTCACTCAGTATCGTAACAAATTTAAATCGGTTAGAAAAGAATGTGAATCACGTTATTACTCTGATTGCTTCCTTCAGTGTGGCAATAATCTTAATCAGACTTGGAAAGTAATTAAGCAAATTCTTAATACCAAGGAAGAATCCTGTCTCCCTGACTCCTTTATTGTTGGATCGGAACTAGTACAGGATCCAGTACTCATTGCTAATTCCTTTAACAGTTATTTTACTACCATAGGCACTAACCTTGCTGCAAAAATCCCTATAGCCACCACCTCCTTTGAGCATTTTATGCCCACTCCACCAATGTGCTCTTTTGGTATTGCTCCTACCTCTGATCTTGAGATTATTCAGGTTTCTGGTTTACTGAGAGCCTCATCATCCAGTCCTGATGAAATTAGCCCCTTGATTGCTAAAGCATCTATAAATGCTGTTGCTACCCCTCTTAGTTCTATAATAAATGCTTCATTCTCTATTGGGTTAGTTCCCAATGAGCTAAAAATTGCTAAAATCACTCCAATCTATAAAACTGGGAATAAGAATATGACTTGTAATTATCGACCAATATCGGTACTATCTTTTTTTCTAAAATAATTGAAAAACTCATGTCTAATAGGGTAACTGATTATCTTAATAAATTCAAACTATTATCCCCTGCGCAATATGGATTTCAGCATAACCTCTCAACTTATATGGCCTTACTGGACTTGCAATCTAATATTACTGATGCAATGGATGATAAAAAATTCTCTTTGGGTATCTTTTTTGACCTGTCAAAAGCTTTTGACACCGTTAATCATAAAATTCTGATAAAAAAACTTGAATACTATGGTTTTCGAGGTGTTTGTAACTCCTGGTTTTTAGACTACTTAAGTAACAGAAGCCAATATGTTTACTTTAAGGGTCAAAAATCTGTGGCCTTGGATGTTACCTGTGGTGTCCCCCAAGGGTCAATACTTGGACCACTTCTTTTCCTTTTATATATAAATGACCTGTCCATGACCTCAACTGTATTTAAATTTATACTATTTGCTGATGACACAAATGTTTTTCTTTCTCACCATTCCATAGGTCACCTATTTGATATAGCTAATAATGAGTTATCCTTAATAGAGCAATGGTTTAAAGCTAATAGATTATCCCTTAATATTGATAAAACCAATTTCATTTTATTCCCCACTAAAAAAAAATGACCTTGATGTTAATAGGTCACTTCTAATTAATAATGTCCCTATCACCCAAACAAATTCATCTAAATTTCTTGGGGTCATTGTTGATAGCCACCTTACATGGAAGGATCATATTTCATCTATTGTGAAGAAAATTGCTAAAAACATTGGGGTCCTTCACAGGATTAAACATTGCCTACCTAAATCTGTTCTCTTTAATCTTTATTATACACTTATTTTTCCTTACCTCTCTTATTGTAACATATCTTGGGGTTCTAACTATCCCTCTCGACTCAAACCATTGATTATATTGCAAAAACGTGCCATACGATTAATATGTGGTGCTCATTGGAGATCCAGCTCTGCTCCTCTCTACTTAAACCATATGTTACTGTCTCTACTAAACATCAATAAGTTCCAAATATGTATGTTTATGCATCGCTACCACCTGTGCCTATTGCCCCTCACTTTTAATAATTACTTTACTACTGGCTCTAAACTTCACGATCATGCAATAGGCATGCTAGCTGTTACCGCAGTGAATATGCACGCCTAAAAATTAAACAATTCTCAATAAAATGTTTGGGCCCTAAGATTTGGAACGGCCTTCCGGATCATATATCTACCTTAAAATCCACCAGCCTCTTTAAAATTCGCTTAAAAAACTTTCTCGTTGTGAACTGACATCTTTCACTGCCCCTGACTGACATCTACCCATTGACTAAATCTTGGTTACAAGTATTTCTCTTATGTAATATTTTTAATTTAGCTACTCTTATATTATATTTTTAACCACTCGTTGTGGAGTATCACTTATAGCCTGCCTATTGTTTTCTTATATCATGGCTGTCTAGCTTTTTATTGGTTACTGTCACATTGTCGTCTGTTATACACTAATCATTTGATACCACTAGTTGTGGTCATTGCCTATGGTCTGCAACTCTTAACATTCATTCATAATTTGAATTAGCTTTATTTTGTTATGCTTCATCAATGTACATGAATATGTTCTCTGTTTACACTCTGCTTATCAATGTACATATCTCTCGTTCTCTCTCTACATTAACTCATCTACTTGATTTTGTTTTGCCTACATTGCTTAATAACAACTACACTCCTCTGTCTGTCACCACCATCTTGATATAACTCCTGTTTGTGGTTGCCCAGGTTTAGCGGGATCACTCCCTTTCTGGGTGACCCTTTCTTAGTGATCTTTTAACTAATAGATGATAATAACAACTTGTATGCTCATTACTGCACACTCTTACTTCATATATATTCTTGCTGTTATGATTTGTTGATCCTATGAATAAACAAGATTTGATTTGATTTGATTATTATGCATAAGCAATAATGTAGATGTTAAACCGAGGAAGAAACATGAGTGAAGAGAGGATATGAGAGCGGGCAATAGATAATTGTGATTGAGCACTTTTATAGCACCACTCAGATATTCAGAGGTAGGCTACTCCCGATGCAAGATAATTATTCTATCACTAACAAAAAAGGACAGTCCAGGTCTTCAGGCGTTTCCGCAAGAGGAGAGGAGGGGGCTGCAGAACTAAAAGCCGGAGTTCCTAAGGAAGGTGATTCCAGAAAGGTCTGTTTTTGCGGGATATTCTGCCCCTTAGAAAGCTATCCGGGAGGTAAAATCACTGGTACAGATAATTGGGAGGATAAATGGTTCTATCTCAACAGAGGCTAATATTAATTGAAAAATGTGTATGATTGATACATTTACGCTGTAGGCATATAAAATTTTTAATTGATTCTAATTGTTTTAATCAATCAATCAATCAATCAATCACATAAATTTGTATAGCGCCCATTCAGAAGTCTACTCAGAGGCACCCCTTTAGGTGTCCTAAGTAATGTTCAAAGCAAGGCGACTCGAATTTAGTTTGTCCCTTTAAATGTTCTTAAGTGTTCTATAGAAGCAAAGCAAGCAACGTTAGATACCGGTAGCAGGTATAAACAAAAATATTAGTAGCAGTGTTCAAAACAACGCAAATGGAAGTAAAATTTGTGGTTTTTCAACTGCTCTTAATTTTTTTGCGGGGGAAGGATTGTTACGGGAATACTCTATTTCATGACACCGGCATAAGCAAAGCTCTTTGATTGAACAGTAGTCCGGTGCATGAGGGGAAAACCCAGAAGGCCTCTTGCGGCCGAGCAAAGAGCGCACCGACCGCAGACATAAATCAAATATATCGTGAAGAGAGACCGAGGTACAGTTAGGTAAGCAGACCTGGCAGAGGATGAGAAAGGATGCATCGGATGGAGTGTGGATTAGACATGATTCAGAGGAGAAGCATTCCTTTTGTAAAGTAGACCAGAAGATTGAATATAATATATGTTGTTCAATAAATCAGTAGTCGGCTGGTATATGTATATGATTTAATCAAGAAATGGGTTGGTGCAACATTCGTTACATCACATCGGTCTGCCAAGCCATAAATTCATCCTGCAACATTACACAAAATCAGACTTCGCCACTGTTTGCACTCTTACAGTGCCAGTCCCAAATCTTTACAAAGAAGGAGGGCGACATTATATGCTAATACGTCGCGAAACTGTAACAAACATAAAACCACATCACATTATTATTATTATAACATTACAGAATGCTATTCGACATCGCATTTGTTTCACATCACACCACATCGCACTTAATAACCGAATGGGTCGGTCAGCCAGTCATTTACTTCGGTAATTATCCGAGAGAATGAGGATGAGATTTCAAATGCAGAATCTATCTGCGTGTATAATAAAACTGATTCCACCAAGAAATGGGAACGATGTTGAATAACAGAGGATGCTGTTTAGTGGATGGACGTTTTGTCTTCCATGAAGCGTACGAGTGGACTCCACATGGATATGAATCTCGTAGATGATTCTACTGAGTAAGGAGGCAGCAGGTAGTGACAAGAGAGGCACTTGCCCCTCCTGGATAATAATTAACATCTGATTTTTTAACCATCATCTTTTGGGTTTTAATACATTTCCTGAATAATTAATATCTACTTTTTTAATTACTGCGTTTTGGTTTCTGCTTTTCAATAATTACATCGCACAAGAGCTCTACTGATGAAACACAAAGTGAAACTGAGAAATATTCAATTTCAATTCAATTAAATTTGTTTATTACGGTATACGTTGAGAAGCCTCAACGAAAATACCCATGTTCTTAATTTCCTGCTCGGTGTCTTCCCAGCTCTTGCAAAAATAAATTAGCCTCACCGTTGTGCTTTTTGCCCCTTCTAAAAAAACTATCATGGTTACCCACGCAATAACAACCAGCAAAAAATGAAAGACGATAAAAAAGGAAGCAAAGAAAGGAGATGAGCGGGAACTTCATTTCAGTTTTTTTAAAGGAGGAACTCGGGCAACTTGTAACAACATACGCTGTCTCATTACACATAATAAATTATGTATGCAATATAAAACTATGTGACTGTATACTCATTGTTAATAAGCAACGAAAAATATGAGAATCTGATTGTCAAAATATTAATATAGAAGGCAGAGAGCTGGAAAGAAACGACCGGCCGTGACTTGTTCTTGTATTGCAGTATTACCCGGACCACCATGGACTATTCTTAAGGACAAACCTATTGACTCAACGCAGCGCTCGTGAATAAGCTGGTGCCCGCGCTTGGCTTTCGAGTGGCGCTTTAGAAATTTGGAGATTACGATTATCAGTTCAAGTCTTACAAAGTTAAAGGGTAAACAGTGCGAGAGTTGGAGAGATGAAGTGAAGGATAGTCTGCAAACGAATTGATGAAGAGTTAGAGAGAGAGAGAGAGAGAGAGAGAGAGAGAGAGAGAGAGAGAGAGAGAGAGAGAGAGAGAGAGAGAGAGAGAGAGAGAGAGAGAGAGAGAGAGAGAGAGAGAGAGAGAGAGAGAGAGAGAGAGAGAGAAAGAGAGAGAGAGAGAGAGAGAAAGAGAGAGAGAGAGAGAGAGAGAAAGAGAAAGAGAGAGAGAAAGAGAGAGAAAGAGAGAGAAAGAGAGAGAAGGAGAGAGAAAGAGAGAGAAAGAGAGAGAGAGAAATACAGACATATCCTACATACAGACAGACAAACAGACTGATAGCAAAACAGACAGACAGAGAGACAGAGAGAGTCTTCTCAGAAACATATACAGAAACAGATACACCGACAGATACACAGAGACAGATAGAGCCTAGAGGAGGGAGAGGGAGAGCGAGAGAGAGGAATTTGTGTCTGGAACAAATCAGAAAAAAAGCAAAAAAAGAAATAAAGAAACGTGCAGCAAGGGCAGAAGCGGACTAATTGTTGTGAAACCAATTGAGTCAAAGTGAAGTAGTGAACCAAATTAGATCTGAGAGTTGGATAGTTTGACAAGAGACAGGTGGATAAACAGATCCGACAGACGGAGAATGGATAGCTGGATACTGCAGACGGGAGGAAATAAAAAAAAGGGAACAGGGAGGAAATGGAGGAAGAAAAATCAAAGCCAAAATGGAAAGAGAGAGATAAAAACAAAAAGGGAAGCAGCGGGGAAGAACAACGATAGCGAAAAGCCAAATGCAGGAAGGAAGCAGAACGGGAAAGAGATAAGTGCTTTTTGTTTCTGAGCAAGCAAGAAGCTAAACATAATTTCTGAACAGGTCTATCGCTGCTCCATAACAGAAGCACGGAAGATTAGACGCGTTATGTAGGCCTAAGATTAACACTTAGGGCTTCTGCATTCCACGTGAAAATGCCTGGACCAAAATAATTGTTTGTTTTACTAACACTCAGAGGTTCTGGTTATGCAGGTTCCTATCGCTTACTGACTGCAGGAATAACAGGGAGGAAATAGAGAAAGAAAAATCAAAGCCAAAATGGAAAGAGAAAGAGATAAAAACAAAAAGGGAAGCAGCGGGGAAGAGCAACAATAATGGAAAGCCAAATACAGGAAGGAAGCATAATCTTCAATAAAATGTCAATACAGAATTTGCTTAATATTCATGGCTATAATTATAGTAATTATGATGCTGCTGCTGCTGATGATGATGATAGCACCAGCAGTAGGCCTAATTGCGATAGGCCTAATAATGATAATTATATAGACTATTATTATTCTACATTCAAATAGAATTATTTCAGCTTTGTGTTATGCTTCTCTTCGTAAAAGTTTTCGTCTTTAGACGAGTTCCTAGAAAGAACTCACAATAGAAGCGAAACCATAATATTCCAATACCACAGTCAAATAGCCGTCGGAATAGAAAATAATTTGAATAATAATTTTTATATTCGACGTTTTGCTTTGTGATCGCGAGAACTCTTCCATGAAGACTCGAGCAGCAGAGGGAATAAAGGCTACTACTGTTAATTGGCTAGCATAATTATACTGTTTCGCTTTAAAGCTATTCTTCCCTCCCTTATATGTAAGGAACAGAAAATGAGGCAAGCCGTAAGGCAATGCGAAACCTACTGCTATGATCTTCAATTAGAAAACGAAACTTCGCTGACTGTATCTTCTGTATATATAAATTATATAGTCTAATATATATCATACATATAATATACAGGGTGCGCCAAAAAAAAGACCCCCCCTAGGTTTTTTGCCAATATCTTGGCCAAAATTAAGAATTTTCGAATGAAATTTTACAGGCTTATAGACAATTTATATTTACATATGATGGCCAGATTTTATCAAAATATTTCAAACAGAACAAAAGTTATGCCACTTTTAGGGAGGTCACCCCCCGTTTTTTGACGTTTCAAAAACGAAACGCAGTTTTTTAAAGGTTTTTTGCGAATATCTTGGCCAAAAATAAAACTATCGAAATGAAATTTTACATTCTTATAGACAATTCATATCTACACATGGTGGCCGGTTTTCATCACAATATTTAAAACTGAACAAATGTTATGCCACTTTTAGTGAGACCACCCACCGTTTTTTGACGTTTCAAAAACGAAACGCAACAAAAAGTGACAAAAACACGATTTTTAAGTCTCATCACAAATAACTGTTGTCAAATGAACTTGGTAGTGCTTCACAACTTGTGTTCAATGTGCCCACCACCCGTGCAAAAACTTATTTTGAGTCTCTATGCAGAGTTCTTGATGGACCTGTTGACTATCTGACAGATTCCTTATTATTTCTTATTTTAAGAATTTGATTGTCATCTTGCTAAGTGACTTCTCAGTGACGTGCAGCTACGCTGGTACCCTGTTTATTTTTAAAATAGTAATAATAATGATCATCTGTCAATATCAAGGCTATTTTATAATAATTATTTGAGATGAGACTTAATCAAATCGTGTTTTTGCTGCGTTACGTCTTTGAATTGTCAAAAATTGGGGGGGTGACCTTACTAAAAGTGGTATAACTTTTGTTGTTTTGGAAATATTTTGATGAAATCTGACCATCATATGCAAATATGAATTGTCGTTAAGCCTGTAAAATTTCATTACGATATTCTTACTTTTGGCCAAGATATTGGCCAGAATAATTAGATTGAAATTTTATTACTTTTTGTTGCGTCGCGTTTTTGAATCGTCAAAAAACGGTGGGTGACCTCCCTAAAAGTGGCATAATTTTTGTTCTGTTTAAAATATTTTGATGAAATCTGGCCATCATGTGTAAATATGAATTGTCTTTAAGACAGTAAAGTTTCATCTCAAAATTCTTACTTTTGGTCAAGATATTGGCAAAAATCTTAGGGGGGGTCTTTTTTTTGGCGCACCCTGTATATATATATATATTAAATATATGTATGTTATATATTACATAGTATATATAGTATATATTAGCCTATATATTATGCGTGTTGCTTTGCTTGCATTTCGTGACACCGTCTTGCATTTACAATTATTATCCATACAGGAGAGGATATTGTCATCAATTTTTAATTAGTTCAATTCCGCGAAGCAAGAACGTAGCCAGGAAATAATCTGGGGTTGCATTTCTGAAGATTATCCGCTGGGAATTGTCGCAGAGTATTATTGAGTCAGTTTTGAAAGGCAATAACTTCTATAGCGTCGGTGTACAAAACCAACCCACATCAACGTGATGAATTCGTCGAGAATATGGAGACAACACCTTACTGCTGATAGCTCTGTTCCACGTTGCGTTTCGTCAATGCAGAACGGGGACGATGTGGGTGTGGTAATGCAGAGCACAACAACTTGGTAAGTCTGGGTAATGGTAATTAATGCTACGTTAAAACCAAGTGAAAGGGACAAGGGTAGGGTTATGGTTGAAGGCATGACAAGGTGTATTAAGGGCTAGTTTTTGGGATAGAACAAAGTGTGATGAGATGTTTAAATTACGACTAGGTTGGTCAGGGTGAAAGTTAGGGTTCAAATTAAGGTTCGGTATTAGGGTTAGGTTTGCGTGAAGGTAAGGCTCGTGGTGATGATTAGCATCATGGATTCAGGGTTGGGATTAAAGGTGTAGACTTATGGGACTGATAACTACTGTAAGTGCTTTTTTAACGTGCAATTGCACACAAAATGTGCAGTTCTAAATGGATTTGTGCAGTTGTAGAAGCACTTCTGTACAGTTAAAACTAGCAAAAAGGTCATTGTTCTCCGATTGGAAGCAATTTACCATGAAGGATAGGAAAGGAAAGAAGAGGCTGTGCAGTTTTAAATATTTCTACAAAACAGACCTGGATAACTAGACGGTCACAAAGACATTAAAGCCGGTGTCACGAAATAGAGTATCCCCCATATAAATAGTATCCCCCAAATGAGGAAAAGTTGAAAAAAACACTTACGCGTGCATTTATTTTTGCAAATTAATTTTCATCTGCTTTGTTTTGAACAATGACACTAACAGGTATGTTTTATCCTACTAGATAATTTTTTTGCTTTGGTTTTATAGCACTTAAAACATTTAAAGCACTTAAAAACACTCGGAGAAAATAAATAAATTCGAGTTGCCTTTCACTGAGCATTGCTTAGGTCACTTAAAACAATTACAGTCACTTTAAATTTTGATTAGAGTATAATTATTTTAATTATACACATTTTTCAAAAATGGGATAGAATGGTCTATCCCCCCCCGGGATAGTCTAGACCGGTTTATTCCATCCGGGGGGATAGATTAATTCATCCCCCGGATAGCTTTCAGAGGGTATAATCCTTTTCGTGTCACCGGCAGAAACCAGATGATTCCAATGCTGCTGCTGCTGCTGCTGCTGCTGCTGCTGCTGCTGCTGCTGCTGCTGCTGCTGCTGCTGCTGCTTGACGCAAATGCTATGCATCCTGTAAACTGCTCACCCCATAATTAGGCTACATGTATTAGCTGCTTCTAACACGCATGCGCAATAAGTGGACCAATGTTTAGGAGTTCACTGAACTGATCGTCAGCACAGAATCCAGATGTTTGGCCTACATGTATTTGCACGCTGCGATGGATAAGCAGCTGACTGAAGAGCATTGCGTTCAATGACTTCTCGCATGCACAAAAGAAGCTGAAAGAGAAAGTCTAAACAAACATGAACTCGTCGGACAACGGCAGCAGCACTCTTACGTGACATAAACAGACGGCTGTACAGTGTACACACTCTAAGGAGAGGAACCATCAGTGTCAGGCGGCTTATTTATTCGTACAAATAATAACGCTTTCGATGGGAGCAAGCAGTTCTTGCTGAAGATAACAATACAGTATGAGATCTGTAAAAAATTACTGAGTGGGCAGATTTTGATCGTTAGAATGTGTAAAACGATTTTACTGTCAAGTACTAAGAAAGGATAGGGCCTATAGGGACGTAAATTAACAACTAGCCCCAACCCCAGCAATAATCACCTACAACGATGATAATGTCATAATGATAAACCTGCTGTTACATCTATTAAAATTTAGTATTTAATACCAATATCACTTCAACTGCTCCTACCATACGCCTAGCACTACCGTCACACTGACCACCACCACCACTCCACCACCACCAGCACCTCCAACACTACCACCACCTATGATACCACCACCACCACTATCACCACCACCACTTTCATCGCACAGTGTTTAATCTAGTCCTCCGCTTGGAGGAGATTCAGGTTTCTAGAGGAGAAGAGACAAACGCCCGTTTTAGCGGACGGCGACCGCCGAGAACACACACCCACGACACTCTTTGTCCGCTAATTATTATTATTTTTCTGACGATTTTATTTTAGTCTTTCTTCTAATTTTTTTGATAAACGGGGACGAGGAATATTACATAGGCCTACGTACATATAAACAACAACAACAGTAGGCCTACTGCTCTTGATTTTTGTTTATTCCCCGAGAAATGTCTTTTCTTGGGGGAACTTCTGCCCCCCCTCCCTCTCGAGATGTCTAGATAAAACACTGATCATAGCCACTTCCTTTTCATTGTTCCCGGTTTTGTCACTCTTCTGATTCTGAAATCCGAAAATTGAAGACATTTCATCCAATTGATGTTGTTGATGATGCTAGTTACAGTGTTGGCTGTGTAGTAATGTTTCCGCATGATGTACGGTGTGGATGCGTTCCTCAAGTCATTCTGAATCGAGCAACGACTTACATGTATTTCTACCGTATTAAGTCGGTTGATGGCTGTTATCTTCAGCCGTTGGCAAAATAAATTCCTTTTTCGATAGGATGATGATAGCTTTGTTGTTTCTGCATGGACGCGGTTGCGCTGGTTGCAAAAGCAACTTCAGAGTTCTCGTCTCCTTTCATGCATCCGACAGTCACCGTAAAGTTGGCGTAAACCATCATTATTATCCCGTCATCCATTTCGTTCTTTAGCTTTGAAGCAACGCGAGTAAAAACCATTTCCTTGCGGTGAAATGTCTAATCTTGCATATGGACTCCACTAGCTCTAATTTCAACCTCTATTCTTCCTCGATGGGCTATTATCAAATTCTATTACGTTAGCCTACATTCCAAAAGATTAATAATGTTGAAATTGTTTTTGTTTTTTGTTTTAACGACACTGCCATATCAAAGATGATTAGTGTTGCCCTCCTTCTTTATCCAGGCTTGGAACTGGCACTGGCAGATTGTGACCAGTGGTGGAGTTACATTTACTAATTATTTAGCCTAGGCGATCCTATCTATTCGATGTAGACACAACCTTTTGATTCTTAATTGTATCCGTCGTTCTATCTAGCATATTGGCTCAAAAAATAAATGAATATAGTCTAAATAAACAAGTATAGGCCTATCTCTCACTGTCTCCTGTCTTTTCTCGTCATCTTCTTTTAATGATATTCTAGTTGTATTGCGTTGTATCTATAAATTTTTAGTACGCCTCTCACAGTGCACACAAATCATAGGCATTCGATAATTAATCACAATGATTCTATAATAAGCTGTGCAATACTATTCTACATGAGGATCATCAACAGCATCATTCGGAATTGTCATCATCATCGTAAGTAGGCCAACAAAAAACAAAAGTCCATAACATCTGCTCTCCCCCAAACAACGTCCCAACAAAATGTAACTATGTAAAAATGTTACATGCAACATGTGAAATCCAGACCAGTGGACCACGTCAACACGAAGTGTCTGGAACACCTGCGTGACCGATAATATGTCCACTGTCCGTACTGCAGCATACAGTCAACCAGATATCTATTTTATATATATATACATGTATATATATATACACAACATGCATATATAAATATACACTGTGTCCACGATAAAGTAGACCACACAATAAAGTGTCATAACTCGGTCAAAATGTTTAGGATTTTTCTGAAATTTTACACAAAACAACAGTGGCCATATTTACATGAGATCCTAAAGCCGATTAGAAATATTCGAAAGTTTGCCAAATTTATGAGCGTTTGAGGTGCTGCACCAAAAAATGCAACTTTCCAACATGCAAAAGCTGAAAGGAAGTGAAATTCAGCTATAAATTTTGTTCAAAATGTTCTTTTTGTTCACGAACACACAGCCGTAGACATAGACGCTACTGTTTGATGGTCAGGTCGATGATCACCTGGTTAAACAGCTGTCACTCTTCAATCAGACGCGCCCTACGGTTATCGATGTCATGAATACAGGAACGAAAAACGCGCTACTCCGGTACATGTAACCGGTTCGAGATCTGGACGGCTAGGCGACCACAGCTGCGGATATGAAGCCGAGCGTCTTCCGGGACAGCTACTACACTAATACGTCTACGGTCGGGTGTTCGTGAACAAAAATGACATTTTGACCACCATTCATAGCTGAATTTCACTTCCGTTCAGCTTTTGCATGTTGGAAAGTTGCATTTTTCGGTGCTGCATCTCAAACTCTCATAAATTTGGCAAACTTGTGAATATTTCTAATCGGCTTCTGGATCTCATGTAAATATGGCCACTGTTGTTGTGTGTAAAATTTCAGACAAATCCTAAACGTTTCGACCGAGTTATGACCCTTTATTTTGTGGTCTACTTTATCGTGGACACAGTGTATAATTATATAGTGGCTATCGAATGAAACCGCAGTTATGTCTGTCCCATTCAAGCTGTGATTTACGACCGAGGAAGTCCGCATACCCGTCCGGACATTCCATCGGCGTCCTTCCGTCCTTCCTTTTCCACCTTTCCAGGTTCTGTACACCAGGTTGAATACGGTGTTTCTATACAAAAGAATCGCGCGCTATTAGTTTACTGGCGCTGATCTGTCGTAAACACGTCTCCCTATGTCAATCCTTCAATGTCGTTGACCGGCTTTGAACCTGCAGCACAATTCGAGGGATCATTCATTACTCAGTCAGTAGATCGATCATTCCGTCTTCCGTCAATCAAGGGATCGTTCGTTCTTTCATCAAACGATAAATTATTCACTTCTCGAGCAAGGGTCCCTCTTCTTTGGAATTTATTCGCTCTCAGCATCTGCTCGCTCTCAAATTCTATCACGTGATACTTCCTCCTCCTTTGTTTTTATTCCATAGCCTACTCCTTTTTTCTCGTGACATTTTTTGCTAGGAATACGAGCGGTTCACCCCGTGAAAGCGCTTCATACAATGGAATCAAAGGCTCCTTCGCCAATCAAGGTATCAATCATTCTTTGTCAAACAAGGGATCGATCGTTACGTCATCAAAAAGGGATCAATCGTCCTTTCGCTAAGCATGGGATCATTTGTCTCTATTGTAGGATCATTTATAATATCATCTTCCATAATATTCATTCGTTCAGACTCACCAGTATAGAATTAATGACCTGGAGGAGATGTTAAACTCTGAAGATAATTCATCGGTCAAAGATTGAGATTCAAAGAAAAGTCAAAGAAGAAAACAGTCAATGTACGATCGACAGTAAGACAGAAAGAGATGTAGAGAGACGGACAGACAGACAGTCAGACAGAAAGAGACATAGACAGAGGGACAAGCAGAGAGAGACATAGACAGAGAGACAAGCAGAGAGAATGAAGATCCTGAAAGGAATGCATCCATTACGGAAGTCAGGTCCTAATTATTCTGAAGTCACGGTTTTTCATAAACTGATAGGTCTTCAACGTCCAATAAGATATTTATTATCTCCATCTTTAACATCTGATTAGAAACATATTTATATGCAGGCTATATATTATAGATAGGCCTACATAAAGATATATACTAGCCTATATACCTTTGGCATTTGATAAGAAATTATTTCTGTATTTAACACCGGATATTAAATTTTAAGCAAAGATTTCAGTGTCTGACATTTTTATAAGAAGTCTTTATAAATGATCCTTGGAAAAAAAATGCTAAAAGACATTTTCATGTTAGAGAATTGTTCAATGTTCTTAACCTCCGATAATAAGATAATAAGACTGATCTCTGACTTTTTACATCCGAAAATACATCATCAGAAAATAATCGTTGCTTAGAACTCATGGTATGAAATTTTTCATGTTAAAGAAATGTGCTATTTTCTTAGCCACCGATAAGAAGTGATATCTGTTCTTAACACTTGAGAATAAATAATAAGAAATAATACTTGTCTAAAAGCTTAATAAAAGATACTTTCCATGTTAAAGAACTGAAATGTCCTATTTTCTTAACCTCAGACAAGTATCGATCTCTATATTTTACATTTGATATTAAAATAATAAGAAATGATTTTTGTCGCTAACGCACGATAGCAGCCGATCCATATCTTTAACATCTGTTAAGAATCGATTCCAGTCTTTAACTAACTCTCAGTGATTTCCCTTTTCTCTGCGTCTCAAAAGTGTAAGACAGCTAATCCATTTTATCCTTTCACCCACGTGTCTCTTGTCTCGTGCATCGACCCTATAACAAACATGAAAAACACTCGGATGATCGATCTGCCAGGCATGACTTGGGTTTCTACAGTGCGACTGCTCTCTCTACAGCACAGCAGACAATAATCTCTCGACAATTGTTACGACGCCGCAGTTTTCTTTTGTTGTCTACAGAACTCCATTTACAATCAATTACGGTAGAGTGGGAAAAGGCAAAATGGTTAAAAGCAGAAACGAACATGAGCGTCATAATGTGTGATTGAATAGGCCTAATACGTACATGCACGTGTATGTATGTACAGTATGTGCGTGTGTGTATTATTACTACTATTAACACTGCTGCTGCTACTGCTGCTACAGCTGCTGCTACTACTACTACTACTACTGCTACTATTACTACTAGTAGTAGTACTACTGCTACTACTACTACTAGACCTACTACTACTACTAGTAGGCTACTACTAGTACTACTACTACTAGTACTACTACTACTACTACTACTATTATTATTATTATTATTATTATTATTATTATTATTATTATTATTATTATTATTATTATGACATAAACTTGCCCACTAGAAAACTATTCGTGTTCACAAAGGTCACGATGATAAGTCTCTATGTATATTTGAATGTCGTGTGGACTTAATAAGCATCTCCTGCAATACGCGGGTAATAATATTCCAATCGCTCTTTTCCGCCAAGACACGAGGCACTTCAATCCTGCAGAATAATAATTCGATTCCAAGCATATAATGTCACCATCACCAGAATAGGAATTAGAACTCATCATTGCCATCTTTTCTCAGCGTCTCTCAGATGAAATCTTGTATGCTTAGTTATTTTCCTGATTATCCGCCGCAAACTTTACATGTGCTGAATACCGTTCGTCTTCTATTTTGTTGTCTAAAAATGTCATGCCCGTGCAAAACTGTCAGCCAGAACAAGCCGCTGTTTTCGTGGATAACTGCCTCAGTATACATGTACCTCTCTTGTCTGTGTCTTTCTGGCTTGCTTTCTGACTACTTGACTGTCTGAAAAATGTCTCACTCTCAGCGTTTGTCCATTCGCCTGAACTCCGTTTAAAACGTCATTCGTGATACAGAAATATTGAAATGATACATCACGTTATGAAGTCTATTGCCCGGATACACTATAGTATAGTCCATATGTTTGGCTCTCACAACATCTTAGAATACAACATAAGATACGAGCGATATATTCAGCGTGAAAGTTGCACCTGTTCTCAATGGTGGCCTATTGCGATTGACAATATCATGCTCCGGTTGTTTAGTAGACACTATTCAGTGTATTGTCATTTCTCTTCCCCATTGTCTTTGATTCAGACATCACTCTCTATCTCTATCGGAATGTTGTTTTTATCCTTAATCATCTTCTCTTACGGTTTTAGGTTACATGTCTGTATAAAGCATGTGTACTAGTTAGTGTAAAGCATCCTACAGAATTATCTTGCTACCGACGATGCTATATAGAAATTGGCTAAATTACAATTACAGGTTCCAGACAGGGCTGTTTTTAAGGAATCCCATATACCTTTCCGGTTTCCCATACATATATATCTTCTTCTTCTCCTCTTTTCCTTTCCTTTCATCTTCTCCCAACCATTTCCTCTTTTCCCATACCTGTTCTCTTCTCCCCATACCTTTTCACTTTCCCCTTAACTGTCATCTTCTACCCATAATTTTCCCTTTATTTCCACACCTATAATCTTCTCTTCATGCCTGTCCTCTTTCCTCCCTTCTTCTTAGCCCACCACCACCATCTTCTCCCACACCTCTTCTCTCCAAACCTTTCCTCTTCTCTCTGTACCTTGCCTCTTCTCTCTCCCTGCCCTATCCTCTTCTCCCATCATTATCCACTGGCATTTGACATCATTTAAACGCCTGCTTGCAGTCTTGTCTGTGGAATTGAAGACATCTCATTCGTTCAATCAGAAAGACGTCCTTGTTAAAAATCATTCACAGACAACTCATTTCGTAAGCATAGTCACGCGACTGCGCATGTATCAGAATGTCATGCATGCATAATATAAATCTATATAATTTCAATGTGCACTGCATGGACAGACTTAAAACTTATCATCAAAGAGCTCACTAAGCACAGCCTGCCCAGGTACTATTCGGAATGTAGGCTATGTCTTATTGCCGCATCTCTAAGCTATAGTCTATACAAATTGTACATGCATAATAACATAGCATTGCATATACATGTATATATGTATATTCTGTACATTGTATATATTTATATGCGTGTATGTGGATGTGTATTTGTGTGTGTGCGCGTGTGTGTGTGCAATAGCTATGCAACGTTATGTAATCTGGGTTAACCTGCGATGCTCAATGACACATCCTTTCTTTCCTCCACTTAAAAGCTGTGAAGCTGTCCTCTCTCAGACACAGTACCATAACCGTCATCCAGAACACTCCAGACGTCTGTCTACAGCTCTTGATAAACAACCTGGAACCAAGAGAGAACGCGCATAGCAGAGATATCAACGTGTGAAGCCAACACTTCCACAATCAAACACTTGTTTTCAAACATCCTATTGCATGAAATTAATATGTTCTATTGTTTAGTGTACCGAATAAACTCTACAGTCTACTCTTGTTGGTGAGTGTATAGTACAATATATCGGCCAATAGCGCAGAAATTGCGATGCAAAGCTGTTAACGAGGATTTACCATAAACGTAAATCTTATCCGCACCCATCCGGTGTTATTTGGCCAATTATTTCTCGCAAATTACATCCATCGCGTCATTGGATTCTGGCCTAATATCAGGACGCACAACACGCTCTGGCTTTCACCGGTTTTAATAATTATTGGTGCTGCGCTCGTGTATATAATCTGGCTTCCCGACTTCGCTTTTGTGTGATGCTGAGAATGTCGGTGATGGCATAACATTAATATACCCAGAAACAGACCGTAAGCACGCAGGCGTTAAGCCTTCGAGACGAAGTCATAACGAGAGTATAGACATTGCGGAATGCTGTATAAGCTTAGACGTATAGTTTTACGAATTACTAAAAACGTTGTCCACATCTCAGTCACTGTACACTTATAACTATGCATGTATATTATGTAGGCTAGCACATCATATAGCTGCCAATATTGCAGAACTGGTTAGATTCTATTGTAATTGTATATTATTTATAATTGACTAATAGTAAACCGCGCGTTGGCTTATACAAAAGTTTTAAAATGCACTAATTCTTGCGTCAGTTGTTCACGTTGTTCAAATTTCTAATTTCTGGGATTGACTAATTAATATTAGGCAGCCTTGGAGTTGTATAATCCGCAGACCTATAGCTTGCTTCAGTTTAGAATTATAAATCATCCTAATAAGAGATTACAATTATAGTGTAAAGTTAACTAAACATGGCCAAAATTGAGGCAATGGTGGTATAGACCTATGGTCATTGGCGGCGCCAGACATTTTCTAGCCAGGGCTATAGAGTTGTAGTAGTAGACCTATTACTGCATAGGCAATGTAGGGCATTGCAGGCCTATGCCGAAAGAAAAACTGGACACGGCAATAATAATCTGGTAGCCTATGGCAGGGCAACAACCAGGACAAAGTATTTTTAACTGAGTATTTGCTTTGATTTGCCATGTTCCTAATGATAGAATGTTTCATAACTTGTAATATTCATATAATGATAGAATGTTTCATAACTTGTAATATTCATATAATGATAAAATATTTTATTACTTGCAATCTATATAAATAAAAATGAAACTTTCCAATAGTTCGGAACATGATCACGCCGAAAGTGACACACCGATTCTTATGAAACTTTTACAACACCTTCCATTCCGATAGAACAGTGATAATTTATGCTTTTTTCCCGAAAAAACCCAACCTTTTCCACAAAAAGTGAACTTTGCAATCCGTTCGTCCGCCATTTGCAACTTCAACCAAACCACGCGCTTGCAAAATTTCAGAATTGTCTTCACCCGTAAAACACAGTGACGATACATCAATGAGGTTGCGTCCCGTGACGTCATAAGCGAGTGCAATATTACGAAAGCGGCCTAAAATTACGAAAGCGGCCTAAAATTCTTTGGCTATATCCGCTGTCAGTAAAGGACGGTGTGAAGGAGGGGAGGGGGAGGGGGAGGAGGAGGGGAGGAGGGGGAGGGGAGGGGGAGGGGGAGTGGGAGGGGGAGGGGAGGGGAGGGGGAGGGGGAAGGGGAGGGGAGGGGAGGGGGAGGGGGAGGGGGAGGGGAGGGGGAGGGGGAGGGGGAGGTCTTTTCTGCCACAGCAACGCGTGGCTGGGTACAGCTAGTATTCTTATAATGTTATAATATTTCATAACTTCCGGTATTCGTACAATGATGGACCATTTTATTACTTGCAATATTCATACAATGATGGAATATTTTAGGATCGGCGGGTGGTCAGGGAGGAAGCCAGTGGATGGCAATGACAACACTTGCCCCCCCCCCCCCCCCCACTAGCCTTTATGCGTCCTTGGGGACTCCCAGTCAAAGTCTATGCCATCGGGAGGCTATTGCAAGGAAATGCAAGGTACTTTATTAAATGTTTATCGATTGGCTCCTCTCTTTGGAATACTCTGTCTCCATCTACTCGGTCTCAACTTCTAACTGGTAATCCCTCCTCCTCATTTTCTTTCCTCAAACTTATTTCTTCTCTCGTGGCCTTGCGCACTGGGAGCGCCTCTGAAAGGTTCACCCTAGTAGAGGCGCTTTATAAATGTTTTAATACAATGCAATAATGTTCATAAACATACATATACACGTACGTGCGCACATAAATATATGTGTGATAAGGATATAATAACATAATTATAGTTGTCTTATTAGTGACTGACTTTAGAGTTAACTAATCAGTGTAGTCACGATATGGAAAGCACATTCCATTGGTTAGAGAGTTATCACCCTGCTCTGCGATTGGATAAGGCGGAGTTTAGTTATTGGGACAATTATTAGGCTAGAAGCTATCTTAAATACTGGCTCCGACAGACAATCGTGGCTGGAGAGCTCGGTTGGAGGTCGGAAGTCGTAGGCTTGAAGAGAGAGAGAACTGGATTCAGACACTATAGTAATCAGATTTGATATTCTCTTGTTTTATCGACACTGTGTATCACGTAAGTGTAGTTTATAGTAGCTTCATTAAATAATAGAAAATGTACATTGTATCATGTTCACTTCATCTCGAGTAGGTTCCCCCGTTTTGGAGTAGGGTTATACCCACTGGAGGGATAACCCCACATTCCTAGAAGAGGGAGGATTATAGATGCATACAATGTCATACACTGCCTAAACTACATGCATGTAAGAGAAATTCTGATAATTATTGCGTCACTAATCGTTGCGCAATGTAATCACTCAGCGACCTGATCCATGCAAGACCATGCACCCAGACGGTTGTCAACAGCTTGTTGTTCAGTGTCCACTGTTCAGTGACTGTTGTCAGCTCCTCTCCGACCTTTTCTTAACGCCTGCACGATTTACGACCTCCACAAACGTGGCCCTTGCGATATCGCTTTGACCGCTTGAACCATAAAATGCAGGTTGATTTATGGCGCTATATAAATACTGTCATGTGATGATGCCAGGAAGCGGGGCGTACAGAATGCATCGATGCTTGGAGACAAGATATGGCTGCAGGAAGTAGGGGACGACCGCAATTGGTACAGTATTAATTGGATCTGCAGATTATGTAGCCTAACATGCAGAATCGTGGTTATACGAGTTAGATTCATAGTCCACATAATTATTATATGTAAACACAGCGCTTTACAATACGGTCATGCATCCATTTAAAAAAAATAGTCCTATTATTATAATAGGTCTACGCATGTGACTATCTCTTTCATTTCTAATTTCAAGCTCTGCTTTTCTATATTGTGCAAATCTGCCTATTTCTAGTAACTTTGCACAACTATTTCTTAATTAACTGATTAATTATTATAAATAGGTAAATTATTAATGTAGTGTTTAAGTGCTGGGAAAACTTGTCATCTCCTCATATGCCTCTTTTTCAGTCGGTCTGCTGTTTGCAATCGAATCAACATAAGGATGTATGTATGTGCACTTGTTATAGCGCCCCTTCAAGATCTTTCTACTCGGAAGTGCTCCCGAATGCAGAGCGGACACTCCATCTGAGTGTCACGCCGAAGCGCTGAGCAATTGTAAATGAAGGACTTGCCCAAGGTCCTTACGCGGCGAGGTGGATTCGAACCTCGAACCTTCCGGCTTCAAGGCAACGAAGCCACCACTACACTACCGCGCCCCATATATAATTGTATATCCACACATCCCACCCATCTATCCATCCAGCTATCTATCCCAGTCATCTATCTATCCATCCGCCCGTAATCTATCTATCCATTCATCCGTCTTTCCATCTACTCATTCATCCATCTATCCACCCGTCCACCCATCCGTCCATCTATCCGTCATATATCTATTCATCCATCTATCCATCCGTCCATCCATCTATCCATCTATCCATACGTCCATCCATTCATCCATCTATCTATCCACATGCACATCGTTCTGATGAGTGCGATAGTTATGTAATAGGCCAAGGTACAACTGCACTAAATGTTTCAGCGCTTAAATAAACAAGACGTATCCCGAAGCAAAGTCAATGAAGCGTGAATTAGCAACGTCGTCGGTGATGCATCAGTTCGTTTGAGAGATGATGGATTGGATGTCGAGATGTTTATGAGATGAATAGGACACGAGAAAAGGACAACAGAGGAATCCAGATCAACAGGAACGGCAGTGCGAGGAGTGGACAACGAGAGACAGACAGGAAAGAAACGACAAACACACAGGCAAACAGAAAGATATTGACAGAAACTCCAGAGGCACATACATGTACATGTAATCATTATGATGACCGAGCAGTGACAGACATCCAGATAGACAGGGGAACAGAGGAACAGAAGCAGACAGAAGAACAGAGAGACAGACAGACAAACAAGAGGACACACAGAGACAGGCAGATGTAAAGCTTAAGTAGGCAGAGCAATAGACAGAGATAGACATTTCATGTACAAAACACATCGATGCAGCCTCACTCACTCTCACATACATAAACCATGCCGCAGAACGTAGAGAGATGAGGAGACGGACAGAGTAGTAGGCGTAGGTACAAGGGCAGATACACATAGATTGAGCGCAAGAGTGAACGAGAAATGAGTTTCTTTAGAACCTTTGTGGCTTTCCTAAAATGCGCTACATGTAATAATAATTATAATATTATTTATTCAGTTAGGCATACTACACACATGCAGACATACACAGAATGACAAGAAGTCATAGTAGATGAAGGAGTGCCAGTATTATTATAGAATATAGACTATAAGAACATTTTTAAAAATCGGCTCCGCAGCGATTCAAAACCGCGCGTTATCAGTGATAGACCTTATAGGTTTGGAATGGTCTAAGACTCTAAGCCTACAACCGTTTCCTAGATCGTGTAGTTTTGCTACTGATACGTTTTATGGCCATTCGAAGACTTACTTTTTACACTGCCTGTTGTGGCGTTGGGAGCGCTTCTGAGTAGTTACTTTGAAGGGGCGCCAAATAAGTTTTGAATGGATTAACTGCTGAATGACAATTTATGGCTTGCTATGAATTTATAATTATTTAGACGAAATTGGCAGTTAGTCGGTTTCGATATTTCACCTAAGACGGTTCGTGTTAGTAAACTAATTATTATAGTGGCGATAACTTCATTAGCGGATAATTTTGAATTTCTGACACATTGCGCTTTACAGATTCAGAACACCCTGGTCGTCATTTTGAGACTATCGCTGCAAGGCAATCGTCTTTGCTTTTTCAAATCTCTTATGGATTGATTTTATTCATAAAGTGAATCAATTGCTATACATTAAATGTTCACGAGGTCAACGTAGACATGTAGAATAACGCCTACGATGTCACACTTTAAAATTGACAATTCGTTCTTATGTTAGGCCTAGATGTCATAATCAGACGTCCTCAGGTTATTTATATGATGATTCTATTAATACCTCTCAGTCAAAACAACGCAATTTTCCGCGAAATAAACTGTCTCTTATGAGCTGGGAGGAGTGTTGAGAATGATCCAGTTCAGATAGGATCCTGTTCTTGTGAAGACGGATGGATAGTTTGGCAAACAATGACTTTGTCCGGAAACAATCCATGAACCCACTCCGGCCACCACAGACCTTCCGAACAGAGGGCAGTTCAACGGGTCACCGTTGTCGCCCTGTAAAACAAGGAAGATCGCAAATTACACGCAGAACTTGCTTCACAAAATGTATTTATGAGCACTTGTTATGGTGCCCCTTCAAGATTATAAGTAAGTAAGTGAGTGAGTGAGTGAGTGAGTGAGTGAGTGAGTGAGTGAGTGAGTGAGTGAGTGAGTGAGTGAGTGAGTGAGTGAGTGAGCGAGCGAGTGAGTGATTACGTATAGCTTATTCTTTAATATAACTAGCTGCAAAACAGCACTCTGGTGAACAAGCATCACATATAAAATTCACGTTTAAGACACCAAAAGCTTTCAAGATTAAACAAAATAATTAGTAGGTCTATGTAGGAATTCAGTTTTGACTGCCAAGAGCACGGCAGTTGACATGACTTCGGCTCCGTAAAGCAACGAAATAAAAGTAAGTAAGTATATTCTTTAATATGACCAGCTGCAAAACAGCACATATAAAAATTCACATAATTTTTATGACATCAAAAACTATCAACAAAACAAAGTAATTAATATGTATACAGCATTCTATCTAAAAATGTTTTCCTCATCTTATTGTCTGCTCTTGGTAACACCCGGTCATGGTGTCTGGGGGCAAGTTATGACCCGTTTGCTTCGCTGGGGGAGCAAGTCGTGGAGGACATGGCTCGGTCGCGTCAGAGCCGCCGAAAACAAACGGGTATCAGCATGACGACACAGTTCGGGTCCGCTGCCAGTGTTCTATCCAATGCGCTACCGATGGATGAAAATGGATGCAAGCTTGGACACCATGAGCACATACTTGGTGCAGGAATCCCTGGGACTTCATCAGAGAACAGTGATAAGAGAAGATAATGTAGGACCTAGGGGTGGAACCCTGAGACACACCAAAGGGGCTTACAAAGCATGTTCCTTTTGAGTTGCTGACATCGTAGACTGTGATTTGGGAATCATCACAGACTGGTGTCCATGATAATGTATTCATTCTTGCGGTGCACTCGTAGGTGCTGATAACAGGCATATCGACCTTCTGCAGGGCATCCGGAAGTTCAACGTACCTTTCTAGAAATAAAAATAACGAAAGGACATGAAATTAAGGAAACGACATGCAATAAGGAAAACGACATAGCTGCTCTGTCGTTTTCCTTGTACCTTGCATTTGATAGGTGGATTTGCTCGTATTATAGCAACCACACCAATAAACGAGGTGTAGGCTACGAATCCTACGATGCATGCATATTGATGAGCTCGACAAGTGGACAATTCAAGGTTAAAATCCGTAAGCGTTATGAAAATTCGTAGTCTTAAAATCCACATGCACAATTGCATCCATAATAAATGCAGCTCTTCTATGGAACGTACAACAGACGGTGCGTAGCAGTTAATATAATTATTGTACTTACGATCAATATGACCCCAACCGCTGAGTGTGCAGACAGTTCCGACAAACTGGTTGGAATTGTCTGGCGGTAGAGTCAGCAGAGCGACATTGGACACTGATGTATCAAATGGTTCGGCGAGAGTGATAATGGCAATGTCGTTGGGCCATGACCAGTTTCCAATTTTATAGTTCTCGTGCTGTTGAAATGAGCAGTACATTGCACAGTACAGAAAAATTAGTAGAGTATCTTGAACTTTTGGAAGTGACGCGGCAAATTATTCATCCTTTTTACGTCGTGTGGTTATTAAAATTACTCCAAACTTCAGCTTTTTAATCTGCACTAAAGAATTTTAGAATCATTGATTTAAATCTCCTCAACTTCAGCACCATTTCAATATAAAAACAGTTTCCATTCAAAGATCATCATCATCATCATCATCATCATCATCATCATCATCATCATCATCATCACCATCACCATCACCATCACCATCACCATCATCATCACCATCACCATCACCATCATGACATCATCATCACCATCACCATCACCATCATCGTCATCGTCATCGTCATCGTCATCGTCATCGTCATCGTCATCGTCATCGTCATCGTCATCGTCATCGTCACCGTCACCGTCACCGTCGTCGTCGTCGTCGTCGTCGTCTTCGTCTTCGTCGTCGTCGTCGTCGTCATCGTCATCGTCATCGTCATCGTCATCATCATCATAATTCATCACCCTAGACAATAATTATACTAATAATTATGTGTTATTTTATTTTAAACTTAGAATAGATCGCACCCGCTGCTTATGTTACCAACTTCCATTTATAGTTATACTGGTACATAGGTGACTCTACTAGAGGCCCTTTAGGTCTTCCGTTTGTATCCCAACTTAGCACTAATCTGAAATTGTATCATGTTATGTTTGTTCTTCTAGAAAGCAATAAAAAACCTATGTTATGTTATGTCATATGTGTGGCGCGGTGGTGTAGTGGTGGCATCGTTGCCTTGAAGGCAACGATGCCACCACTACCAATGCCTTGGAGCCGGAAGGTTCGAGGTTCGAATCCGCCTCGCCGCGTAAGGAACTTGGGCAAGTCTTTCACTCGCAATTGCTCAGCGCTTTGGCGTGAAACTTCGATGCAGTGTCCGCTCTGCATTCGGGAGCGCCTCTGAGTAGTGAGAGTTTGAAGGGGCGCTGTAACAAGTGCACATACAAACAAATATGGATTGCATTCTTGAGTGCAACCACAATGCCATTTGAAACCCTAAGTCCTAGGTGTAAGCGCGAAGAACACCCACCATTTTATAGGAGGATACTGCAGAGATCTGAGCACTACTTTGATCAGATCGCTGGTGAAGGCCTGCGACGATTCGCATCGTTTCAACAGCGCTAAAAGTTAAAACAACAACAACAACAACTGCGATACTTTCTAAGGAAGGTCTTCAGAAAATAGTCAGGCGTAGGTTACTGAAGTATACTGGGTTTCAATGCAGTTATCGCAATTGCACAGTGTTTAAATATGGCCTTGCAGTAGAAAAACTTCAGGCCTATTCAACAACTTTAATAGGTCTCTATAACCGAAAGAAACAACAGTGAAGTTTAGTCAAATTAATTGGCTCTGGTGGAATCATTTTATATTATTGCATTTCATTCCTTCAGCCAGTCAATCAAGCATCCGGTCGTTCGGTAACAAGTTTATTCATTTCTTTTCATAGCGACTCATTATTTCAGTGGTCTAAACAGATTGGAAGTAGAAAAGCAACGATACATAAATAATTTAAAATAATAGTTGATGTACTAAACCGTCCTCACGCTGCGTCGACACACATGGCGGACGTAAGGGCGGCGTTCGTAGCGAGGAGCGAGGCACTACAGCTGTGAGACCAACTGCCGGACAGTCTCTCGATGGACAGCTGCCATGGAAATTCCTCCGGAGTCGCTTCCGTCCCGCCAAATATGTAAGGGTCGAGACTGATGGACGGGTTGAGGCCTAAGATTGTCGGTTTGGCCTCAGCTGTTTGTGTTATCAAAAGTAATTCATTGTAGGATTTGATTGAGATGAATGTCATTGTGTAATTATGTCAGTTCTAGTAGATGTATATATTTGTGTGTATCTATCCATCGATTCATTTATCCATCTATTCATTTATCCATATATCAATCTACCCATCTACCCATCAATCCATCCATCCATCCATCCACCCATCCATTCATCCTTTCATCGATCCATCCATTCATCCATTCATCGATCCATCCATCCATCGATCCATCCATCCATCCATTTATCTATTTATCTATCTATCCATCCATCCATCCATCCATCCATACATCCATCCATCCATCTATCTATCTATCTATCTATCTATCTATCTATCTATCTATCTATCTATCTATCTATCTATCTATCTATCTATCTATCTATCTATCTATCTATCTATCTATCTATCTATCTATCTATCTATCTATCTATCTATCTATCTATCTATCTATCTATCTATCTATCTATCTATCTATCTATCTATCTATCTATCTATCTGTCTGTCTATCTATCTATCTATCTATATGTCTATCTAACTATCTATCTATCCGTCCGTCCGTCCATCAGTCCGTCCATCCATCTATCCATCCGTCTATCCGTCTATCCAGGACTTGGTTCAAAGGTCATTAGCGTCGTCCTCCTCTTTTATCCAGACCTGGGACTGGCACTGCCAAAGTGCAATCAGTGGCGGAGCTGATGAATTCTTGACTGTCAGAATTAAGTAGCTAACTGACGTCACTTACCGCAGCAGACAAGAGCCAAGAGAACTGCCAAACAACGCATGTTTCTTAAGGGAAGAGAAACACAAACAATGTCTTTGGCCAGCTCATGTCGTCTTCTGCTTTTATAGTATAGCCTATAAGCGACCAAACGTTTGTCTAGACTTTCACCCAGTTAGAAATGGGCGGAGACTTAGGGGGGACAGGAGGACGGTCCCCCTCAATACATGTGTTGGGGGGAGGAACGACCTATGTATTTGTGCCTCTCCCAATTGTTGAGTGTTACGACTAAAAAGGTAATCAATTTTTAAAGGGAAAAATGGGTATTTTCCAGAAAATTTTGTCCGGATGACTAAAAAAATGTCAGAAATTTTGGAAAATTTCGTCGGCGACTCAGCCATTCGTCAGCCCAAAATCTCGCGTCCTTCCTTCGGCGCCACTCGTTCGTCCCCCCTCACCCCTCCAAGTCCCCACCCATGCGGTTAGAGACACGCAACACCTGTTGTTCACATCAATGTTGCGCAATGTACGTCTAGCTTTCGGGCGATGCATAGGCGGAAACCTGGGCGGAGATTTGGAGTGGGGACGAACGAGCGGCCGAAGGAAAGACGTGAGATTTTTCGACGGACGAAATTTTTTATTTTTCCACCACCCCAAAAAGCTGATGACCTTTTTTTTAGTCTTCCGGCCAAAAAAACATAAAAAAGTTCTACTTTCACCGCCCAAAAAATTTACAATACATTTTTAGTCTTGACACCCAACTATTGGGGGGAACCAATGCATGGGCCGTCTCCCCAACACTTTTATTGGGAGGACCGTCCCCCCTGTCTTCCCTAGGTTTCCGCCTATGGGGCGATGGAAACAACATTGAATCATCATTCAATATCTAGAGCATGCTATCAACTGAACTTTCATGCCTGATAAGAAGTACGAATTTCAGCAGATGGCTTATAGCGAAAAGAACAAAAATAAGTTTACTTCACTAAAACATTTAGCCGTAAGATTGCTAGGGGCCCGTGACTGCTCAGCCTGGGCCCCGGAATTTCTCCCGTCAGCCCAGATCCATCTTGTCCCTCGACCGAACAACAATGTAGAACAGCCTGAACAGACATTGAAAATATCATTAGCATGATATGTTTCTTATCGCCGACAAGTTGATAATCACGAATCCATTGGACCAAGAACGACAGCGCTAGAAGTGGACAAAGATAGAAGAACATGCAAGGAAACATAGAAACACACAGGCAGACAGAAAGAGAATGCCAGAAACACGCGGAGGCATAGAAGCGTGTGATGACCGGGCGGAGAAAGACAAGAAGACAGAGACAGAGGCGAAACATACATGTAACTAAGCAAATAAACAGACAGTCAGAGAGACATTTCACAGACACACAAAAGCGAAGAGCTTTGTTTTGCTTCTGAGTAGTTACTTTGATGGGACGCCAAATAAATTTTGAAAGCATCAACTGCTGAATGACATTTTTATTGCTTGTTATAAATTGATGTTCAGGCGGCCATGACAGTTCGTCGGTTTTCGATATTTCAACAGATGTGAGACTTCTCACGTCAATAAACAAGCACAAGCACAGTGTTAGTAGCCATTATTTAATTAGTGAATAATAACAATATTGTGACACACTGTTCTTTACAGTTTCAGAACGTTCTTTTCATTTTGAAATTCAGACCATAAAGCAATCGTCATTGCTTTTTCATTTCTCTCCTGAGTTGATTTAATTCATAAAGTGAAACAATTGCTAAACATTAAATGCTGAAATTCAAGATTACAAACTAAAGCAGGCCCTAATTATAATTATGGACTGACGCCTATGATGTCACACTTTCAAATGGACAATTCGTTCGTATAAGCTTGTCATAATTATTATTACAACGTCATAAATAAATTCTCGGGTTGCTGTCTGATTGCTGATTTCGTTAACACATTTTCAGGCAGCACAACGTAATTTTCCGTGAAGCAAACTGTCTCTTAAACAGAATTTCTCTTATGAGCTGGGAGGAGTGTTGAGAACGATCCAGTTTCGATAGGATCCAGTTCTTGTGAAGACGGATGGATACGATGGTAGACAGTCTCCGCCTTGAGTGATGATCCACGAATTCAATCCGGCCACGGCAGTCCCTCCCCCAAGGATGAGACAGTTCATCGGGCTACCACTGTCGCCCTGTAAAAACAAGGAATGTAGCAAATTATACGCAGAAACTGCTTCGTATACAATACCGAAGATGAACACATTTTATAGAGTTTTCTTAGCATAAAGTCTTCGCAGTAGACCATGTTCAGATGATACCTGATCTTGCCCTTGGATCTGATTCAGATCCAAGGGCAAGATCAGGCTGAAATGATGGGCAAGTTGCAATCAAGTTGACTGCTAGCCTACTACATGTATAATATTTTCACGTGGTTCGAAAATCACTGCAGGTAGCAATAAATTGGAGCAACATCGTCGCCTGAGGATTATCTTGTCGTATGTCCACTTTTGTGAATTCCGAGAAAAACGAGTTTTAAGTTTCGCAACTTTGGACGCCAAAAATAAAATATCCAGTGCAATAAAACTTCAAGGAAAGACGTCATATTAAAGCATCGACATTAATTAAAGAATGTTGCACAAAAATTAAACTGAAACTTAGAATGGTTTTTGTGAAATTTAGGAAAATGTTGTATAAAAATGGATTTAAATCAATTGCAAGTCATCCTGAAGTGAGAATTTTTAAAAAAATATGAAATAATAAAGAAAGCAATATACAATCAATTGCGACTATGTTCGTTTCAATTTTCGCAAGTTTAATACCATTTTTAAATAAAAGAATGTTTTTTATTCTCTGGACATACGACACTATGATACCATGAAGTGTGCAGTGTATAATGTCGTATCTCCTTATCGTCCAATCAGCGACGAGCTTTCTCTGGACATACGACAATGCACTTTTAAACCGTGAATGCGGTACTGGAGATACAACAGAAAATTACTTACTAAATTGGAGATACGACAATGCAATCCTGTATCATGGACATACGACAGGTAGTTTTTGTTGAATATCTTTAAAACGACTTGTCGTATCTCCTAACGGTTAACAGTGAAGAAAGATAAACAATTTTTTGCTACAAAACAAGTCTAAACTCGATTTTGAAAAAAATGGACATACGACAAGATAATCCTCAGGCGACGACATGTCTTAAACCGACTTAACGAAAAGGTATGCAATACTCATTTATGGATATCATAAAACAGTGGACTGTGTGAATCGGATGCCAGAGGAAGCCTAGAAGGGATAAGTTTCTGCCATTGCCTATACATGAGCAGGGTGGAAGTTGAACGAGAGAATTTCATGGAAATTATCAACCTTGGCATCGTCATCATCATAATCATAATAATCATCATCATCATCGTCGTCGTCGTCGTCGTCTTCGTCGTCGTCGTCATCGTCATCGTCATCATCATCATCATAATCGTCATCGTCATCATCATCATCATCATCATCATCATCATCATCATCATCATCATCATCATCGTGGTCGTCATCTTCCTCTTCACTTTGACAGCACAGCACACCAATCACTTGTTTTCTTTGATCTACCTAATGTGGCCAGACCCTGCACGAGACATTTCGTCAAGAGTGGCTTACGTAGCATGTTCCTTTTGAATTGTTGACGTCGTAGGCTGCGATTTGAGAATCATCACAGACGGCTCCTGACACTGAAGCCATTCTTTAGCTGCACTCGTATGTGCTGATCACAGGAATATCGACCTTCTGCAGAGCGTCCGGAAGAACTTGACTTGATGGGGCTAGACGTAAAAATGAGAAAAGAGACATAATTTGCTTCAGCAACGTAAAAAATTCACCAGTCAAGAATTTAAGATGCATATTGACGACCAATTCAAGCGAATAAATGCTTAAAGGGCTATGAAAATTCCTGGTTTTAAATCCACAAACATCCAACTATGTCATTACCAACGAAGATCTTTTATTGTAGACCCTAGGCCATACTTATTACTTGGCAATAGACCGCAAGTTGAAGTTGATACTTACAAGTTTACCTCAAGTTGAAGTTGATACTTACAAGTACGACCCCCAACCTCTGAGTGTGCAGACAGTTCCGACAAACTGGTTAGAATTGTCTGGCGGTAGAGTCATCAGAGCGACATTAGACACTGATGTTATAAATGACCTGGCGAGGGTCATAATGGCAATGCCATTGGGAAATGACCAGGCTCCCACTCCATAATTCTCGTGCTGCCCAAACAATTAAGCATCACAACAATAATTATGCTTTCGTAGTATAGTGCGGAAAATGTGTAAAGCATCCTACACAGTACTGAGAGGCACAGCAATTATCGCAACAATTGCGGTTTGAGCGCGCTAATGGGCTTACTGTCGCGGTAATACGGCGGCAATGGAAACCCATAATTGTCTGTAAAATATTATAGGCTATAATTATATAATCATAGGACACATTATATGTAACTCAGAAAGACTGTTCGTGTACATCATACATGTAACATAATCCACAAAATTCTTATATTATATTAATAGCCTAATTATGTTATCTAAATTAAGGACTGGTCCTGGGCACGACGTTAATTTAAACTGCATCCATGCTCCGCCACAGAGAACCAACAAAGCCCTGTGCCGGTTCTAAGCCCGGACACTCGATCATCACAATAACTAAATGAACAAAACACCAGGAGAATATATTCAGTCGCAAAAACATTAGGCCCCCTATGTTTCGATGGCGGATGCCGCGCGAAAGCCAATGACTCAGAAAAACGGATTTCAAAGGAGCAAGCAAGTTGGCATAAGCGCGTTGAAAGTCGAGAATATTAAATACTTGATATAAGCTTAGGCCATAGAATCTAATGGTTGCAATTGCCGTTACGATATCTTGTTATAACTTGAGATTCTTTCGCAACCTGCATTCGAGTCATGCACAATTTGATGTCTTAAGCAGTCTTAAGAGTAAACGGGAGGGATATAATAGCCTACCATTTTATATGAGGAAACTGTGGAGATCTGAGCGCTGCTTTGGTCAGATCGCTTGTGAAGTCCCGCTATTACTCGAATCGTTGAAACAGCCCTACAACAACAGAAACAACAGAAGCGTTATTTTCAAAGGAAGGTCTTTTAGAAATTTAGTTGTATAAATTATACAACTCAGAGTTTTCTAAAATGGCAGTATAAAAGCAGCAATCGCCAACAATTATCACCCAGACGAACAACGGTGAGTTAGTCGGATTAACTGGTTTTGATGAGACCTAAAGCCTACTGCATTCAATCTTATTGATTCTGCCAGCCAGTCAAGCATTCAGCCGTTCGTTAATAGTATTCATTCATTTGAACTCATTTTTTCAGTTAGGCTAACAGCTTTAAAAATTATAGAAGAGCAACGACTAAATAAAATTAAAATTTAAAGAATGGTTGATTAATTAAACCGTTCTTCTTACACTCCGTCGACTCAATTGGCGGTCGTAAGTGCGGCGTTTTTAGCGAGGAGTGAGGCGCCGCAGCTAAGATACCAACTGCCGGACAGTCTCTCCACGGACAGCTGCCATTGGAATTCTCCAGGAGTCGCTTCCGTCCCTCCAAGTATGTAAGGGTCGAAGCTGATGTCCGGGGTGGGATCCAAGATTCTCGGCTTGGCCTCAGCTGTTTGTGTTGTCAAAAGTAATTTAAAGTATATATAGGCTAGCGTTTGATTTTGCCGAATCAATCAATCAAGCATGTAGGCCCTGTGCCTTCTGTGGTATGTAGGCTAACCCTGAATTACCTCATCATTCATGCATTACGGTACTTGGATGATAACATAAAATGGTAGACAGAACTAGGCTATAACAAATAAGCAGCCATTTTGATTTTTCGGCTATATATATATATCTCTCTTTTTTTATAAACTAGCTGTACCCGGCCACGCGTTGCTGTGGCAGAAAAGACCTCCCCTCCCCTTCCCCTCTCCCTCCCCTTCCCCTCCCCTCCCCCTCCCCTTCCCCTCCCCCTCTCCTCCCCTCCCCTCCCCCTTCCCATTCCCATCCTCTTCCCCCTCCCCGCCCCCGTCCCCGCCCCTCCCCTCCCCCTCCTCTCCGCTCCTTTCCTCCCTCACACCGTCCCTTACTGACAGCGGATCGAGCCCAAGAATGTTGAAAGGCCGCTTTCGTAATGGAATTATTAAGCGACTCGCTTATGACGTCACGGCACGCGACCTCATTCATGTTTCGTCACTGAGTTTCGGGTGAAGACGATTCTGAAATTTTGCAAGCGTAGGTTTGGTTGAATTTGCAAATGGCGGTCGAACGTATTGCAAAGTTCACTTTTTGTGGAAAAGATTGCGGGTTTTTTTGGAAAAAATCTTAAGACACGGTGCTATTGGAATGGAAGGTGTTGGCAAATTTTCAAACCAATCGGTGCGTAACTTTGGGCGTTATTGTGTACCGCACTATTGGAAAGTTTCATTTTTAGTTATATAGATTAAACGCATGGATGACACACCGCACCCAAACACACAATACCATTAATTACATCTAGGCTATGTTGAACAGCACATACATTACTTATAACTGTGGCGTAAGATAACGGGAAGTGTTTTTTGATAATGAAGACACGGATCCTAGATGAGTTTCGATCTGTAGGCTAGAATGGTTGCGGAGATAAAATTGTGAAATAAAGAAGATAGGCTACATAAAAGTGGAACGACTTTTGCCGGTTAAGCAACGAATTCCATAGTAAGAAACGGACACACATTGTTTGCCCGACGAACATGCAGGCAAGATGCTGAGTCTTACCCGCATGAGCCTAAGAGATAAATTCATAAACCATTGTTTTATCAACTGCTATGAAAGTCGCCGATCTGAAGTCACGTCAAGAGAAAATAAGCACAAAGTAAAACTTTTCGTCCTGATATCCAATCAAGGACAAGGTTTAGAAACGAATTAAAGTAATATTGGTCTAGAAGAGCGCTGTGATTATAATTAAACGCCGACCTATTAATTATTATAGTGGACTGGTTGCGATTGCTCATGAATGAACTCTGGAGTGTCACGACTTGTCTCAACTTTAGGTCACTTACCGAGGCAGAGAAGAACCAAAAGAGCAGCCAAACAATGCATGTTTCTTAAGACGAGAGACCCACACGATGTCAGGACAGTGTGCAGTTCGTTTCTTTCTTTGCTTTTATAGGAAATTAACCAGACCAATCTGGTGTTGAAACCTTCACCAACTATAATTTAGGCTACTAGACGCCCAACATCTGCCGTTCACATGGTTTTGCGCAATATAGGCCAATGCTCTTCGGAGATTGGAGACACTGAAAGGCTTAATCCGGAACATGCTATCAGTTAAACTTCCAGGTCACTGATAAAACCTACGAATTTCAACAGATGACTTAACCAAAACAACAGATGTGGGCCATTGTATTGTTTGTTTTATCGAAGCACAAGCAACGCTCGTGAATAAACCGGAGCCCTGCGCTTTTAACTTTCAAGTAGCGTTCTGAAACTTTGGAGAATACGATGATAATCATTGCAATCTATTTTTGTCAAGAACAAAAAAATCTATTTTTTATCCAGTATTCTTAGTGGCTTCTCACAGTCACAGGTATAATTATAGGCGACTTTCGTTGTAAATCATCAGGGTAAGCGAACGTAGAAAGACTCCCATAGTATTTTGTATACCATCTATACTATTATTGTTTTGGCATCTTGTGACAATGCATTTATTCATTCATAATTGCATCAATCCATCCAATCATTCATTCATCCATCCACCGACCCGTCTATTCATTCATCCATGGCCCATCCATCCATCCATCCATCCATCCATTCATTCATTCATTCATTCATCCATGATCCATCATATGTTTGTCTCTCTGTCTGTTTGTTTATCTGGCTATCTGTTTTTCTATCTACGTGTATGCCTCTCTGTGTCTATCCGTCCGTCTGTCTATCTCTCTGCTTGCATATATCTGTCTGTCTCTGTGTTTGTCTATTATGTTAGCGTGTGCCTTCATGTTCTATAGAGCTGCTTTAAGCATGTCACGAATGCCTTCTCAATAATTCTCATGAAATAATACGTACTTGCAATGCATACACCACATAATTACATATCTATGCACTATTCATACTTTTGTTGTACGGTATGTCCGGTATTCTTTAGTACGACTCTCGGTCGGCTTAGCAAACTGCACGAAATACTGTTGCATTACATTATAGCCTACGTATACAGAAACCAACAATAATCTATTTATCGAAGCGGGAGTATCTTCATAATTATAATGTGCTTGTCGATTTTGAACCACGGCTCACGGCTTCTAGCTATTAAAATCTATGCCCTATTATTGTAATCTTTACTTGGATCAAATCCCATTAATGGAATCTAATAAACTTGATGACATCAAAGAGTGGTGTAACCAAGACATTTATAGCTTGAGCAGATTTGCGCAGGACCGCGGACTTTGGACGACAAAGATAAAGTGTGCATTGGACACCTACGGGTTATTAACCCAAGGATAATGATGATGAATAAACTTATTATAAGTTTGAAGCACATCTTCCATGAATATTATCAACAATATTGCTGGATTGCATAGGTCTTTATGTTTCCAGGACCTTCTTTAAGTCATTTTCGCATCAGTTTGTTTTTGTTCTAGTATCTGCTTCCACAAGTTTACAGAAGCGACACCGACAACTCTCATCCCTGGATCTAGTGCATGCCGCCTTTCTAATCCATATCCTCCTTCTCCCTCTTTCCTTCACGCAATCTTCCACCAGCACTTGACATATCTGGCCCTCTGCTCTCAACATTGTCTGTAAAGTCGAAGTGTTTGCCTCTGTGGAATGCACGTTTGTCCCGCCGGTGTTTATTCGCCGATGGTTGCACTCGATTTGAATGAAAACAGCAAAGTCTGCACCAAGAAGGAGATAAGACGAACGATCCCTTAAGCCAACCCTGAGGCAGCCATGTGTATTTTTAATTCTCGCATTTGCTATTATAGCGCCCCGTTCCAGATTACAGCGAGGACACTGCATCGGAGTTTCACGACGAAGCGCACGAGCAATTGCGAGTGAAGTACTTGCTCAAGGTTCCTACGCGGCGGCTTGAGTAGGATTCGAGCCTGGAACCATGTATTCGGTTTCAAGGCACCGAACCCACCACTACACCACCGTGTCATAATGTGAAATTTGGGAACAATCCCCGATTGTAACATGCTTACATTGCACCGGAAAACAACTGAACTTATGCTTATGCAATTCGTTTTAAATAATTATGCATTTAAGGCAAACTAATAATTATGCGCTCAGATCGTGCGCAATAATACCGCATACCAGCCACTGTGGAGATATTTAGTTGATATCATATCTTGATATTTCTAAAGCTCCCTCCGTTGATAGGACAAAAATCGATCTCCGCCACTGGTTGCACACTGACAGTGCCAGTCCCAAGTCTGTATAAAAAAGGATGGCTACTGTAATAATAATCTTTGTTATCACACAGTGTCGTTAAACTAAAACTACAGTTGGACAATAATTAGAATCGCTCGTATTCTTTAATAGACATCAGATAATATTATAAAAGACAAAGAGGCTATTAATGGCTAGTCTTCAAAATTAGGTCGCATATCACGGCCAGAGTCCGGCTATAATATATAATTAGTGGCTAAATGGGTCTATCGAGTGGCTACCGTGGCTTCCTCATATTGCAAATGATTTGTGGCAGGTCGACGATTGAATGCTCCCTTGATGCGTCTGAAAAATCAATGCTCCCGTTCATTCTTATTCACGCCAGAGGGAGTTGTATGTCAGTGTTAAGAAAAAGGCTATTGACGAAAGATTCTCACATGGGAACCAGTGTATGCATTGTTGATTTGATTATGACTGAGTCGTTTGTCTGTTTTATGTCATCTTAATTTAATGTATTACTGAAAGTGTATTTTATAGGCGCTATAGAAATGAAATATTTAATTATTTAATTAAAATTTTGGGCAAACGGAATTTTTTATAAGCTATGGAATAACGTAGGTATATAAAGGTAACTACGGTCTATTGTGGGCAGGTCTACCATTTTGTATCCACAATATTATGCCAACTCATCAGAGGGTCAAAATATGTTTATGTGCCATAATGTAGGCCTACCATATAGTAATAATGTATGCACGACGTATGCATGTGTGTATGCATGCATTGGTGTATGTATTGTACGTACGTGTGTACGTATGTG
Organism: Lumbricus rubellus; assembly: GCA_945859605.1. NCBI lineage: Eukaryota > Metazoa > Annelida > Clitellata > Crassiclitellata > Lumbricidae > Lumbricus > Lumbricus rubellus. Next base: position 26,057,023 of record OX243824.1, on the reverse strand, counting down.
TGTATGTATGTATAAAAGCTTATGTAATGTATGTTTGCATGTGTGCATGTATTCGTATGTGTGTATGCATGCATGTATGCATGCATGTGCGCATGTGTTATGCTTACATACATGTACATGCAGGTTTCCATGTATGCAATATATGTCACTGGGCTTCTATAAAGCGCTCTTTATAAACCTCTGTAAGCCGAGCTTGGATCTGGCTAATCCCTCTCGATGTGATGTTGTTCCAACGTTTAAGTCACCGCTTTTGTAAGGCGCTAAGCCCGACACTACATCAGGTGTTGTAATACACGTATATGCAAGGATATGTAAATTAAATAGCCTACAATGATTTGTCATTCTGCTTAAAACCATTTTAAAGCTGAATTTCATACGTCGGTGAATTTGTGAAATACATGTACAAGCGCATATAATTATAATATATAGAGTCTATATATATATAATTATATGTATCATATAGTATATAATATATATACAGGGTGCGGCAAAAAAAAAGACCCCCCCTAGGTTTTTTGCCAATATTTTTGCCAAAAGTAAGAATTTCGAAATTGAATTTTACAAGCTTAAAGACAATTCATATTGACACACGATGGCCAGATTTCATCAAAATATTTCAATCGGAACAAAAGTTATGCCACTTTTAGGGAGGTCACCCCCCGTTTTTTGACGTTTCAAAAACCAAACGCAATTTTTTAATGGTTTTTTGCCAATATCTTGGCCAAAAATAAAGATATCAAAATGACATTTTACAGTCGTATAGACAATTCATATCTACACATGGTGGCTAGATTTCATCACAATATTTTCAAACAGAACAAAAGTTATGCCACTTTTAGTGAGACCACCCACCGTTTTTTGACGATTCAAAAACGAAACGCAACAAAAAGTTACAAAAACACGATTTTTAAAGTCTCATCTCAAATGACTGTTGTAAAATGAACTTGGTAGTGCTTCACAACTCGTGTTCAATGTGCCCACCACCCGTGCCAAAACTTATTTTGAGTCTCTATGCAGAGTTCTTGATGGACCTGTTGATTATCTGACAGATTCCTTATTATTTCTTATTTTAAGAATTTGATTGTCATCTTGCTAAGTGACTTCTCAGTGACGTGCAGCTACGCTGGTACCCTGTTTCTTTTTTAAATAGTAATAATAATGATCATCTGTCAATATCAAGACTATTTGATAATAATTATTTGAGATGAGACTTAATAAAATCGTGTTTTTGCTGTATTACGTCTTTGAATCGTCAAAAATTGGGGGGTGGCCTCCCTAAAAGTGGTATAACTTTTATTCTCTTTGAAATATTTTTGATGAAATCTGACCATCATGTGCAGATATGAATTGTCTTTAAGCCTGTAAAATTTCATTTCGATATTCTTACTTTTGGCCAAGATATTGGCCAAAATAATTAGATTGTTTTATTTTTACTTTTTGTTGCGTCGCGTTTTTGAATCGTCAAAAAACGGTGGGTGACCTTACTATAAGTGGTGTAACTTTTGTTGTGTTCGAAATATTTTAATGAAATCTGGCCATCTGGTGTAAATATGAATTGTCTTTAAGACTGTCAAATTTCATTTCAAAATTCTCACTTTTGGTCAAGATATTGGCAAAAATCTCAGGGGGGTCTTTTTTTTTGCCGCACCCTGTATATATAATTATATTATATATTATATATATTATATAATATTATAATGAACGGATAGCTGCGTGATTTTAAATTTGCAGAACGCAGTTGCTGGTGATATACATCTATCTGGGGAAATTTGTTTAGCACACCTGCAAGATTACTGTTCGTGACCGACGACCGTTAATATCAACAATTTAGTCTGTGCTTCAGATTAATCATAATTATGGGTGTTTATGAATTGAACTCGAACCTATGGTGAATGTTTGAACAGTTGATCTGAGGCCAATGTCACCAGGATGAATGAGGTGAAGAACACTTACGTGTCATTGACCTTATCCTTGTGGCCTCGGACCATAATGACCTTGGAGTAACGGTGGAGTCATTTGGAATGTGGTCGATAGATTAGATGAGGGACGGCTTGAGTTGGTATTGATCTAATCCATCAAGTGAAAGAGAATTGAAAGGCAGAGGAGAAGGAGGAGGAGGAGGAGGAGGAGGAGGAGGAGAAGGAGGAGGAGGAAGAGGAAGAGGAGGAGGAGGAGGAGAAGGAGGAGGAGGAGGAGGAGGAGAAGGAGGAGGAGGAGGAGGAGGAGAAGGAGGAGGAGGAGGAGGAGAAGGAGGAGGAGGAGGAGAAGGAGGAGGAGGAGGAGGAGGAGAAGGAGGAGGAGGAAGAGGAAGAGGAGGAGGAGGAGGAGGAGAAGGAGGAGGAGGAAGAGGAAGAGGAGGAGGAGGAGGAGAAGGAGGAGGAGGAGGAGGAGAAGGAGGAGGAGGAGGAGGAGGAGAAGGAGGAGGAGGAGGAGGAGAAGGAGGAGGAGGAGGAAGAGGAAGAAGACGAGGAGCTAGGAGGAGGAGGAGGAAGACGAGAAAGACGAGGAGGAGGAGGAGGAGGAGGAGGAAGACGAGAAAGACGAGGAGGAGGAGAAGGAAGACGAAGAGGAGGAGGAGGAGGAGGAGGAGAAGGAGGATGAGGAGGAGAAGGAAGATGAGGAGGATGAGGAGGATGAGGATGAGGAGGATGAGGAGGAGGAGAAGGAAGACGAGGAGGAGGAATCGGGATGGAATGTGTAGAAGAGGAGAAGGAAGAGTAGGAGCGGACAGCAGAATGGAAGAATTGATGATGGAAGAAAGTAGACCGGCGGAGAAGCGAAGAGTAGGTAAAACGAGGAGAGAAGGATAAGGAAGAATATTATTGACTTGTTATTCTTCCAATTGACCTTCTTCCATCCACTCTCTCCATTCAATCCACCAATCTCCCTCCATTCCAAGAAAGAAGGAAGGTCGGCTGGTAGAAACATGGATAGGCATAGAGGTGGTATACAGACGGACAGGCAGATCAACAGACAGACAAGACGCACAAACACACATACAGACATGCAGACAGACAGACGGACAGGCAGGCAGACAAACAGACAGTCGGACAAATAGACCGACTGAAATATAGAGGACTGCATATCCATCTGTCTGATGGATATGCAGACAGATAGACAGACTGACAGATGGACGGACAGACAGATAGACAGACTGACAGACAGATTGATAGGCAGGCAGACAGACAGACAGATAGACAGACAGACAGCCGGATAGGTAGACAGGCAAACAGGCAGATATACAGACTAATAGACAGACGGACAGGCACGCAGACAGACAGATAGACGGACAAACAAATACTGGCTCTAAAGGAATCCAGATGTTAGTTTGAGCTTTGGTCTCTTTCTAAAAATGTAAAGCCTCGTTCTCATTTGGCGCCAGTGCCTCACTTTCGAATTACGTCGATGCAATCTCATGGTTTATCTTCTCTATTCATAAGTCCCACGCCGTCTGTCTGTCTGTCTTCGCCTATTTGGGTGCTTCTGTCTGTCTGTCTGTCTGTCTGGTTCTGTTCGACTCATTTAGTTCTTTCGTGGCGTCATATACGAAGTAGGCAATTTCTGTGATCACCATAATAATATTATAGTCTCTATACATCGACTAAATAACTTGTGACCTCATAAGCAACGTCATCCATTAGGCGTTGACGTCAGTTGGAGCGATATCAGAAATGGCACTGGCCTTCAGCTTCTATTGTACATGTATATCATCCATGTCTGCTTCATTGTATGTGTCTCTAACTGCTTCCATCTCTGCTTATATGACTGCCTCTGTGTGTGATTTTGTCTCTTTCTTTCCATCTCTACCTGCTTTTGTCTGTTTGTCTTTCTAAAATATACTCCGGTCTCTTTTAGCCTCTTACCGTCCATTTAAATCTTCAAACAGATTTGATCATTTCGTATTAGAGCCAGCTATAATATTTGTTGCATGTTTGACGACACTGCGTCATATCAGAGATGATTAGTGTCGCCCTCCTTCTTTATCCAGGCTTGGGACGGGCACTGGCAGAGAACAACCAGTGGCGGAGTTCATGGCAGCTATTTCTCATTCTTGGTCCTTTATACCTAAATAATTGGTCCTCTTCTTGGAAAACGTTGTCCCAATCTATTATAATACTCAATCTCAGGCTCCTGCCCGTCGCAATTCCTCCTCCGTTGCTTTCTTCCTATTTCTTTCTCTTCTCCTGTCGCCTTCTGCTGGTGTATCTGCATGCACACGCATATAATAACCTCTTAAATATTCAGATATATACATGTATATACTGAGAGACAAGGAGAGAGATAGACAGATAAATCAAAGAGACAGAGAGACAAAGACTAATAGGGGAGAGACAGAGTCAGAGAGACATAGTGAGAGAGAAGCCCCTGCAGGGAGTTCTGAAACACTGGGTCAATAATTCCACATGAAATATCGACTGAAGCGTTGACGGAAGCGACATAAAAGGCCAACCGTCCGTTTCAATTTGCTTCTTTAGTGTCAATTGCACGAATGCCGTCCATCGGGATTTGAACCAAGAATTAAGCAAGTGTGTGCTGAAAGGTTGATTACCATTCAGGTCAATGACCTGTGCACCAAAGCCAGAGCGATGAACCCTGTGAATGACATGCAGAAAAATGTTTATATAATTATAGTTTTTGACACATGCACGGCCACTTGCAGACACACAACACATACATGGTTCACATAATTATAATATACAGATGCATGTATTCAAAATGTAGGCCTATATACGAATAACAATGAATATCCATTCATTCAATCCGAAAATATAATTTGCAATTTCAATTATATATGCATGTATATATAGCCTACGACTGTCATGTAGTAATAGATTTTCAAATATCCAGTTATCCACACACAGAATTCTGCTATTTACAAGCTTATTACATACAGGAGACAGAAAAACAGCTGCCATGCATCTTTTTACACATCCACACGCTTTAGAAGTGATTTACCAGGTACTAATGTTTACAGAATACAGTAGACCTACAATACAGATATTATTCACATTATACACATACTCTCTCTGTCTCTGTCTCTGTCTCTGTCTCTGTCTCTGCCTCTGTCTCTGTCTCTGTCCCTGTCTCTGTCTCTGTCTCTGTCTCTCTCTCTGTCTCTCTCTCTGTCTCTCTCTCTCTCTCTCTCTCTCTCTCTCTCTCTCTCTCTCTCTCTCTCTCTCACTATCTCTCTCTCTTTCTTACGTTTTCTCTCACACACACAGAAAATATTTTTTAACTTTTAAGGTCGTAGAGGATTCTAAATATAGAAGCCTAATCGTCAGCGTATAAAGAGGTAATAAATCGCAAGCAATCGAATGTGGGCCATCCTCGTTAGCGGCTATAATTAGAAAACAAAGGATTGGACAACGAAGGCAGTATGTCATGTGTGAACGAACAATGGGAATGACGTCAGAATGACGTCAAGGCTATGATCTGAATCTGAATTATCATCGATCGAACGCCGGAGGTTAAGTCAAAAAGCGGAAACGAGTTTTATCTATTATTTATTTATAGGAATAATAATTATTCCCGAAGTGGTTTATGATATTTGCTATAAAAACAGGGTTAAATCGACACTTATTTATGTATTTACCGTATTTGCTAACTTGCTATAGAGATCCTTCAAGCTATTTACTCAGAAGCGCTCTCAACTACAGCGCGGACACTGCATCGGAGTTTCAAACTAAGCTCTTTCATAAAAAATGATGATGATGATGATGATGACGATGATGACGATGATAACGATGACGACGACGACGATGATGATCTTAGTCTTACCGACACTCATGACACCAATAATTGATAATAATATTATTAATAATAATAACCTCCCATGCAAACTGTTCTCAATTTCACAAACTCTTGAGGACTGTTTTTTCGCTTAATCTCGGTCGGGATCGCCTCTGAGTAGGTACCCTGAATGGGCGCTATATAAATTCTGATTGATTGATTGATTTAGCGTTAATTAATGGTCGACTTTTAAACTGTCCATAACTACCAACACAGGACTTTGCCTATAAATACATAAGATTGGCCTACTTCTGCGGCTATTCCAATTACTGGATGGCCTGATATTATATCGTTTTAGAGGTCTAAATTATTTGCCCAATGCAGCTCTATTAGGCTATTTCTTTCATCAGTAGCAGAGAGCAGCAGCAGCAGTAGCAGCAATAGCAATAGTGTTGGCAGCAGAAGCAGCAGCAATAGTAGGTCGACTTCTACTTTCCGCCAAATCCTTCTTCCAAAACTTCCTTCCGTTAATCCCATCCCCGCCTGCAATTATATTGGTAATAATTTCATCAGCGCATAAAGTTGCAAGTCCCATAGGAGCTAGTTACTGTTTTCTTCGTGTACCTATTATTATTATAGACTTCAGACATCAATAATGACGTGCAATTATAATTGTTAAGCCCTTCTTTATGTAACAACTTGCGACTAATTAAATTTGCCAGAAATACTTCAAAATATAAAGACGGAAAAGAATAATCTTCGACCGTTTTCTGAATATACAAGACACAAAGACAGTAACTGTAGTAGAAATACATAGCATTTTTTTTAGCTTACATGAACGCATGTCTAAGAATGAGAGGTCGAAATTGAAGCTCAGACACTTACGGCCTTCGGCGTATCAGCTAATGGTGTTGAAATTGAACGCACTGTCGTCGCGAAAGCTGACGAGAGCAGATGGTAGGAATAGATCATGCGATTAAATTGCTATTAGTGACTGTCATGCCGGAAGTCAAGACTGTGTCCATTAAGTCGAGCAGTTCTCAAAGGTCATACAACTCATACATACATACATACATACATACATACATACATACATACATACATACAAACTGCATACATACATACATACATACATATACATACGTACATACATACATACATACATACATACATACATACATACATACATACATACATACATACGTATACATACATACATACATACATACATACATACATACATACATACATACATACATACATACGTATACATACATACATACATACATACATACATACATACATACATACATACATACATACATACATACATACATACATACATACATACATACATACATACATACATACATACATACATACATACGCTCATAGGCTACATATCCAAGCATTTAGTCTACATTGTCAAAGCACTGGAAATGAATGCAATTAACCAGAGTACAATTTGTGAACAACTTAATTCTTTATATAGCTCCTCTGTTTTATCTCCTTCCTTACTCTGCTTTATCGGGATGAATCTTTAACGTTGACTGTCTAACTTAATAAGCCGCCGCTCTTTCCACCGGTGCCGGAAACTGCTTAAGATGGCAGCGCTGTATAAATCCCAACTGGCTCATTAAAAAGAAATCTGCCTCTGAGCATGGTCAGTGTCGGTGCTTGATTAAGTACAAACGCAGACGATCTGTACATGTAGCTCCTTCTTCCTTAAGCACAGTTGCCGCGCGCACCTGCAATCCATTCGAAGCCATTTCTAGTGACATCTGCCGAGTGTCGCCTCATGCGTGTAAGCATTAATATCTCGACTTTTCATATCTACTACATGTATTGCCTGTTCTGTTAGAGCACGCTGTCTTTGCTCTTACGCTGAGAGGGACTTGATGTCGCGGTTGCAACGCGAAGCCATAGACTACATGTAAGTTTATGGGCTGCAATCGTTATCATGAATTTATGTTGCACGACTCCAAACCACCATCGAAGACAATGGTTGTCAAACGCTGGCCGAGAATGTGCAATGAGTAGGCCTATTATGTACTGTAACTACTGTTATATAAAATGTTGTGATAGATATGTAGTAAGCAGTAATGTACTTGTCTTATCATAAGAGCGACTGCCTACTGCACATTCGTGCACATGAGTTACAAAAAAAGAACGCTACTGCTACTGATACTACTGCTGCTGTGGGCCTGCGGCTGCTACTGCTACTAGGCTACTACTACTACTACTACTACTAGGCATACTACTACTACTACTACTACTACTACTACTACTACTACTACTACTACTACTACTACTACTACTACTACTACTGCTGCTGCTGCTGCGGCTGCTGCTGCTACTACTACTACTATTACTACTGCTGCTGCTGCCATACTGCTGCTGCTAACTAATAGTTTCATGTTCATATAGCTCCTTTTTTAGTCTAATAAATTCTTCCTTGTGTGAGTGTGCGCATACATGAACCACACATCGCAGCTACGGCTGAGTAAACGTCTCAGGCAATTTGACAACAAATCCTCCATTACACCACCCCGTGCGATTGTCTTTTCTCCTTTTGCATTTAATTGTCGGCTCCATTGAGACAATCAAATGACATTGTTTCGTGACAGATCTCGACACAGTACGAATGAATAGCCAACAGGACAGTATAAGACAGACAGACATACAGACGTATGGACAAACAGACAAAAAGACAGAGGCAGGCGGACTTAGATAGACAGACAGATAGAGATACATAGACAAATGCAGACAGTCAGACAGACACAGAAGCAAACTGACAGACGCACGGACAGACCGACGGACAAACATGAAGGCAGATCAATATATTTTATGTGGCGCCTTTTGCAGGTCCGCAAAGCGGTTGTCTAAAGTGTTCCGTATATCGTGCCAGACAGACTAGGTTGTATGCGGCGCCTTCGTGAGGTTATTGTACATACATACATACATACATACATACATACATACATACATACATACATACATACATACATACATACATACATACATACATACATACATACATACATACATACATACATACATACATACATACATACATACATACATACATACATACATACATACATACATACATACATACATACATACATACATACATACATACATACATACATACATACATACATACATACATACATACATACATACATACATACATACATACATACATACATACATACATAGTACATACATACATACATACATACATACATACATACATACATACATACATACATACATACATACATACATACATACATAGTACATACATACATACATACATACATACATACATACATACATACATACATACATACATACATACATACATACATACATACATACATACATACATACATACATACATACATACATACATACATACATACATACATACATACATACATACATACATACATACATACATACATACATACATACATACATACATCATCATCATCATCATTGGCGTGCCCCTCTCTGGAGCGTGGCCGTTTATATGTATACATACATACATACATACATACATGCATACATATATACATGCGAGAAGACGAAGCGACATCCAGGCAGTTAAGCAGAGAGAGAGACACAGACAAGCAGTAAGATCGATTAGACAGAAAAGACAGACAGGAGACTGAATTGCGATAATTATAGCTTAATGAGTCGTGTATTATTAATATTATTATCTAATGTCGTCGCACCAATCCTCAGAAGTCTCTGAAGGCTTTGATTGTAATAGCATCCGGGTTTTTAATCGGGATCGCTCCTATAAGGCAGTAATCTTGATGGGACGCTATATAAATCGCTATATATTGAAATGTTAGTGCATATATAGTCTACATCGGCCTATCTCTATACTTTGATGCTCATGATGTATAGGCTACCGCTAAATTTTCTGCATTGTGAATCGTCGCCCCGTAAAATAAGATATGTTCATTACAAGGACAAGTTTTTCTATTCAGTCAAATATTTTTATGCCTTCATGAATAATACTAAATGGAAGAAAAAAACACTATTATAGACGACCAATCAAGGAGCAGAGGCGCAGTTGAATGCGTACATACACGTGATCTGATATCCACAGAATATCTGCCACATTCAGCTGCCGACGAAGACATTTATTTAAATACGATAGAACCACTCAGACGTATTCTATTATATTCCCATGAGTTGATATTCCATTAGGTTCTGATTCCGTCAGCCGGAAAGGCTATTGTTTTGACAAACGCATTGTTTTTTTATTCATCTGGAGAAGAGATTTTTGTCGATAGAATGAGGATGCGGCATGCACGGATGAGGAAGCAGGAAGAGGAAGATGGAGAGAAAGAGGGAGCAAGAGAGACAAGAAATGATGTGTACTGATATAATCATCGATTTTATTATTATTACAATAGTTATAGTAATAATAGTAATAATAACAATAATTAGTTATTATTATTACTACTACTAACACTACTACAACTACTACGACCACTGCTGCTACCACTGCTACTACTACAACAAATACTACTACTACTGCTACGTACTGCTACTACTAGTAGGCCCTACTCATGCTATTTTTATTACTGCTACTACTATTACTACTACCACTGCAACTATTATTACCAGTATCATTGTTCCTATAATTACTATTCTTGAAAGATTACGTTGGTCGAAACTCAAACATACCGAAGAAGGTATCGTGATTATTATTGAAAGTATACGTCATGAGACCAAAAAAAGCGGTGCACATGAGCGACAGTGCGAAAAGGGCAAATGGGCAGTTGAGAATTTAGCCGAGCACGAAAATGAAGATTGACATTTTATATGAAGATTTATATGAATATATGATATAATTTTATGAAGAATGAAGATTTATACGGCGTCAGTTGCTTATACAACGAAGGTATCGGTTAATGAGCGAAAATCTCTGCCTGCATTAGGAAAAGAATGGACGAGAAAACGCCAGAACTAAAACTGGTGCAGAAGAGATGTTAGGAAGATAGATTGAGAGATGATTAGACTGAGAGCGACGGTTAGGAGAGGATGCAGAGATACCGAGAGAGAGAGAGAGTTAGAGAGAGACTGAGAGAGAGACAGACAGACAGAGAGAAAGAGACAGAGACTGAGAGAGAGAGACTGAGAGAGAGGGAAGAAAGAGACCGAGAGAGACAGAGACTGAGAGAGAGACTGAGAGAGAGACTGAGAGAGAGACTGAGAGAGAGAGAGACTGAGAGAGAGACAGACAGACAGAGAGAAAGAGACAGAGACTGAGAGAGAGAGACTGAGAGAGAGGGAAGAAAGAGACCGAGAGAGACAGAGACTGAGAGAGAGACTGAGAGAGAGACTGAGAGAGAGACTGAGAGAGAGAGAGAGACTGAGAGAGAGACAGACAGACAGAGAGAAAGAGACAGAGACTGAGAGAGAGACTGAGAGAGAGGGAAGAAAGAGACCGAGAGAGACAGAGACTGAGAGAGAGACTGAGTGAGAGACTGAGAGAGAGAGAGAGAGAGAGAGAGAGAGAGAGAGAGACTGAGAGAGAGAGAGAGAGAGAGAGAGAGAGAGAGAGACAGACAGACAGACAGACAGACAGACAGACAGAGAGAAAGAGACTCTCTGTCTTTGAGAGAGAGACTGAGAGAGAGGGAAGAAAGAGACCGAGAGAGACAGAGACTGAGAGAGAGACTGAGAGAGAGACTGAGAGAGAGAGAGAGACAGAGAGAGATAGAGAGAGAGATAGAGAGAGACTGAGACAGACAAACAGGCAGTGAGCAAGTGAAAGAGATTGATAGATGTTTGGATGGATGGATGAACAGACGGACATACGGACGGACAGAAAGACAGACACACACACAGAGAGTGAGACAGACAGACAGCTATGCAGATAAAGACACATAGACAGACAGATATATTGATAGATAGACAAACAAACAAGCACACTGACAGAGAGGCAGAGAATTAAGAATCTCACAGCGAAAGAATCGCTCGGATCTCTATAAAGCAACTGTCTAATGCATGAAGCCAAAGACGTTTTGTCGACTTTGTCTCCCTGGTGCCTAGTATCTGGCACTTGGCATATGACTCTCTCTCTGTCTCTGTCTCTCTTTCTGTCTCTGTCTCTGTATCTGTGTGTGTCTCTCTGTCTCTCTGTCTCTGTCTCTGTCTCTCTCTCTTGTCCTCCATCTTCTGTCTCGTCACCTTCCTTAATTCTCAGTCTAACTACTTCAGCTCTATTCTTCTCCTAATGCGGTAAACTGAGTCATTTCGGAACGGTCTTAAAAAACTCCTTCGTTTAATCTCTTCTCCCCTCAGACTCGTTGACATATGACATTGATGTCCGTAACAATTTTATACATCTTCTTCTTTCTGTTCTCTGCCCTTAGGCAGGTTCGAATGTTTGACGTCTCCATTCTTCCCTGTTCTGTGCATTCTTTTTCAGCTTCTGATAACCGTCTTTCATCATCCAGTCCAACAGTCTTTGTCTTGGTCTTCCTCTCGTTCTTTTCCCCTCCAGTTTCCCCTCTATGATTGTTCTTAGCATCGAGTCTCCTCTGAGTGTGTGCCCTATCCATCTTCTTTGTCTTTCTCTAATTGTGTGTATCATCGATCTCTTTTCTCCAACTCTTGTCAATACCTCCACATTCGTTACATGATCCCTCCAGCTGATTCTTTCTATCCGTCTCCATAACCACATTTCAAATGCTTCTATTCTCTTGATGTCTTCCATCCTCATAGTCCATGTCTCCGATCCATATAGCATCACACTCCACACTAAGGTTTTTACCATTCTCTTTTTCAGTTCTTTACTGATTCCACCTCTCAGTATCTCTTTTCTCTTTTCATAGACCCATTATAATAAATGACTCTTTCATGGCTTCACAGCACGAAACAAGACAGACAGTGAAAGTCGGTTGCTCCATGCATGTACTGTATAGTCTTTCTATTATTATAATAAAATAAAACTCTTTCGACTAATGCACAGGAAAGGTTTCCAGTTAAATTCTAGGCACGTTTCCTTAGCACTGCTAAATGTATTTTGTGCATCAGCCGGAATGGTTTTATATCCCATTACATAAGTACATTATTATGTAGTCATGAATTGCATCTGATAAGTGCACAGTCACAACGTGCGTTTGTCAGACCAAGCATTACCAACGACATTTACGGCTGATTTTAAACGGTTGAACATTTGCCATGCGCGTATGCATTGAACTACTGCATACACATAATTTTATTATTTTCATTCATTCGGACATTTCTATAGCGCTTCTTCAAGTACAAAAAGCTACTCAGAGGCGCTCCCGACTCCACCGCGCCTAAAAAGAACAGTTTTAAGTTTTTTAAGGAAGGATCCTGGTAGAGTCCCAGGGTGTAAGCGCAGCTCAAAAGGAAGGCCATGCCAGACCACTGGACCAACCACAGAAAAGGCTCTATATGCATGTGGCGCGGTAAGGCAGTGGTATGATCGGTGCCTCAGAGCCAGAATGCTGCGGATTCGAATCCACCTCAAACCGCAAACAGTAAAAATGTTGCATGTGCATGTTGTGGGCGCGGTGGTGTAGTGGTGGCGTCGTTGCCTTGGAGCCGGAAGGTTCGAGGTTCGAATCCACCTGGCCGCGTAAGGACCTTGGGCAAGTCCTTCACTCACAATTGCTCAGCGCTTCGGTGTGAAACTCCGATGCAGTGTCCCCTCTGCATTCGGAAGCGCCTCTGAGTAGAGAGAGCTTGAAGGGGCGCTATAACAAGTGCACTTACAAACATACAAACAAACACTGGGCGTCACTTAGCCCTTGATGGCTCGGCAGCGAAGGGGTTAACGGTGTTTTCAATGAGTGTGTGTTTCTGTCTATGCTTCAACAGTGGCCGTGGTCGTCGCCTTCTTCCTGTGTTGGGCTCCTTTTCACACTCAACGTCTGCTCACAGTCTACACCGATCTAACGCAGACGTTGACCGTATTCAACGCCGTCCTCTTCTACGTATCCGGAGTTCTCTACTACGTCAGCGCAGTCATCAATCCCATCCTCTACAGCATCATGTCACTCAAGTTCCGACGAGCCTTCAAGCACACCATTTGCAAGTCGAGCTGCCTCCGAAAGCAGTCCAGGCGCACCCCCGTCATCGGCTACAAGTTCCATGGTCGACACCTCTCACCGGCTGCTCCCGCTCCCGTCATCGGGTGCTGCGCCGACCCGCTGCAGCAGGGCGCGGTGGTGATCGGGCCGAAGAGGGACAGCACGGGTAGCGGCAGTCATCAGCGATGTGCGCCGGCGCACGAGCCGACGGAGCTTGGGGGAAGTGGGTCTGCGGGTGAGACGGGGAGTGGGGTGAGGATGGGTAGAGGAGGGTGTCGGGTAGATGAGGGAGAGGTGGAAGATGGGGTCTTCTGCGAGATGAAGGGTGCTGCCCGTGTCCAGGAGAGGCACTCAGGGGCATCCATCGTCATCTATCGTCAAGGACTTGCGAGACAACGTCAGGATCGGGTGACGGTGACGGCTTGGATTGGAAGACAGTCTCGGAGAGTTGGAGGGAAGGCAGCTGGGGCAGGACAAATAGGTCTCAAGGATAGGACAACTGTATGAACGATAATCCAGGGTCTCATGCAGGTGTGGATCCGGTATACGGACGGAGGAGGTGAACATATCGAGAGAGAGAGACAGACAGACAGACAAACAGAGACATAAACAGAGACAGAGACAAAGACAGACAGACAGGCAGACAAACAGACAGATAGACAGACAGACTGAGACAGAGATATAGACATAGAGAGAGAAACAGAGAAACAGAGAAACAGAGAGACAGAGAGACAGAGATCGAGAGAAGAAAAGAGAAACAAAGCTAGATAGAGACAGAGACAGAGAAAAAACATACAGACAGACAGGCAGTCAAACAGACAGATAGACAGAAAGACAGACAGGAGTACAAACGTTGATTTGGACACACAATGTCATATCCTATAACCAGATTCTATTGAGGCTCCACCAAACGACCACCATCATCACCGATTAACACCGTAGCACCACGCTGTCTAATCGGTTTGACCTCCAAAGACTTTTTTTTACCTGACTCCGAACAAACAGGGAAATCCCCCTGGCTATTGCGCCGCATAATTGAAGAGTTAATTTGATATAACGCTGGTGAATAAGCCGGTCTCCTCGACGTGGCTTTTGTGGGCGCTGAGAAGTTCGCGAAGATTTACATTAGACTACATTACATTACGTGCGAATGCGAGCATAAAGAGACCTATACATGCATACATCTAGAGATACAGACACAGACAGGAAGGCAGATACGTATAAGAGATCTGCATTGAAAGTAAGCAAAGACCATTTCCTGGACATGCGCAGTTGGGCTCTTCTGACACTTCTTTCAAGTCGACGAAGACATACTGCACCCCGTGCGGTTTCGTCTTTCATCCGAGAGGACGTCATTTCCTGCTCACGTGAACAGATCATGCCGTTGAACACATACGTTCTGCTCTCTCCTTAATCCTTAACAGACCATTCAGTTTCTTTTCCACAACATAATTATCATTCAATAGCCGTGTGAATTGTGCATAGCAGAATTGATACAAGCAGTCTAAGTAAGTAGGCAAGCATGCAGGGCCGTAGCAACAACGAACGTGGCCCCCTCCGAGCATAATGTCCGAAATTTCTGACGAATTTTTTCAGTCATCCGGCCAAAATCTCAGGAAAATGTCATCAATTCGCATTCCGAAAAAGTTGATTTTTGGCCAAAATCTCGGGAAATTTTCATATTCGCCGCCCGAAAAAGTTGATGACCTTTTTATTTTTTGGTCATTTCATTCATTTTTTGGCACTTTTAGGGGCCCCTTCCTTGCCGGGGGCCCCCTTCGGTCGGAGGGTACGGAGGGCGGTCGCTACGCCTCTGCAAGCATGTATGTATGTAGGCCTATGCAAGCCAGCATGCGAGTAATAAAGTAACTGAGTAGGTATTTAAGTAAGAATAATATTGGGGCTGTCTATATCTTACGTACGTTGGGAGGGTTACCTGATTTAAGCGATTTTACGTACGGTGCGTACTGCGGCTTGGAGAAGTGTCGGAAAATGTGTCCTACGTTACGGTAGGCTACGCAATGCCTAGTCATGACGTTCACATTAGGTTATTATTTTATAACTCTGTATTATCCTATAGACCTAGTCGTCCAATGGCATTGGACTATACATTAAAATTAAATTCTGCTCAGATCTAAACAGTAAACATATCAGTTAAAACAATTTAGCCAGCGAAAAATAAATGGAAGCCTATGGTCAAAATGTTCAATAGATGACATTTTTTGGTAATTAATTTTTTAGGGGAGTGGTAGAGAAGCTTATATGTACGTAGGCCCTACGCATGGCGG
Organism: Lumbricus rubellus; assembly: GCA_945859605.1. Lineage (NCBI taxonomy): Eukaryota > Metazoa > Annelida > Clitellata > Crassiclitellata > Lumbricidae > Lumbricus > Lumbricus rubellus. The sequence continues at coordinate 26,040,912 of OX243824.1, read as the reverse complement.
CACGAGAGTCCATAAAATGTACGAGTTGTGCAAAATGTACGAGTTGTACAAAATGTAGGCTACTAGGCCTACTAGTTGTACAAAATATACGAGTTGTACAAACTGTACGAGTTGTACAAAATGTATGAGTTGTACAAACTGTACGAGTTGTACAAACTGTACGAGTTGTACAAAATGTACGAGTTGTACAAAATGTACGAGTTGTACAAAATGTACGAGTTGTACAAAATGTACGAGTTGTACAAAATGTACGAGTTGTACCAAATGTACGAGTTGTACAAAATGTACGAGTTGTACAAAATATACGAGTTGCAACAGGAGAGGGTTCGAAAATACAATATTTTCGTACGTAACATATGGCTGGACCCTTGGCGCGATATACGAGAATTTCAATTGGCAAATTAATATTCTTTTATGTAGGCCTATAGCCTATGGAGATTAGAACCGAATGTAAAAAATCAGCATATTTTTCTATTCAGAATAATATTATATGATTTTGGACAACATAATTAATATAAAAGCACGACAGAAAATATAATTTATTTCTTATTTATTAATTATAATTTATTAATTAAAAGTAATGCCAAAATCTGTTTACGAGTTTTACTTATCGTTCGGCAACATATATCATAATTACACAGAATAGCCTATAATAGTCCTATCAGTCGGCAAATCCATCCATCGATAAATCGTTCCGTTCTAGATAATCCAGTTGACCGCCATTCATTAATTTAGAAAATCTTGAAAGACAATCAAACCATACCATACATCCTGTAACATCCATCCATATTACTATTCATCCGTATCCAAATCCATTCAACCATCTATGAATTCATCCATCATCCATCCATTCATCTATCCATTCATCCATCCATACATCCATCTATCCAACCAATCATCCGTCCGTCTGTCTGTCTGTCCGTCCATCCATCCATCTATCCATCTATCCATCTATCCATCTATCTATTCTATCTATTCTATCTATTCTATTTTTCTATCTACTTGTCTGTCTATCTATCTGTCTATCCATCCATCCATTCCTACATCCGTCCATCAATCAAAATTTACGTCAATTACGGTCAATAATCTCATGTTCTCCAAAACAAATTCCGCATTGTTATTCATTGTACATGTACATGTATGATCGACGGAAGTATTGATTTATCATAAAATTCCCATCGTTAGCCTCGTCTGAATCCATGTTACGACGGTGGCCTCTCTCTCTCCATTCTGGATCCCTTTCTTCACATAAACATCATCAATGGATCAGGTTACATCGTTACTGTAAAATTTGACGCTATTAGCAGAGATCGTTGGTTGTCCATTTCCGCTTCTCAGAGTTTATAGACGATGTTCGGTTTACTCATTGCTTCCTTTTATGCAGCAGCATGACGTGTATATAATTGTAGGCCTCACCTATAGGTTTGACTCTGCTCTATTGAGATTGAACCGCGCCTATTTTTTAGCAATTGTATTGACTCAACGTAGCAAGCACAAGTTAATAGTGTTGTCACTCAAACCTATAGAGACTCTGAACACCCATTCAGTGTGAGATCCGTGTAAAAATAACTGAGGTTGGACTATGATCCACTAAGAATTGGGGTGTGAAAACAGACTTTACTACGGGGTTCTAAGTAAGACCGGGATTGAAACCCTTAAAACCGCCGGCAATTTTCACCCTGCACCTATCCATCTGTCAGTAGCTGACTGTTGGCTGGTTCTGGGCGACGTGCGCGTATACTAATAGTTTGTGCTTGCTACGTTGAGTCAATACAATTGCTAAAAAATAGGCGCGGTTCAATCTCAATATTATACTGTTGTTTTGAACCAATCACAGATGAAGACTTTGCACTTGATAGGACAAAGATCACGGCACACAGAATATATATTGTTTCACCTGTAGTCTATAAGCCTATAGTCATTTATCTAAATCGGAAACCGATTAGGAGGATCTCGATTGTAACTTGAAAACTCGTCGTTTGGTAAAGCAAATATAATATTCAATATAAGGAATAAAATGTCTCTCTATCTGAGCACAATGGAGGTCTGTTCAAAAGCACACAGGCAGAACGATAGCGATATTCACATCATACAACAGATTCGTAATTTCCTACAAATGACAGAAGAGGTAGACCTATTAGTCGAAAGAAGCAACTCATAATTGACACCGAAACAGAAATAGGGCTCTGTTTGAAAGTAGTCTAATGAAAGCTTGCGCAAGAACAGGTAAAGATTGATTCTCTTTAGTGTGAGTAGCCTACAATGTACCTTGCTTATTCTAAGCTATTAAAAGTATGCCAACTTCAGCCAACAGCTTCAGCAAAAAGAGGCATGCAGATGAATATTTCAAATTATTATGTGTAGGCCTAAATGAGAGAAATTCTTTATTTTGGCATCTCGCACTTTTACGTTTGAACGTTAGTTGACCAAGTTAGTAGCCTATTATAGGCGTAATTGTCTTTCATAGTATCCGTTTTAACACTAAAAATCAAACGATTTCTCAGATTAAGCAAACATTCTACAACGATCTACATATTTGGAAAAGAAGAACGTAGAGCACATTTTGTGATTGAAACAATTTTAATACATTCGCTAATTTTATTTTAAAGAATTGCTGCTGAATGGAACAGATGAACAGAAGAAATTTCTTTCTCTTACAAAGGTAAGATTGTGCATTGTGTCTAAATAGCATGCATATAGCCAGAAGTTCAGCAGTCTCATAAATTATGTTCTTTGATGATCCAACGTGAAATGGCCGTTGACTCACACTTGTTTGTTTGTTTGTTTGTATGTGCACTTGTTATAGCGCCCCTTCAAGATCTCTACTCAGAGGCGCTCCCGACTGCAGAACGGATACTGCATCGGAGTTTCACGCCGAAGCGCTGAGCAATTGTGAGTGCAATGATAACTGCGCTAATAAATAACTTTAACGTCTCCACGTTGATGCAGTGCAGAAACGACAAGTCCTGACGTCTCGAATAACAAAATGAACATCGACCAAGCTGGACGGAGACAAAAAAACTCTTTAACGTTCTTGCTGTTGTTTCATTAAATATGAAAGCTCTTGCCACAACGTAGGCTACACAATAAATTATTGTCATGTTCGTATGCTAAAAGCCAGTGCATTGCAACATAGGCCTACTGATGGATGATTGGTAGCCTATAACTAACTTCCTGGCCAATCAAACTGTAGGATATATTTTCATATCTCTATACGCTCAACTGCAATTTAGTTGTTCTTGAAAAGCAGTTTAATTATCATCGGTAGAGCCGCTATTCTTCTTCACTCGACCCGCACCTTTCTTTTCGCTGCGTGCCTTTTACAAATATTCTTCCAGCTTCGTGGAATGGTAAACTTGCGTTAGGCCTAGTGTCCTGCATGTTTTCAGCGACTTTCTGTCAATAGCGCTCGATTCACCTGCCTATAGGCCTACTAATAATTTATGACCTCGTAATTATAAACTAGTTCCTATAGAAGACAATGTTGGAACAAAGATATAGGTATAATACTGCAGAAGAACTGATTGCATAACTTTTTACGAGGCACCATACTAAATGTTTTTATTTCAGTTGTACGATCTTCCACTTGAGATATTGGACGTTATCTTACAAAAGTCATATCTGTATTCAATTTTGAATTCACCCACAAAGAAGAGAGACAAAGAAGTAATTAGGTCACTTATATCAGTCGACGTTTGCTTCAATAAAAGAATTACCAGACAACGGTTCAAGAAGACAATTTGGCGACATCTAGAAGGTGCATTGTCATATATAATACAATAATAGGCCTATGACAATAACTACCCTGCTACACACGGTAACACACCATAAATTTCGCATCTTATAAGTCACATTGCATTAAATGTGACGTGGACGCCTACAGCCTATAGGCGTGCCCACGAGTCAAATTTCGTGATTTGAATGTTATTTTTAAACTTTATCTAGCCTACTCATCACTTCTTTCTCCTGCATAGTCAGCAAAAATTTCATTTCTTTTTTACTTACGAGTGATATTCTGAGATGCAATAAAGCCATCCGATATCATTCAAAAGTGTAAGTCTCTTTTCTATTTAGACTTCTATGGAAAAGCGATGAAGAGATGCGCGATCATAAGAAATAACAGACATTTTCTCGTAGAAAATATTCGACCAAGTGACGAACTAATTGCTTCACTTTTGTCTCACAACTGTATAACTGAAGAACAAAGTCGCTTAATTCTACGACAACGTTTCAACGGTGATAAGAACGCTCAGCTTTTGAACATCTTGCGTTCCTGCAACGGACAAAATTCTTCAAATTTCGTAAAATGTCTTCGAGGAACTAACCAGAAGACAGCGGCAAGAATCATTGAAACAGGAGGAGGTTTGCTATCCGAACCTTAATTAAAGCCGTATTACTAAGTTTTACTGCGTGCCTCATAGGGCAAATCACCAAATGATTATGGTCTCCAGCTATTATGCTGGAGGTTCCTCGGGGCTCTCTATCTGCATTCTGCAAGCGTATCGAAATTAAAACTTAAAACTGTTCTGTTTTGGCGCGCTAGAATCGGGAGCGCCTCTTAGTTATTTCCTTGAAGGGACGATATATAAATTCCTGAATGTATAAAAAATAGTATAGGCCCTAATCCTTATTGAAACTGACTTTGAAACTGATCCATCCTGGTACTAGCGTTTTCAAGCGTAGGCCTAACCATACATTTGCGCCTTGTTGGCTAAGTATATAGGCTAACTGATCAGTAATTACATTAATTTTTCATTTAGGCCCTATACAAAAATATTTGGCTAGGGTTTCGCTTAATTTCGTTTGAAACTTGATAAAAAATTCATTTAAATTCAAGTGCAGTTGAATCAAATAACATCCGAAAAGTAGTTGGAAATGTTTGCTTTTAGGTGTAATAAAACTCGTCGTTCAAAATCGTGTCGCAAAGTGTACAACTTTTATGGAAACTGAGCTGCTTCATAAAACGATCGAAGATCTTCGAAGTAGAACCAAACCAAGGGCACATCAAACTGATAGACTCTTGAATCAACTAAAGGATGCAGGTTTAGAAATCGTCAACTCTCAATTATTGGACAGACAACAGACTGTGGTAGTTTGGATCTGGTGTCATTCACAAAATTCCGTTGAACATATTCAAAAGTTGTACGAATCGAATCAGATGAGAGATGTTTTCTTTGAAGATATTCAACCATCTGCTTCATTGGTATTCAACATTGACACGAATCAGTTCAAGAAAACTGTTGGTAAGTTCTTATGAGCGTAGCACTCATCGTGGAGGAAGTCTGAACTTAATTATAGACAACATAATGGAGCTTTTATTAATTAGTTATAAATTATACGATTTAAACAGTGCTGGTATAAAATCAATGACACTTTGGCTTGTTCTCAATGCTCAAGGATCATTGCATCATGTACTTCTCTTGACTTCTTCTTCTTCTTCTTTAGTTCTCTGCCGTCAGGCAGGTTCATATGTCCAATGACGCCACGCATATCTGTTCTGTGCATCCCCCTTTAGCCCTCTGTAACCATCCTTTGTCAACATCCAGTCCAGTAGCATGCATTGTTCTTGGTCTTCCTCTTTTTCTCTTCTTCCCCTCCATTCTTCCCTCGATGATGTCTCTTACTATGGTGTCACTCCTCATGATGTGGCCAATCTTGACTTAAGACAATTCTATTCAGACATGCATGGTTGGGTCGGAAACGCTTCTGAGTAGCTATAGTCTTGAAGGGGCGTCATATATAAGTGCTCCCATGGCACCGAACCCACCACTACACCGCCGCACCCCAAAAATGATCATGATGATATCAGTAATAACAATAATTATAGTAACAAAGATACTAAATAGGCTAATACTAATAATGATAGACCTACATCAAAAAGAAGTTAAGAAACGATTGAAACAAAGATAATATTAGCAGTCAATTGCAATACAAACAATAATAAATAAGATTAAACATGAAGAATTTGTATGCAGGCAATTATTTTTGTAGGCCTATTATTATTCATTACTTTTTCTTTGTTTTAGTCGCGTGTCCAATATCCATTAGGTTTACTCAGAGAATCAAGACAAAAGGCAATGAATTGGTGTTCGGAGTAACGAAACTAAGAAACGAACTCTACGTCATCTATTTCCCTCGAGCAATTCGTGTCTACGAGGATGAATATCCATTTCATCTTAAGAGGAATGTTGATATGAAAGACATAACGGATCCTTGCGGCATTGGATCCAGTGAGAAGGAAAGTTGTCTTTATGTCCCTGACTTAGTACATAAATCAAAGACGCAACGCTCGAAAGTTGAGAACTGCGTGTGGCGGATAACAGAAGAAAAAGATGGCAAATACGAGATCCTCAAATGGCTGATCATTGACTATCAACCACGAACTATTTCAGTGTCCAGTGATGGTCACTTGTTGATGGTCAGCTGGCCATCGTCCATTCTTAGAATCTACGGATCAGACGCAGAACTTATTCGTTCCATTCATTTGAAAGGAGAAATGGAGGTTATGCTTCACGCCGTCGAAACATCCATCGGAAATTTCATCATTCTTCACTCATCGAAGTCATCAAGAAGGCTAATCGAAGGAGAGATAAGTGGGTCAAACGGGGAAAGGATGGTGGCGAAGTGGGGCATAATTGAAGTGACCAGAGATGAGCAGATGGTTGTCCGTAGTTTTTGTCCTTTGAATAAAATCCAAGAACTGAGTGATCCTCAATATCTTTCAGTCGATTCAGACGATCAGGTGTTTGTGGCTGACAACGGAAATAGTCGAGTCATTCTCTTGGATTCCGATCTGCGATGGAATCGAATTCTATGTCCCACAAGAGATGAAGATCTCGTGGTACAAGGGAAGAACAAAAGGCCGTGGAGATTGTATTACGACGAAGAAAAGAAACATCTGATCGTCGGAGAAGAAAATGAGGGACAGGGAGTTAATGTTTACACCCTGAGAAGACATTAATTTAAATAGACCTACAAATGCTTCGTCAACCAACAACATTTGCCTCTTTAGAACTCTTCAGAGTTCGAAATAAAATCCACATATTTCATAAATAGCCTATATCTTGAATATATTTAACCAATCAATCAGATTCGTCCTGTTTCTTCTCATTAAGCTGACACAGATCCAGCTTAAAGGTATACCAAACGTTGTTCAGGACATTCTATAGAGAAGGTCGGAGATCGAATGTGTTAATAGACAAAAGACATGACACGTTTCCCAAGTCCATGTCGGTTGAATTGAACATCATCAAGTACCTCCACCTACACCTATCTCTCCCTCGGCCTCTCGGGGCCCTCTCCCTCTCATTCCCTCCCTTAAATGATGTCATAGTTTTGATTTTGTTTGTTTGTATGTGCACTTGTTATAGCGCCTCTTCAAGCTCTTTCTCCCTATTGAGAGTCGCTCCCGAATGCAGAGTGGACACCGCATCGGAGTTTCACGCCGAAGCGCTGATCAATTGTGAGTGAAGGACTTGCCCAAGCTCCTTACGCGGCAAAGTGGATTCGAACCTCGAACCTTCCGGCTCCGAGACAACGACGCCACCAATACACCACCGCGCTTATTTATTGCGTAAGAGTGTCATCTGTCTGTCAGTGTCTACTGGTGCGCCACATTTAGCTCTGATCGTTGTTACTAAGACACTGTCGCGGTCGCCTTCAACAGGACCAGCCGTGACATCTAGTCGTCGTCGATGCCGTTATCAACCAAACGACTTTGACGACTTCAAAGTACGACACCTGCTGCGAGAACGCCGACGACCCCGAAGTTAGGGGTACCCGGCAGCGTCACCTAGAGTCGCGGCCGACTCTAGCCTTGTGCTTAAGATCGCGCCACGATGTTCGAATTCCACGAAAAGAAGAGGTTTTGTACGTTTATTACTATTCATATAAGACGGTTATTATAAGATATTAATAATCAGTTCTCTGGCCGCTCTCGCTCTTAGTCGATTTTCCTCGTTCATTCAATCTCCGACGATGTTAAGTGTCTGTCATCCCCCCCCCCGAGAGCGCCCCGACTGTAGGTGACGCTGCCGTTAAATACCCCAGCCAAAAATGCGCTGGTCGCTGGGGCTCCGCCCCAGGCCCCGCTGGGGAGCTTACGGTAAATACAAAACCCTTCTCTTTTACAGTAGCAGTTTTAGTTTTATTGTTGTCCTGGTAGCTTGAGCTTTGCGACACTGAAAAACGACTTATTCTTTAAGTTTTCGCGACTTTTCCGTTCACAAATAGCTAGCAAACAAGAGCCTTATGGCTCCATTTGAGGTCGACACAGCCAAAAATGCGCTGGTCACTGAGGCTCCGCCCCAGACCCCGCTGGGGGAGCTTACGACGCTCCCCCAGACCCCCTAATCGGGACGGGCTTCGTGCCTTCGGCACTCGCAACTTCGCGCCTTCGGCGCCGCCAATGACGACCAATTACAATACAGCGTCCTGGCACTTCTTCTTTTACACTTTAAGCATTGGCCATACTTAAGGCTTAAGCCCCCCCCCCAAACGAAAAATCCTAGTTACGTCCCTGTTGACCAGCTCAAAATCGCACCGACCCTGAACAGATCCCCCTTCATGTGACAGTTACACCGGTTTTGACGCGATAGTAGGCTAATCGTAAACGTAAACTCCAAACTTCTAAAGCGCCATTCGAAATGAAAGCGCAAAGAACAAACTTCTCAGTTGACTCCTTCAAATCAGAACTCAAGACTCACTTATTTTGTAAGGCCAATAATTCTACTGATAGTCGTAGACCTATGTGAGGCGCCCTTGTAACTGCATGGCTGTGTTACGGAGCTATAGAAATCATCATTGTTATTATTCTTCACGGGGTTGCGAGAGGCACACATCATTCTTATAATGAGAAGTCAGGTTCGCGTGAAGTTTGTGACTGGAACTCGAACATCGTAGATGGTTGGTGCTTGTAGGATGATTCCGAATGTACCGACGAAACAGGCGGTCGTGAATATCCAGAGGAAGAGTCGATCGAGGACGAGAGCAACGTACTTCCAATCTTCCTTGATCTGCAAAATGAAACGATACAATTGATCTTATTATTTTGTTGTAAGAGGCCCATTATATCGTCATGTGCTGTGTTACTACGCCATGGAAATTGTCGTCGTCGTCGTCATCATCATCATCATCATCATCGTCATCATCATCATCATTTTTTAAATTATAATTATTAGTACCGTATCATGATCATTATTGTCATTATTATCATTATTATTACTGTTATTATTAGGGCTACTATTTTTTTTTACCCAAGGTATCAATGATATTTCTAGATTTTAATGAAGCCGGGGACCTACATGTAGGCCCTATTGCAATTCACCTATCAGAATTAGCAAATAAAACGGGATCAAATTAAATCACTTTAATCCTTACCATAATCCTCGTTCTTTTAATTATTTTTTTGACGATCTTACACCGTCAACATTACTAAACGTTTCCTCATAACGCTATATGAAATTGCTGAGATAATACTAAATTTAAAAAATAAATACTAAATTAAAAAAATAAATACTAAATTAAAAAAATAAATACTAAATTTAAAAAATGAATCTTTTACCCATCTTCCAAATCCCGGGCGAAGTTACTCACGTTTCCTCCTTCGTCTTCGTCCTTAAGATGTTCCGCGATGAAGCTGACTCCGTTCATCGCTTCAAGGACATCGCTCAGATACGCAGATCCCTTCGGATCTCCACCCAAGTCCCTCCTGCATGCGACAGGTCCCTGACTCCTCTCGGACCCCACGGACTGCACTGCCGCCACCGGCTGATGTCCCTGATGAGGAGGTTGGGACAAGGTCTCTTCGATGGTAAACGATCCTCTGTTCATCTCCCGTCCATTGTATGATCGTCGTCCAGGGTGAAGCACCCGCTCCTTGTCACCCGCTTCCGGTCTGCGCATCACCAGCAACCGCGGAAGGATTTCGAGGAAGACCTTGCGCACCCACGGGGACATCGTATGGGTGGCGGGGGACCGGAAGTGGACGTTCAGCACGATGACGGTAACGATGACGGACAAGGTAACGAGGATCATCGTAAAGAGAAGGTACTTACCGATGAGGGGAACGACGAGGGAAGTCGGCGGAATGATCTCGGCGAGGAGAAGAAAGAAGACGGTAAGCGAGAGAAGGATGGAGATGCAGAGCGAGATCTTCTCTCCGCTGTCCGACGGTAAGTAGAAGACGAGAACGGTAAGGAAGGTAATGGCGACGCATGGGATGATGAGGTTGACGGTGTGGAAGAGGGTCTTGCGACGCATCGTTATGTTGAAGGTTATATCGGGATATGGTTCGCTACAACACGTGTAGTACTTCTCGTTCTTGCGAGCTGGAACGCCCAGAAGGTCCCACTCGACGCTCGGGTAGAAGTCCTTCAAGTCGATACCCTCCGAGATGGCGTCTGCCTCACTCAACCCACTCTCCTCCTGTCGGATGTGTTTCAGGTCGACCTGGTACCCATCGTACGTCCATGAACCGAACTTGAGGGTACAGAGTTGTTCGTCGAAGGGGTAAAACTCGACGTCGATGGTGCAGGAGCTTTTGTAGATGGCTGGGGGTTCCCAGTGGACGCGTCCGTTGGGGTAGATGGTCGCCTTTGTCATCAGGGTCACCTCGTAGTTGCCATCCGCACTGCGTCAACGTTTAATCAACACAATTCAATTTCAATACCCGGTAATTAATTTTTTATTATTATTATTTGCCCCGAGGTATACAGGATCCCTCAGGGACGGGAACAGGACAATACCCCCCCCGGACAAAACCCCCCGGACAAAACCCCCCCGGACAAAACCCCCCCGGTATAAAACCCCCCCGGACAAAACCCCCTCCTCACATGCAAACATACATACATACATACATACATACATACATACATACATACATACATACATACATACATACATACATACAAATATGCACACAAACATTCATGCATGAATACACACATATTTGACAATTATTTGTTCATCATGTATATAATTCTATTGAAGTTTGTATGTATGCATGTGTCAATATGAATGTATGTACATATGCGAGTATGTGTGTACGTATGTATATGTGTGTATGTATGTATGCATGTATGTATGTATGTATGCATGTATGTATGAATGTATGTATGTATGTATGAATGTGTGTATGTATGTTTGCATGTGAGTGGGGGGGTTTTGTCCAGGGGGGTTTTATACCGGGGGGGTTTTGTCCGGGGGGTTTTGTCCGGGGGGTTTTGTCCGGGGGGTTTTGTCCGGGGGTATTGTCCTAGACCCCTCAGGGACTTATCTACCGCCTAATATAAAATCACAGTCTGGAAAGGCCCTGTTCATATTCCGTGTCCTGATCGGCGAAAGTGCTCCTGAAGGCAACTGCGTTGTATCGTTGTATCATCAGCGAGATGATGATGATTATTATTATTATTATTATTATTATTATTTTTATTTTTTTATTTTTTTTTTGCGCCCCAAGGTATTTAGGATCCCTCGGGGACTTCATTACTAACTATTGTTTAAAAACTAGTCCGGAATTCTCAGGCCTCGTCTTCAGGGTTTGAACAGAAAGTGCCTTTAAAGGCGACCAAGTTGTAGCGCTGAATGGTGACAGATAGACGCTGGAAAAGAAAAGTAGCTTCTCGTCTGTCACCGGTAATGGACGATATGCGCGTGCCGATTTCGTTGATGAACTCCAAGGCTGATGGATTAAGCGGGCCCAGAGTCTCTATGGCCACTGGTTGGAAGATGTAAGAAGCGGGGAGACCTGCATATTTCTGGGTCTTACGGTTGGCCGCCTGCACTGATGCCGGTCCTACCAGATTGGCCGGTTGAGTAATGTATGAGGCGGCACAAGTATGCACAATTGTGGCGTCCCATGCCAGGTACTTCCCCTCCGACCAGGGAATTAGGGTTGCGCCGTCGGGCCTTTTGCCGTCAGATCTAAATAGACCCGCGGGTTCCTTGGCGCTCGGAACGTCTGCTTTGAGGAGGGCGCGCCAGATGACGTCGTTAATGGCGTGGTGGCGCAAGGAGCGTCCCAAGGCCCTCCTACACACGAAGCCATGGTGGCCCTCCGAGCCAACTCCAGCGCCACAGTGGCACGTGTGGGGACCGCACAAGTCCAGACCCAGCCTCAACCCCACCGCCACCCGGACCGCCTCATTGTCCAACACGAGGCCACACGCGGCAATCGGGAGCGCGGTCAGCCAGTCAGCTGAATGGGGACTGCTGACCGCGACCAGCCTGGCTTGGTTGACAAAATCAACGGCACTCCTGCTGACTTCCAACTTATCCTTCTGGATCAGAGGCTGATCCCAGCAGCTCTGTCTGATGGGCAGGGGTTCTATCGTCGCAGGCAAGGTGTCTTGACGTGCCTCCAACAGGTCCGCCACATACGCATCAGGGGCAGCCTCCACGGTCGCAAGAATGGCGGCCTGAAGTTCGAGAGTCGACGCGGCTGAAGCCAAATAGGCAGAAGAAGCCAGCGAATCGACTCTGCGAATACCAAGTCCGCCATCTCTATTATTATTATTATTATTATTATTATTATTATTATTATTATTATTATCATCATCGTCATTATTATTATTATAACACATTTATTTCTTCAAAAACTGACACAATCATGTACAGATGAGTAAATAATCGTTTCAAACATTATTATTATTATTATTATTATTATTATTATTATTATCGTTTAAATTAATGATAGACGATTAGACTTCGCAGGTTAAGTATATTACATACGTAGCCTAATTATAATGCTTTTGATAAATGCGCATACATTTTATATTTATTTATTTATTGCATTTTACATGGCGCCCCTCGCTCTACTCAGAAGCAACTACGAGATGACCCGGATGACAAAACGACTATTTTTAACAGAGGACGACGGTCAGGTTCGGACACCTTAGGCTTAGTGTATTGCTTAACGCGTTTTCCAATTACATGAGAGTATTTTATTGAGACTGTACGTGTTGCTGTGTAAGACTTTTGAGAGCAAGTTCTTCACCTCAGCAATGAAATGAAACGATGAATTTTTTTTGTAACTTAACAAGAATAAAGTCATTGGGTCATTACAATGAATGAGACATCCACTCAGTTTCAACCGATCAGATTCATTCATCACTGAGATGTCCATCCGTACATCCGTACATGGATTGGTCGGTCAGAAACAATCAGTCAGTCTGTCAGTCAGTCTGTTAGCAAGTCAGTCAATTCGTCGGTCAGTTACAATAGTCAGTAAGCCAGTAAATCACTAGGTCAGTAAGTACATATGTAAGTAAGTAATTAAGTAAGTCAGTCAGTCAGTCATAGAACCAGTCAGCTAGTCAGAAATTCAATCAGTGAGCCACTTGGTTATTCATTCATTCAGTCAGTCAGTCGCTCAGCCAGTCAATCAAACAGGCAACCAACCAGTCTCTCACCCAGCAAACCAGTAAGGCAATCAGTCAGTCATTCATCCCACCATTCACTCTTTCCATCCCAACCAGCATTCTTGACTTCTCCTCTCCTGAAAGCTTTCCTTTCAACTTATCCACCAAGCGACACCACAGCTGTGCTGCAGTGCCACGAGATTCCATCATTGTTCGAGTCAATCCGGACGACTGTACATTGTACAATAATACATGCATACCACGACTGGCGATCAATTGGAGTCATAGATGTAAAAAACCATGAAAACAAAATAAAAAACGGTAAAAAACGACGTTTTTTTAAAAAAAATAAAAAACGACAAAAAAACGATAAAAAACGGAAACGGAAAATAATTTGACTTTGCTACATCTAAAACCGCATTTTAACCATGAAAATCTTGATTAGGAACCTACTACACGCAGGCTATCTCTTAAATGATGATGTTAAACGATGAAATAATGACTTTAGTTAGCTGAATCCTTGAGAGTTGGCGGAAAACATAAGGAATATCAGAAAAAATTAAAATTATGGAAAATAATAACAGAAACTGTCAGAAAGTAACTGAATAAATAGAGTTAAAAAAATAATAAAAAACGATAAAAAACGATGGGAAAAATAAAAAACGAAAAAAACGACGTTTTTTGGGAGAGAATAAAAAACGGAAAAAAACGTTTTTTACAACTATGATTGGAGTCGCTTGCTTTCTGACCTACACGTGACTAACACGTGACACTAACACGTGACTAGCACGTGACTAACACGAGTCGACCGACTGTTAAGACGACGAATGATTTCTCGCCTAATTCTCGTCGACTCGCATTAAACGCTCAGTCGAAAGCACCCCGCCCAGTCAGTTCCGTCGAATCCGCCTTTCAGAAGAACAATCGCCGAAGCAGAGGACTTACGGAATGGTCAAACCGCACTGAGTGTTGTACAGTCAGTGACTTATTTTGGATTCAAAGACTCTCAGGATTGGTGTCTCGTGAAAATTTTTGTGTAGGCCTACGTTCATTTCACTCTCAAGTCTCAACCATAGATGTCGCCCCACTTAAAATCCGTTTCTAATGCTACAGATTATGTTTTCAATCTCTAAATGCATTTTTAAATTTTGCAAACATAACTATTTATCATTGTGTCTTCATAGCTGTAATTAATTGAATACCTTTTTATGCAAACAAGATGTGAAATTTTCGGAAGCCCAAGTATCGTCCAAAAACTATGGACACAATAAAATGCATTGAATTTCAGTCCTATGCAAAAAACGGTCCTTGGCTTCGATCAAAGATCTTGTTTGGATATTACATGATATTTTAAAGACATTTGCCATGTTTTAGTTTATTCCAGTTGTGTTCGTTTCACAGTGTATAATTTTTATCTTTGCGCTGTTGCTACGGCAAAAATAATGTTATCAAGAAAGAGAGGATCAGTCAAGTCTCAGCGGGTCCATTTGACCTTTTTGGATTGATCCTTTGACTTGCACATCAATCACTTGGAAGTTTTTGATTTCTGTCTTCAATAAACGGCTACTATTACTACTACTACTGCTGCTACTGCTCCTACTACTACTACTGCTGCTGCTACTGCTACTACTACTACTACTACTACTACTACTACTACTACTACTACTACTACTACTACTACTACTACTACTACTACTACTACTACTACTACTACTACTACTACTATACTACCGCCATTACTATTACTACTACCACCATTACTATAGGGTCTACCAGTGATATTTTCGTTAACGAGAACTAAATAAAAACTAAATTTTTTGGCGGAATCGTTAATAATAACGAAATCATAACTATAATTATTTCACTAACGAAAATAGAATAAAAACTATATTTAAAAGTACCGAACTGAATAATAATAATAACTAAAATTATTAGCCAAACAAAAATTGTTGAAAGTCGTGTAAATTTTTTTCGATCACGTTTTGGAATGCACTGGGTGAACGCTCCGATGTCAAAAAACGCGCCCATTATCAACTTCCGCAATTCTATCAACTTCCGCTTCCTTTATTTCAGAAAAAGCAGCGAAGTGTAGTTGTTATTCATACTGAAATATTTATTTTGTTTAGAAAGTAAATAATAATGAGTTCGCTTGCAAAATTGCTCGCTGGGCGAAAAAAGGATAGTCCGGTTTGGAAATTCTTCGTTTTTACGATGCTATAACAAATAAATCCAAATGTAAGGCTGCTGAGTTACCGGCAACATCGAACAATAATGACACTATTCTGGATCAGCTGAATCGATATAGGCCTATAATGGATACTGACAATGTTGTGTGTGACAATGCACTTGACTTCTGGCAAGATAAAAAAAAGTTGCTATAGCAAACTGTCCATGCTTGGTCAGGATTTGGTAACTGCCTCAGCCTCTCAGGCATAGGCCTACGTTGAGCGGATTTTTTCAGTGTGCTGTATCCTCACTGCAGGTCGTCGCAACATAATTAGAAAATCTTTCGAGATGAGGGTCTTCCACAAATTAAATAACCATATTCTTGTTTAACTTCAGTTGCATTCTTCATTAATACTCTGCCAACACAGTGAACACACCACGTTAATTAAATATAGGCGTTCTTTTGTTCTGTAACTTCTGTTGTTTTCCTATGTATTGTATTAATTATGCAAACTGAACTTGAACTAAATAAAAACTAAAATTATTTTCATTGAACTGAATAGTAATAAAAACTAAAATTATTTCATTAAGTAAAATAGAATAATAATAATAAATAAAAAGTTAGAATAGAATAAAAATAATAACTAAAATTATTCCCTGAACTAAAATATCACTGGGGTCTACTAATACCACCACTAATGCTGCTGCCAATATGGCTGCTACTACTACCACCACTACTACTACTACTAATACCACCACTAATGCTGCTGCCAATATGGCTGCTACTACTACCACTACTACTACTACTACTAATACCATACCACCACTAATGCTGCTGCTACTATGGCTGCTAACAAGGACGTAGCCTGGATATGATTTCGGGGGGTGTTTAAAAAAGGTCGTCAGAAATTTTCCGTGAATTTCTGACGACCTTTTTTAGTCATCGGAAACGGCTTCCTTACCATTTTTCGCCTAATTTCATGTTTTTTAATTTATGTGCAAGTGACTGCATTCTACTATTTTTAAATTTTTGATTTCGGGGGTGTTTTAATGTTTTTATTTCATAGTTTTTACATCAAGTGCTAGTAAATGCATTACTAGCATTTTTGCATTTTCCATTTCGGGGGTGTTCAAACACCCAAAACACCCCCTAGCTACGGCCTTGGCTGCTACTACCACCCCGACTACTACTACTACAGCTGATGCTGCTACTGCTACAGCTACAGCTACTACTGCTATCACTACTGCTGCTGCTACTACTTCTACTTTAAGAAATTTTTTAACCCCTCGGTTCATTTAACTAAATGCTTTATGAATGTGCCAGACAATGACAACGTTACAATCGATGCATTTCTCCTTTTTATCAACCGCAGCTGAGCGCAGCGTTGGCCGACGTTGACTGAGTGTCAATGCGATAAGATAAGCAGCGCTTCATCCATCCTTCCTTGCTTCCTTGCTTCCTTCCTTCTACCTCTTGCTTCTATCTCATGCAGCCGTGTCATGGAAGATGAACGCTGGACTCATGCATGGCGATTTGTGTTCTATCTCTTCCGATTCCGCTAGAGGGAGCAGCGTCCAATGAAATCCGTCGTCGGATTCGATTGCATACAACGGGATGTGACAACGATGTCGATGATGCTGCTACATATCCGGTGAATAACATCCAAAAACAGTTCCAACGAGACGACCTCATAATAATTATTATAGACCATGCAATGTGAGAATTTTCGAAAAATAACTGGGGGTGGGTTGGACTATGATCCACTCGGAATACTTATGTTTTATTTTCCATCTGGTGCAATAAATAAATAAGTAAATAAAAAATAATGATAACAACAGCAACAATATCTTCACGAAGATGAGGCCGTTTAAACTAAATACAGATTATGTAGCTGATAGAGACCTTACAGAAATGTCCGATGCACCGAGACATTAAAGCAAGAAGGAGAAATCAAAAGAAGAGGACTTTTCATCGACGCACGCATATCCATTTACATCGCATATAACATATTCGGGTCAGGTCAAACTGCATGACCTATGTGGGTCACGGCGATGACCTGATTACATTGTTGTGGATCGGCGGGCAAACGTTCAGTTGGGAAGGTTTCCAGAGATTTATCTTAGCACTGAGTCGTACATGGAGGAAGGAAGGAACCCCGCTCGGAAGATGTAGCATCATCGAAGGAATTATCTGACCACAGCGCGTTTTATGAGCGTCACGGACCAATGATCAGCCTTGTGATATGGAAAAAGCCAATGTGATGCGAAAAAAATATAGGATTATATCATAAATTCATAATACATTTCAGATCAATACGTATGAGCAATGTATGATTGCTTGTGTGTGTACAACTGTGCATGTATGTATGTATGTTTGTATGTATGTATGTAGGTATGTATGTGTGCATGCATGTATGCATGTATGTATGTATGTGTGTATGTATGTATGTATTGTTTGTATGTATGTATGTATGTATGTATGTGTATGCATGCATGCATGCATGCATGCATGCAATGTATGCAATATGTGTATGTTTAAACGTACGTATGTATCTGTATGTATGTGCGCGTGCATGCAATGTTATGCATGTATGTCTATCAGTGTGTTTGTATGCATGCATCTATGTATATGTGTGTATTTATATATGTAAAAAAAATTTGTACATGTATGTGTAGGCACGTGTTTAGTAGAGACACCACATCTACAATTTGTCTACAACATGAAAGCACATGCAGTGTAAGCGAGATTTAATATGAAGCCGGTATTTCAACCGAAAGACTTACATTCACATTCATAAACGTAATGACTAATTTGTATTCATAATAAAATCGAAGGGTAATTCATATTCATGAGCACGGCTTACTTGTTGTAGAGAACTATATCCGGCAGCCATATTTCTTCCGAGGGAACGTAGAGCCGATCAACTCCGCTGTATGACTGCGGATTCCAGACCAATTTGTAGTCGATCCATTCCTATGATTACAGCATCACACGAACACATCCATTACCATCATACTACAGACGGTGGTGAGATGCCGGATAAAGAACGCTTAGCGCCAGATGTGCAGGCTTAATGATGTTAGGCTAGCTGACAGGAAAAACCGCCGTGTGTCTTTCCAAGCCGGTAACTTTGTTATTTAGTGCAGACGCCGGATATTTCTAATGAGACGTGTAAAGACACGAAGTCGGATCTAAACAAGACATAATTTATGTCGGCTTTAGATGAAAGAATGGTTGGTCACAAGGCTTTAGGGGTTGTACTTATAATTACGTCCGCAGGGAGGGAGTCACAGGATTTAGGTGGTTTTGCGCATGGGTGCGTAAGGATGGGAAGGAGTCTCGGCAAAATGTCCGTATACGCAAAAGGAATAGATCTATCTAATTATGACATCCACATTAGCCTATTTTTTATGACCCTAGCCTATAACATCATCCTATTATAGGCCTATAGTTGTCAATATAATTAAATTCAGTCCAGATCTAGACCGTAAAGTATTATAGCAGTTAAATATTTTAGCCTGCAAATATGATGCTTAACAACAACAAAAATATTAGCCTACGGTAAAATAAATGTTTTATAGATTACTTTAGCTAATTAACTTTTGTAAAAGAGGTAAGGTTATTGGTCGAGAAGCCTATTTGTAGGCTACGTATACGCATAGGAAGGGCCCACAACATATGCGCGTTGCAACCGGGGAGGGTATAAAAAATGCGATTTTTTGCATGCGTAATATTTGATGGATTTTTACTTGTCGGACTCGAAATTATACAGAAGAGAAGTGCTTTTGTAGCAGATGGAACAGACAGTCGTAATTATATTATGACTTATTTAGGCGATGCTTAGCGGAGAAGATGGAAAAGCAGGATGTCGCCGAAAAGCAGAAACGGCGGTGGAGGTGGAAGAGGAAGAGGAAGAAGAAGAGGAGGAAGAAGAGGAGGAAAAAGAGGAGGAAGAAGAGGAAGAAGAGGAGGAAGAAGAGGAGGAGGAAGAGAAAGAGGAGGAAGAAGAGGAGGAAGAAGAGGAGGAGGAAGAGGAGGAAGAAGAGGAGGAGGAAGAGGAAGAGGAGGAAGAAGAGGAGGAAGAAGAGGAGGAGGAAGAAGAAAAATGGGAGTTAGGCTGAGATTAAACTAGGAATCAATATAAAGATGGAAAAATAAGAAGAAGAAGAAGATGAAGGAAGGATGAATGGACACATGTCGTGAAACGATAAGAATCCTGGAAACAGTCCGATGGGAGAGGAGGGGATAGGGACACGAGGGAGGGTGAAGAGAGAGACAAGGGAAAGGGAAGAGGAAGTGGAAGGGGTAGAGGTGGAGGAAGAGGAGAAGAGATGGCGGATAATTAGATAAGTCGGATGAATGGACTTCGTTATTCTGATTACTGCCGCAGTTTTGCTCTCAACCGTAATATATACATGTATAATGATCTGCCAGTTATGTGTGAATGTATGTATGTATGCATTGTATGTATGTATGTATGTATGCATGTATGTATGTATGCATTGTATGTATGTATGTATGTATGTATGTATGTATGCATTGTATGTATGTATGTATGTATGTATGTATGTATGTATGTATGTATGTATGTATGTATGTATGTATGTATGTATGTATGTATGTATGTATGTGTGCATGTGTGTGT
The DNA here is from genome assembly GCA_945859605.1 of Lumbricus rubellus. Lineage (NCBI taxonomy): Eukaryota > Metazoa > Annelida > Clitellata > Crassiclitellata > Lumbricidae > Lumbricus > Lumbricus rubellus. The sequence goes on along the minus strand of OX243824.1, from coordinate 26,020,742 downwards.
ATGTATGTATGTATGTATTATGTATTATGTAACTATGGATGTATTTGTGCATGCATTTAGTGTTATTATGTCTCTCGCTGTTTACACATTTGCTTAATGCTCTTCTCTGTCTCTCTGTCTCTCTGTCTGTCTGTCTGTCTGTCTCTCTTTCTCTCTCTCTCTCCCCTCACTCAGTGTCTATCTCTGTCTCACTGTCTCTGTCACTCTCTCTTTCTGTCTATTTCTGTCTCCGTCTGTCTATGTCTTTCTCTCTGCCTTGGTATGTTTCTATTGCTCTCCTCGTTAACACCTAGTTTGCAACAAGTCGCCGAAGCTCCAATGGACGACTTATGACGTGACGAAGTAGAGGAAGAGGAATCCTGAATTAAGGATTGAAGGAAGGAAAGATGGAAGAAGAGAAAGATGGAAGGCAGGAAAGATGGAAGAAGAGAAAGATGGAAGGCAGGAAAGATGGAAGCGAAAGCATTGAAACGATGGACGATGGAGATTGGAAGAAGAGACAATTAATTTCCTGCCTTCAAATCCCACATCACCCTAACAACAACACAGACTATTTATACGTGGCGTGTGATCTTGCATACACATGCGGACATTTTCATTCGTTGTGCGGAACAAGAATGCCTTGCTTGTGCTGTTGCATATAAAATAACAAACATCTATCTATATAATGTAATATTTTTGATTTTTAGTTGGTTTTGCTGGTTAGACGAAATCGAATGAAAAGTGTTCATTGGAATGCATGATGGTGATGCTGAAAGATTTCTTGATATGTCAATTGGTAAAATGAAGGAGCAGTTTGACATGCACTTCAGTAAATATTCTTGGAAGTGAGCATCTGGTAATAAATAATAAATAATAATAGTATAATTGTGTCTGATACGGTAAGACAGAAATTATTGCAGTCGCATAAGCCAGCAATGTCTCAGAGCTGGAAGTTCAATTACGTAAGTGAGCATCATTAAAGTTACCCGATTGAGCAAGAGTTCAGTTACCCGATTGAGCAAGAGTTCAGTTACCTGAGTGAGCAAGAGTTCAGTTACCTGAGTGAGCAAGAGTTCAGTTACCTGAGTGAGCAAGAGTTCAGTTACCTGAGTGAGCAAGAGTTCAGTTACCTGAGTGAGCAAGAGTTCAGTTACCTGAGTGAGCAAGAGTTCAGTTACCTGAGTGAGCAAGAGTTCAGTTACCTGAGTGAGCAAGAGTTCAGTTACCTGAGTGAGCAAGAGTTCAGTTACCTGAGTGAGCAAGAGTTCAGTTACCTGAGTGAGCAAGAGTTCAGTTACCTGAGTGAGCAAGAGTTCAGTTACCTGAGTGAGCAAGAGTTCAGTTACCTGAGTGAGCAAGAGTTCAGTTACCTGAGTGAGCAAGAGTTCAGTTACCTGAGTGAGCAAGAGTTCAGTTACCTGAGTGAGCAAGAGTTCAGTTACCTGAGTGAGCAAGAGTTCAGTTACCTGAGTGAGCAAGAGTTCAGTTACCTGAGTGAGCAAGAGTTCAGTTACCTGAGTGAGCAAGAGTTCAGTTACCTGAGTGAGCAAGAGTTCAGTTACCTGAGTGAGCAAGAGTTCAGTTACCTGAGTGAGCAAGAGTTCAGTTACCTGAGTGAGCAAGAGTTCAGTTACCTGAGTGAGCAAGAGTTCAGTTACCTGAGTGAGCAAGAGTTCAGTTACCTGAGTGAGCAAGAGTTCAGTTACCTGAGTGAGCAAGAGTTCAGTTACCTGAGTGAGCAAGAGTTCAGTTACCTGAGTGAGCAAGAGTTCAGTTACCTGAGTGAGCAAGAGTTCAGTTACCTGAGTGAGCAAGAGTTCAGTTACCTGAGTGAGCAAGAGTTCAGTTACCTGAGTGAGCAAGAGTTCAGTTACCTGAGTGAGCAAGAGTTCAGTTACCTGAGTGAGCAAGAGTTCAGTTACCTGAGTGAGCAAGAGTTCAGTTACCTGAGTGAGCAAGAGTTCAGTTACCTGAGTGAGCAAGAGTTCAGTTACCTGAGTGAGCAAGAGTTCAGTTACCTGAGTGAGCAAGAGTTCAGTTACCTGAGTGAGCAAGAGTTCAGTTACCTGAGTGAGCAAGAGTTCAGTTACCTGAGTGAGCAAGAGTTCAGTTACCTGAATGAGCAAGAGTTCAGTTACCTGAGTGAGCAAGAGTTCAGTTACCTGAGTGAGCAAGAGTTCAGTTACCTGAGTGAGCAAGAGTTCAGTTACCTGAGTGAGCAAGAGTTCAGTTACCTGAGTGAGCAAGAGTTCAGTTACCTGAGTGAGCAAGAGTTCAGTTACCTGAGTGAGCAAGAGTTCAGTTACCTGAGTGAGCAAGAGTTCAGTTACCTGAGTGAGCAAGAGTTCAGTTACCTGAGTGAGCAAGAGTTCAGTTACCTGAGTGAGCAAGAGTTCAGTTACCTGAGTGAACAAGAGTTCAGTTACCTGAGTGAGCAAGAGTTCAGTTACCTGAGTGAGCAAGAGTTCAGTTACCTGAGTGAGCAAGAGTTCAGTTACCTGAGTGAGCAAGAGTTCAGTTACCTGAGTGAGCAAGAGTTCAGTTACCTGAGTGAGCCAAACGTTTGTTGTCACGATCTGGTTTTTCTCGTCCTGTTTTAAAACACAGAAATAATTAATAGTTTTATATATTGAGCTAATATTTTATTGTCGACTTCACAAATATCATTGACCATTGGCCACCAAACTATCATTCAAAATACGTCCCGTAAGGTCTATTATACTCATTATACGAAGATCATAATATAATCAATTTCCAACCCACATAACTCCAAGCATAAAAATCCAATTCCAAGTTCATAAGTACGATATAAATCAAGAATACTGATAACCTTTTGCATCGTATACATTTAAACCGTGGACGGACAAAATGTCCCCGGACAAAATGTCCCGGACAAAAAGTCCCGGACAAAATGTCCCTGGACAAAAAGTCCCCGGACAAAATGTCCCCGGACAAAATGTCCCCGGACAAAATGTCCCCGGACAAAAAGTCCCCGGACAAAATGTCCCCGGACAAAATGTCCCCGGACAAAAAGTCCCCGGACAAAATGTCCCCGGACAAAATGTCCCCGGTAAAAATGTCCCCGGATAAAATGTCCCCGGACAAAATGTCCCAGGATAAAATACCCATAGCACACGGCACAACAGGAGAGTCTCATCTGCAGCACTCAGTACTAGAATACGGAGGAGGAGGCTAGATGATCCATGGTGGAAAGCCCATCATCAGTTCACGACTGCCGATCCAAAGACACAATCATGACGCCTCCGGATAGACATTAGCTATCCAGTCAATGACATCAATTCTAGAATAACAACAGCCTTTCTTCTCATGTGGACCGCAGAAGTGCAGACCCATCGGACACCCAGGAGCTTGCGTTGGGTTTGGTTCTGCTGCCATAATTGATAAACCGATGCGTGGAGCTGGATCGCCAAGTCTTTGGCACTGCTCAATACCCGACCACCCTTGGCGTTTTGTGACACTTTCCCCTTATCCCCAGAAAGAGTAGACTTGTTGTCACGTTCTGCCCACTGTACTCACCACGAAAAAGGCAGAGTCGGACGCATAGGTGCAATCACGTCCTAAAAGTTGGGGGGGGAAACCATAATGAATCACGTCCTAAAAGTTGGGGGACCATAATAATAAAGTTAGGGGACCACTCAATCGTTGGGGGGACGCGTCCCGTGGGTCCTATAGGGTGGTTGCGCCTATGGTCAGACTCCAACGCAGAGTTCACTAGTGTTTTCTCTCCTACAGAAACGATTGACCCTGGACTTTTCTATACAGGGTCTGCGATTATGGGTAGCCTACGGCGAACAACTGTTGTGCACTGAAGGTATAGACAGGGCCGTGACTCGGGTGGCTTCAGACGGAAAAGTGGGCTGGCGTTTATTTCGACTCATGAGCAAGTAGCGTCCTGGCCGTGGAGGCCACAGTATCACCCAGGATTACCGTGTTTACAACCCTGGGAATCCTGGCACTAGTCTTTGCAAAGAATTACTACGCTTCTTTTCAGTTGCCTACAAATATTTGCTTGGTAGTGCTAAAGTGGTTAATTTTGTAGGTTTAATAATCATAATTATTGTAGTATTCTTTGACATTTTTTATTGTCTTTTATTATGTATTCGCTATTTTTGGTAATTTCCAATCATGCCATTTACTTATTTTGCTTGATAGGAATTAGGCCTACATTAGATTTGAACATTTAGGATAGCCTGGGGCCTAAATAGAAGGTTTATAGATCTAATAATACTGACAATAAATCTTTTTTGCGCAAATAACTGCTGCCAAAATACAGAGGGACTCGTGATAGAACGTGCGATTTTATGTTCTTTAAAGAGACTATTTGTCAAGGGACTTTTTGTCCGGGGACATTTTATCCGGGGACTTTTTATCCGGGGACTTTTTGTCCTGGGACTTTTTGTCTCGGGACATTTTATCCGGGGACATTTTATCCGGGAACTTTTTGTCCGGGGACATTTTATCCGGGGACTTTTTGTCCAGGGACATTTTGTCCGGGGACTTTTTGTCCAGGGACATTTTGTCCGGGGACTTTTTGTCCAGGGACATTTTGTCCGGGACATTTTGTCCGGGACATTTTGTCCGGGACATTTTGTCCTAGCACCCATTTAAACATATCCTTTGCCTCATTCATAATATACCTATAGACACACTTAGTCATAAAAGTTGCACCGGATATATCATAGTACATTAAATTTTATCTGCATAACTAGACCTATGGTTCCATAATTCATGATATATAAGCATTACCACATAATTCATTCATTCAAGAAATTCTGTAGCGCCTCTTCAATGCGACTACCCTTAGTTAGTTGCGCTCCAGGCTATATAGACTATAGCACGTCAAAAGTTTTGAGTTGAATTTTAAAATGCTTCAGTAAGAGTCAAAGGAAGCAGACGATGCGGGAACCAATTCCAGACCACTGCAGCATGGACCCACCACAGAAAAGACTCTAATCTGCATGGTTGCATTTCGTGCAAATGGAACCAAGAGCATTCCCTTCTGTGCAGAACGGAGTGGGAGGTGGACTTGGGTATACCCGTGGGGCAACAAAGCTCTCGCAGGCAGACTACATGTACATCGGCAACACGATGATGAAATTGCCGAACCAGAGCAGCGATCTAAATAATTAATTATACTGCTAATATGTAGGCTATACACAGATACACAGATATAATTATCTAATATTATCTACACAATTATTGCCAAATAATATTTGCATCGCGTTATCCATCAAATCTTGTAATTATGTGTAAACATCAATTCGCACAAAATATTAGTAAATATTTATATCATTTCGGTGTTTTTAATCGTAGATTGCTTTCACGTACTGCAGATGTAAACATATAAACATATATATATATATATCAATGGTAGTAATTATCTTGCTCATAAGTATCCATCTTAAATCTTTATATCATGTATGTATCTGAAAATAATAACATTTAAACTGTAATTCACGTGAAAATATAATTGAATATACATGTAATTATATCTATTATAATTATTACATTGATCAATTTACCCATATATTACAGATACCCGTACTCTGGTGGTTTAGGCTATAGATACCCACACTGGCTTACATGCTGCCAATAACCTGGGGGTCTTAAAAATACCCTTACATTGACGGCTTTAAAGATGCTCATACCCTTGTGGCTATACCCCACATATAGCCTATTATCGTATATCCTTAAAAACTGCTCTTCCTGCCAAAACAAATTCTAGCCTGCTTCTTTTCCAGACAGCATCTGAGGAGGTCTTGCTCTTCCTCTCACCTTCACCAACCAGGCAGACACACAGACGCATAGAGAGGGAGAGATAAATGAAGAGACGCAGACGAGCAGATAAAAACAGATGCGGTAACTATACATACATGTATATGGACAGATACATGGAAAGGCAGACACATAATCGTGTTTCTATGCATGCATGCATGTCTGTATGTATGCATAATACTACGCTGTGCATATTACGTGTGTATTTCAACGTAAATTTTATGTACTCATGTACTTATTTATATAATGTATTCAGAGTCTTAGACTGTATTCCAATATAGGCCTACACGCTCAATGATTTGCTCATCTACACAGCGCATTACCGGCCTCTTGAACTCGCTGTATAAATACAAACGTGCAGTCATGATAATGATGATATTCATAGATTTTTCTGCATTAGCTGTCTACAGTAGTCTTCCTAGATTTTGTCTCCAACCAAATTCTACCCATCGATAGTTTTCTCTTAACAGTCCAAACACGTTTGAGTAAAGCGATTGTCCGACGGCCAATTTGAAGTCCAAACGACTGTCATGCCTCGACTGTAAATCATGCGAAAGAAGGTCGTAAACTATCCGGAGAGGTTCAGTCAAGGGTGCAAATTAAGTGTCTCTATGCCAACTGCATTTTCTTTAATAAGAACATTTGGACTGCAGCAACGCAGATAGGCAGTACGTCCTAGGACGTCACATAACAGTGTCTACATAACTAGACACTTACACAAAAATGTATGTGTGAAGTGTACACAGAATATGCATGTATGCAGTGTACGTGTGTATTTTTATCATAATTATGTATTTAAAAAAAAGTATGTATGTATGTATGCATATAAACGTATACATGTATGTATGTATGCATACATGCATAGCCTACATGTACATGCATACATGCAAATAGACATACACGCATGTATGCATGTATGCATACATGTATGTATGTATGTATGAACGTATGTATGTATGTAACTATGTATGTATGTAAAATGTATGTATGCATGCAAGTATGCACGTATGTATGCATACAAATGTGTATGCAAGTGTGCCCGCGTGTATGTCTATTTGCATGTCTGCATATAAAGCGGTAATAAACAGTGAGCGCGTGTTAAATGCGCCACGAGAGACTCTTGGCTTCGTCTGCAGACTATACGGCTTACATACAAAGCCTATTTATGATGCGCTGGCAAAAAACACTCTTTGAAGTCACAGCGCCAATTGCCGTATAGTCTAATAGTCTAACAGTCTAATAGTCTTATAGTCTGCATCGTCCTTTGATGAGCAAAAGAATCATAAACACACAGAATACAGGAAGCACACAAAAAGACAGTCTGCACGTAAGACCTCACATGGAAAGAATATGGATTTTCTTGGAAGATAGCTTAACGTTGCATCGCTTCCCATTGCAAATGGAAAACATCACATTATTATATCCCATTGCAATGCAATATTTAGCACATTTGTTAATTGCATCACATCGCATTAAACAAAATCGCATAGCATAATGTTAAAAACCCTGAATACGTCTTGAAGTATCACATCACATTTGCACACTATTGCACATCTGACTACAGCACAAATCATATTATCATAAAAAATATTTAATCATGTTACATCAAATATCAAATAGTATCATTATTGTCACATGACATTGTTGTCGCATATCGCACTGCAATTATACATGTTATCAAATCGCAGTACATCACATCACAAGGCATTATATTGCATCACATCAAATCGCATCACATCATCATTACAATTACATTACATCGCACTGCACTGCATAGCTGATAGTCGCATGGCATATAATCGCATTAAATTGCATTTAATCACGTCAAATCACATTGCAACAAATCACACTGCACTAAATTAAATGAGTTTACATAGCCGAGCAAATGAGCTACTATAGCTACTAGACAATGTAGCGAGATGAGTGAGCTATAAGACGTTGTGACTCTCAACGTCGAAGCAAGATTTATATAGCGAGTAATATAATTAGTGAGTTGAATGAGCTATATTATAAAAACCTCCAAGACTTACAACGTCGATGAGTTGAGACAATCTGAGTCCGAGTTTAACTGTGAGTTTGTCGGTGTTGTTACCCACAGGTCGAATCAGTTTGTTGTAGTTGTTCTTGCGTAGAATGTCTTCGTAGAGTCGT
>OX243824.1:25907813-26007813 GCA_945859605.1 Lumbricus rubellus | reverse complement strand
AAAATCAATCACACTGGTCAATCAATCATTATCAGTCAAACAATCAAAAAATCAATCAACCAATCACTCAATCAACAAACCAATTAATCAACAACCATCCGCTCAATCAACAAATCAATCAATCAACCAATCACTCAATCAACAAACCAATTACTCAACAAACTAATTACTCAATCAACCAATTACTCAATCAATCAATCATTCAAGTCAACAATCACTCAATCAACCATTCGATCAATCAAACAAACAAAGAAACAGTCAGTCGATCACTCGCTCAATCAATCAAACAGTCAATCAATCAACCCCTGGCACTCAATCAATCAATCACAGGCAGACAGACCGGTCAGATAAATGAGTTCATTGGTCAGTTCAATCAATCGGTCAATCAAAGTCATCGATAATTCCAGTGGTCAGCAAACAGCCTGAGCAGTGAGTGAGCAGTGAGTGAGCACTGTGAGCAGACGACCATCGTGACCAGAGGACTCGATTCGTTCATCAGATGTCATCGGACGAAGAAATATTTACATCGCCTCAAACTGTGGACCTGTCAACGCAATCGAACTATGGTAATGCTCATAGTCTTTGGCGGATCCAGGAGACGTGAGGGAGTGATTTTACCACGGTACTTGAGACAGAGCCCAAAACATAGATTGGGTTGGAACATTCGTGAATTGAGGCTTCGATATTATAAGCAAAGTCTACACCTACTCCAAATATCATTATTTCCTTTCCTACTCCAAATACAAGCTAGTATTTCCTTTCCTACTCCAAATACAAGTATTTCCTTTCCTACTCCAAATACAAGTATTTCCTTTCCTACTCCAAATACATGTACATATTATGGTTCCTTTCCTACTCCAAATACCAATATTTCCTTTTCTACTCCAAATATCAATATTTCCTTTCCTACTCCAAATACCAATATTTCATTTTCTACTCCAAATACCAATATTTCCTTTTCTACTCCAAATATCAATATTTCCTTTCCTATTCCAAATACCAATATTTCCTTTTCTACTCCAAATATCAATATTTCCTTTCCTACTCCAAATACAAGTATTTCTTTTCCTACTCCAAATACCTATTAGTCCTATGTTTTTCTTTCGTAATCCAAATACCAATATTTCCTTTTCAACTCCAAAAATCAATATTTCTTTCCTATTCCAAATATCAATATTTCCTTTCTTACTCCAAATACCAATATTTCCTTTCCTACTCCAAATACCAATATTTTCTTTCCTATTCCAAATACCAATATTTCCTTTCCTACTCCAAATACCAATATCTTTTCCTATTCCAAATACCAATATTTCCTTTCCTACTCCAACTAGCCTACTGATATTTCCTTTCCTTGTACAAATGCCAATATTTCATTTCCTACTCCAAACACCAATATATAATTAATTCCTCTCCTTCTCCAAATAGGTCTACCAATATTTCCTTTCCTGGATTTGCTATTGCATGGAAAAACTCAACTCCATCATTCCAGATCAAACGTGGTATTCGCAAGATTGCTTCTAGGTTCGCCCATAAAGAGAACAATATTTCATGCAGTTTACCCCATCCCAACAGACTTCAGCAACTCGACAGATCAGACAGTTGGGGGTGGGGTGGGTGGTGGGGTTGGGGGTCATCGCAATCGACTGCCATCGAAGCATCCCGGTCACCAGTCGCTCGAGTGGGTGATGATGTAGCGGTCGGTGGTCACGCCAGCAAGAATTAATTTTAGCCAGCAGAATACTCAATAGCAACGCCAGCCAACCATAAACATACTTTCCTTCCCCGGGGGTTAAAATCAACGTTGGTGTGAAGTCAATTGAGTCTTCGACGAAAAAAGTTCCGAAGTAGATTCCTGTGTTTTAGACTCATAGGCCTAGTTCACGTGACCAACACGTCGAAATTTGTTTCTAAAAATTAGGCGGATCTGAAAGTAAATATGACTCACTTTGTAGAACAATTTCTCTTTCTTCTTTCATATAGTAGGCTATAATCACATAATCATACGGATAAGTCGATGAATTTTATGTAAAATAAAAAAAACGGCTGAAATTAGGTCAAATTGCTCGACGTTGTTCAGGGTTCTACTGTCTACTTGCAACTCTGTGGGTGCACAGGATAGGATAGAATGCATAGCCTATGCCCTATAGGCTATAACCACATGGATCGCATGAAAATAACTTCTTCTTCTTCTTGTTCTCTGCCATTTTTCTCTGTTCTGTGCTTCTCTCTTCAGTCCACTGTATCCCTCCTTTGCAAGCATCCAGTCCACTAGCATTGCTCTTGGTCTACCTCGCATCCTTTTCCCTTAGATTATGACTGGTAGAGGAAAATATTGTGTCGTTTCCAATATGGCAGCCAACAAGATACTTTAACATTCGCTTATAATTATAGATGTCACGTCTAATGCGGACGGAGTAGGACTGTCTTTTCCTCTTTAACCAACTTTGCACCACACCCGTTGTTATGGATGTCTGTCAATAAACCGTCCATTCGCCTACCACGCAATCCGGACGCGAGCAAAAGCCATTTCACAACCAACCGAGTTGAAATTCCCAGGTTAGGTTTGCCACGGCTCTTCAGAACAGGGAGCCCGTCCACAGGTCGGCTGTGGAGGGGGGCAGAATTTTATTAAATTTATCTGTCAGCGGCGTGGAAGAGGGTGCGGTTCGCCGACCATTGCTATGTCCCCTGCGGGAAAAATTATCCGAGGAGAAGGAACTGTATTTATAGAGAATAGTGCAGGATGCGTGAATGCATCGGCCAGGACAATTCCTAGGTTGTGGAAATTAACGGAAACATCTCGTCGTGTGATTCCTTCCGATAGACTTTGCACTCGGAATTGCCAGGTCGCAGCACTGTGACCATGTATCAGTCTGTATACGTTTCAGAAGGTTGTCTGATGATGATGATGATGATGATGATGATGATGATGATGATGATGATGATGATGATGATGATGATGATGATGATGATGATAATAATGATGATGATTCTCTGCCCGAAGGCAGGTTCATTGGCATAACGCCCCAGGGCATTAGATGAGTGAGGTGGTTTCCCGTTGCCTTCCCCACAGACAATGATGGGTAAGCAACTTGCTCAAAGTCGCTCCGCAGCAGCGCGCGCCACCGCGTCCCATGCGTGCTAGCCCGAGATATCTAAATCTCTGATTGTCAACTCCCAACCCGGGGCTTGAACCGCAGTCCGTTGTTACCAACAGACGTATGCCGCTCTCGCTTACCGGTGTAGCTAACTAGGCCAGTTGAAGGTTGTCTAACGTTGTATAAATGCTTTTGTTTGTGTATTTCTTCTGTAAGCCAGTGTTTGTTGGTGGTAGGCTAATAAGGAATATTCTTTCCTGCTTAGCCTACATACTTACAGACATTGTAGTATGATAGTAGAAATACTCAGGGCGGATACAGAAATTTGCCACCACGTCCCATGCGTGCTAGCCCGAGATATCTAAATCTCTGAGTGTTAACTCCCAGCCCGGGGCTTGAGCCGCAGTCCGTTGTTACCAACAGAGGAGAATGTTTGATTTTTGGGCCAAAAATTTTGTTGGTCTTTCGCCGAAAAAAACTGATGACCTTCTTTTCAAAGTCTTTCCTAATTTTTTTTATAGAAACCCGCGGCAGGCCAGTTATTTGGAATCTGATGACCTTTTTAAATCATATGTTACTGTTTCTCTATCTCCCTTCTCCCGCTGTTTTGATTAAAAGCTTGTTGAAACCTTAAACCTGATGGGTGGAGGCCACGTACGTCCTGTGCAAATCTTTGAATGGGGGAGGGCATGGCCGGATTGCCCCTGGATCCGCCCCGGATCTACTATAGTCGGCTTGAGGTGGATTCGAACCAGCAACCCTCCGGCTGCAAGGCGACGAACATACCCACTACACACCATCGCGCCCCATTAGATATAGTTACATTCAATTATGCCTTACAGGCTTACAACATTTAAAAGGCGCCACATGTAGATTAGGTCTTTATAATGAAGGCTACACATACAAAATACATGCCTACGCTCAAACACACATGCATAGTCGCATACAAACAAACATAGGCGTACGAGGCGGGGGTCCAGAGGGGCAAATGCCCTTAACTTTCGGCAAGTCTGATTTTTCGGGCAAAAATAGTCCCGGACGACTAAAAAAAAGGTCGTCAACTTTCGGGCAAGTTTGGATTTTCGGGCAAAAATAATTCCGGACGACTAAAAAAAAGGTCAACTTTCGGGCAAGTTTGGATTTTCGGGCAACAATAATGCCGAACGACTAAAAAACATAAACATGCACGCTTACCCACAAACATGCATGCATATACAGTTTTATACACACAAACATACAATCATACACACACAGACATATTACATGTATAATTGTATATGCTATGAAATTCATCACAGTGACGCTACAGGAGTTTAATATCAGCGTAACATTAATAACAATTCTTCAAGTTGCTGCTTGCCATTTTTTGAGCCGTAAGAACGTCGTCATTTTCAATAACTCACCATTGGTCATATTCCTGCAGATTCTTTTTGTTCTCTTTCTCGGTGGCTGGCAGCGATATCAACGGCTGAATAATCTGTTCAATCCATTTCATCAATCCATCAAATCCCTCTGTGAATTGGCCGACGTCCCTCGAGACTTAGGACGATTATCCAGCACATGTTCGCAGACGTTCAACCGTGCAACAGTCTAGTCACTCTAGTGCACGTCAAACTCAGAATATCTGAGTTACAGACAAATCTATAAAGACAAAAATTGCAGACAGTACATAAAGAGTTAGATGTCAAAGTAGAAACCTCTGCGCATAGAAGACCAGGTTTCCTTCTGGCTCGACTATGAAAGAACACACGTAAGAACGAAAACGGAATATAAACTACATAATAAAGAAAAAACGAAACATAAAGGACACAAATATTATAATGAAAACGGCTAAGAAAGAGCATAACTAAGAAAGAAAACGAAAAGAAAAAATAACAAAAACCGAACACGACTAAGAACGAGAAAGGAAAGGACGTAACTGACAACGAAAACGAAGAGCATAACCAAGAAAGAAAACAAAAGGAAAGGACATAACTAAGAACGAAGACGACTAAGAACAAAATCGAAAAAGACGAAGACGACCGGAATAAAGACACCGACAAACAAAACCGGAAAAAACAACTTAACTAAGAACGAAAACGAAAAGATGGAACAAAACGTAGAACGAAAACGACTAAGAACGTAAACGGAAAGAAATAATATAACCAAAAACGAACACGATGAGAAAGAACATAAGTAACAACGAAAACGAAAAGAAAGAACACAACTAACACCGAAAACGACTAAGAACGAAAACGACTAAGAAAACACATAATAAAGAAAGAAAATGAAAAGAAAGAACATAGCTAACAACAAAAACGATAAGAAAGCACATGACTATGAACGAAACACGACTAAGAACAAAAGCGAAAAAGAGCGATCATAGGCGTAGGAGACGGGGGTCCAGGGGGGGCAAATGCCCTCCCAAATTTCGGGCAAGTCTGATTTTTCGGGCAGGCAGACCCGGAAAAATAAAAAAAGTTTTAGAAAATTTTTACTTTTCTTATTTTTCCGGGTCTTCTTGCCCGAAAAATCAAACTTGCCCGAACAAAAATGGAGATTTTGCCCGAGTGACTAAAAAAAGGTCGTCAGAATTTTCGGGCAAACGTAACGGAAATTTTTCTTAAGATTTCGGCCGGACGGAAAAAAATTTTCGGGCAAAAGACTCATTTTTGCCCCCCCAACGTTGAAATGTCCCCTACGCCTATGAGAGCGATAACGACCGAAAAACATAGGCTACACTAAAACAAAACCGAAAAGAAACAACGTAGCCTAACTAAGAACTAGAACTAAAAGCAAAGACCATAAAAACGACTAAGAACGAAAGAACATCTTAAACAACTAAAACGAAAAGAAAAGAACATAAAAACAGCAAAACGAAAAGAAGGAAGATAACTAAAGAACGAAAACGACCATGAACAAAACAAGAAAGAACATAATAAAGAACGAAAACGAAAAAAAGAACAAAGCTAACAGACAAAAACGAAAAAGATAGGCTACTTAGGGCTTAAATTCTACGCTATTAATAATTATAGGGTCCTAGGCCTACCGTCGCCATAATCAACTAGATCTAGGCCCTACATCTTCAGATCAAATTTAAAATTATTCCCAGCTACTCTGCATTAACAGCCAACTCCTAGAATAATACGTTGCCATTGGCGACCGTCACGTGACCTAAACGCCTAACGGCGAAATCGTTAAAGATCGAGAAAAGTTTAAATTACTTTGTTTCCTGAACTGGTTTTCTTCAACTGGTGCGATCTTCAAAGTCACAAACTGTTAATCTTGAAAAAGATTTATGAATTTAGCGCTGACGGTCACGGAAACAAAAAAATTTCAAAATATTTATGAAGTTTAGACGAATATGTCTTCGTTGAATCTTCTAACAGTGACATCAGCCGATGACGTCATCATCCTAATTGTTTTATTTATAGCTGGATTAATGTTCCTCGTTTTCTGTAGCGCCAGCTAGAAGTGAGGTGGTAGGCTAATGTTCCCGAGTGGCAGATTATTAATAGGCTAATAATTTACATTCCGCGGCTCCTATGTCCATCCAGATTTTGTTGATTAATTGCATATGGTTTTATTAGTTGTAGCCTAACACTTCATAATAATAATTATTATTATTATAAATATTATTGCAAAGCTGTCTGTTCAGTTAGTAGGCCTAGTTAAGTTTAATTAAGATTACTGCATAACTTGTATTATATGTAAAGCGCAGTGCGTCTTGCAGGCATTATTAGCTTATTAGTTTTGTCGCTTGATGTAGAAACGTAAGGATACCCCAGGCTGTAAGAGATTAAACTGCCTTTCTCTCTGATAGCTTTTTCTCATCTTTTTCTTCAAGGCCGTAGGCGGTAGGCCTAGCTTTGGTTGTTTGAACACCCTTCTCCCAAATGAAATAATGCAAATGAAGTAACTTATGAAGGCCACTCCGAGCTTATAAAGCCTGATTTTTATTTAATTTATTTTATTTTATTTTACTGAGAATTTGATTTAGCGCTCCTTCAAGGTTACTACTCAGGAGCGCTCCCAGTCCAACCCCGGTCGAATAAGACAGTCTTGAGAAGAGAAAGAAATGAAGTAGAAGTAGAAAGGCTAATAGGTATTTGACGAAGGATAACAGGGAGCTCATTCCAGGTCGCAGGGCCAGCCACGGAGAAAGCACGGCGCTGCCTGATTGCAGTCCGTGAGCGTCGAACAATAAGTTCCGCTTGTGCAGCTGAGCGGAGAGAGCAGCGGCGTTGAACATGCGTGGTCGAGCAGCAGAGCTCCTGCAAGTATAAAGGAGCCAAACCCTCAAAGCAGCGACGGACCAAGACGGAAATTCTGTATGTAATGCGCTGATATTCTCACTCCGCACTTAGTTTCATGTCTTTCAGTGATATCCCAAGCATCCATCGGGTAGTCTGAATACGATTAGCTAGGTTTAGCTTCCTAGAAAAACTGCACTCAGTCGGCCGATGAGCGATGACAGACTCTGGGAAAAAATTGAGAAGGCGCAACTGTTTGCTAGTAGGGGCCTATCGGGCACAGCATAACCCTCAGTATAAACAACCAACACTGTCCAACAGCACTTCGACTTCTGCTGCAGTCAGAATAATATTGTGTGACTGATTTAATTTTTTACAGTAGTCGGCCTGACTCGGCCATCTTCAGGGTAAGCAGCTTATAACATCACAAAGCATGCTGCCTACAGCAACACTGTGAAGACTCAATCGCATTATCTTACCTATGGATTCACTCTTCCAAAATGGCACTGATCAGAAAAACTAGTCAACAGGTAGCCTAGCAGTGCGAGGCGACGTAGTGTTTTTGTTATTTATACTGTAACAATATAATTATATTTATATATATATATTATATTTATTTATACCGTAACAATATGCTGACTCATAAATAATCACTGTCCTTTTTTTCACTAATCAGGTCGCTTAAAATTTGGACCAATCAGATAATACTAATAATTTATATGGCGCCGTTACGCGGCTATACCGCTACAAGGGCGCCTCACAAACGGCTAACTGTGGGAAAGGCCTCAGCAAACAGATAAGATTTAAGCTTTGATTTGAAAGAGTCCACGTGAGGTGGCCAATCAGATGTCCGATGGAAGACTGTTAAGGGGATATCAGTCCATATTGCCGTAATCTCCTTGGATCAGAGAAAACTGTATGCATAAGAGCAGGGATTAAAGTGTGGCAGGATGGTCAGGGACGGCGTCCTGGCACTTATTTTAAAATCTCTATGCCGTCCTGCCACTTATTTGGCCAGCACACCTGAAAATGTAAGGGGCGTCCTGGCACTTCTTTTGGAACAGTGAGGAGCATCCTGGCACTTTTTTTTTACACATTTACACTGCATAAGAGGCAAAGGTAACGTATGCTGAACTTCTAACACTGCAGCCATTCTCTCTTAACACAACAATCACCAAGTCAAACCAACTTCAGTCAGAAAAATAGCATAAAAAGTTGATCACCAAAAGTTCGATAAAAAACTCTTTACGGCAATCAAAGAATCTTTATTGAACAGGAACTTCAGGCACTTTTAAGGCACAAGCCGAACTGCTCAGCAATGTGTGTCCATGTAATTTCAAATTATATCACCAATATCACCTATGAATCATACAGCAATGACGTTCGAATCATTTGGCCTCATCACTATGGCAACAACCAGTAAGTCACGTGATTCGTTGCCATAACACTGTGATTGCAGTTTCCATGACAACATGCATATGATGTCACACAGGACCCATGTGGCGGCGCAATCAGATTCTTAAAACAAATTTGGGAGCAGAGTGTCCATCATGAGACGCTTGACAGTTGCATAGCAAGCCGACACCTTTCCTCCAGTTTCTCAACAAAGAGATCAACGAGTTTCGACGCAAAGCCACTCTACAACAGAAGAAACAGTTTAAGAATTAGAGGTCTAGGCAATTGTGGGACATGGTAGTGTAGTGGGTTTGTTCGATGCCTTGCAGCTAGAAGCTTGCAGGTTCGAATCCACCTCAAGTCGCCGCGTAGAGACCTTGGACAAGTCCTTCACTTGGCGTGAAACTCTGATGCAGTGTCCGCGCTTTAGAATTGGGTGATATCACATAATAAGTCTACTGCGCCCTCCTTATGGAATTCCCTTCCATAAAATCTATGTAAGACTCTTCATTCACGATCACTATCTACATCTCTATCGCTCTCATTTCTTCAAACCTTTATTTTCTCTCAGGGTTCTTGCATTGGAATCGCTACTGAATGACCTTATGACGAATGATCATAATTTTATGTTCTTGAGCTCTTACCTCTGATTGCAGTAACGTCTCACACTTCTTGGCCCACTTTGAATCATCTTTAGTTCCTGTCCTCAGATTTTGATCCTCCTAGAAGGAGAAAGCATATGGTCATGTTATAGGAAAAGCACCACATCAAACCTCTCAAAAGATTACCATGCCATGTAGTCTCTGCAATAAAAACTATAATTTACTAAATGTCTATAGCATTTGTAGAGTAATGTGGTAATGTGGCTCATTCTCCATCACCGTGTTATTTACCACAGTTTTACAGAGGTCAAAACTACCACGTCACTCTATAAATAATATTTACAGACAGCGCAGTAAGTTTTACCTCATCGTCCGCAGTGTGACTTGAAACGCTCATGATGTCCGTCAGGTCAGTTTCGGTGATGTTAAGTATTTGACATGCTCGATGTTGTGCATGCGCAAGACATGGATCCGTCCTCATGACTGCGGCCTCTTCCTTTCTGCGACACTCCGCTCTCTGATTGGTCAGCAGAAGACGACTCTGTCGAAGGCCTTCGAGAATCGAATGAGCCAACATCTAGAAATTAAAGGCCAACGTCGTCAGCAGAAGCCAAATTAGATGTCTTAATACATTTACATATGCACATAATTATACAAACATACATATACAAAATATACATGACACTAGCGCTGCAAGGTGTCTCATTGCTGCCAGATTGTCTCCGAGTAATGTATGTATGAGCAATTGTTATAGTGCCTTAAACGGTGATTTGAATGGTCTGTACTCTACAGAGAGGTCGCATTCTATCGCGTGGTTGGCGAGATTGACAGCATGGGTTCAACGAATAATTAAAGAAACAGGCGCTTCCAACTAGTGTTGACACTGAATTGGAGTTTCACGTCGAAGCGCACAAGCAATTACGAGCGAAGGACTTGCTCGGGGTCCCTACGTGGCGGTTTGAGGTGGATTCAAACCCACGACTTTCAGGTTAAAAGGCACCAAACATCCCCCTACACCACCATGCTCCACAGCATTGTTAGATATCTCTGAGAATTATCATTATAAAGATTTATATGCAGACATTGCAGAGGTCTGCACTACATTGCGATATTACATTAACTAGAAAATTAAACTCAAGTCTATAACCGTGTCAACGACAACATCTCTAACTAAGGTAGTATCACTGACAGTCATGCCTTTAACTAATTAAATATACAATACTAATATTTGTGGGGCGCGGTGGTGTAGTGGTGGCGTCGTTGCCTTGGAGCCGGAAGGTTCGCGGTTTGAATCCACCTCACCGCGTAAGGACCTTGAGCAAGTTCTTCACTCACAATTGCTCAGCGCTTCAGCGTGAAACTCCGATGCAGTGTCCACTCTGCATTCAGGAGCGCCTCTGAGTAGAGAGAGCTTGAAGGGGTGCTATGACAAGTGCAAATACAAAATAATATAATAGTACCTTGACAAACGAGCTGCACTCTTGAACCTTGCCTTCGGCGTACGCAAGACGAGACTGAGCCGCGTCAACTGCAACTTCCGTCTGAGATGCAAGTCGCTGAAGGTGTGAACTGGCATTCTTCTCTGTTGCAGACACCACGCTCTGCAGCTCAGCATTCTTCCGCTGAAGATCCGTCACAAGCTTACTCTGCAATTGAAACAAAACATTAATACCACATCACTTCAAAGGCGTACTCTCCAGGCTAGTCAAAACGATCTTAAAGTCAAAACGATCTTATAGTCACAACGAAAAATTCACCAATAACCCAACAGCGCAAACACGGAAATGGTTGAAATCCAACAACTCCGGAAATCAGATAATCCAGCGCAGATATACAGGTTGAGAGACCTTAAGTGTGTCTTAAGTCTTGTGGGGCATGGTGGTGCAGGGATAAGTTCGGTGCCTTGGAGCCGGACGGGTTGCGAATTCAAATCTACTTCAAGCCGCCATGTAGGGACCCTGAGCAAGTCCTTCACTCACAGTTGCTCATGCGCTTAAACTCTATTCAGTGTCCCCAATGCAGTCAGGAGCGCCTCTGAGTAAAATCTTGAAGGGGTGCAATAGCAAGTGCTCATATAGTCACCAATCGAAAGAGCTGCTCCCAAAGCAGGGAATTTACTACAATAAAACTATATAAAAATATTTACATTGAACTTCAAGATTTCTTTAAAAGCCTATAGTATAACTAATATAACACAGAACTCTTGATTCAAGATTCCTGAAAAAGATTTCTTTTGGAGACTAAAATTAATTGCTGACCTTCTTATCAATTTCTTCCGACAATTTCTTCACAGTTCCTTGACCGTCAGACTTTTCACGAGTAACAACCGCAATTCTCTTTGACAAGCAATCAACCTAAACATTGTACGCACACAATAAACATAATCATAATCTCAATAAGATATTCATTTCACATACAATACTACTGAATACATTGCATAGATCCAGAAAGAAGAGTCCCACATAGAGTGGAGGGAAGAGAATTCCATAAGGAGGGTCCAATGATGGTAAGTGATTGAGTAATATCATGTACAGTAATTAATTCAACAAAACATAAATTTATTAGATTATTGTCAACAGCAAATATACAAATAATATACAATAAAACACATCCATAAATTAATTTAATCTAGAAATAGAACTAATACCTGCAATCAACATTCTTATGAATACTCGTTAATTTACATATTCATTAATTTAACTAAAATAATACTTACTTTGGTCTTCAGGCGATAGTTCTCCTCAGCTAAACTTTTCAGTTTTGACTCAACCTCAAGCTGCAAGTAAGTAAGCACACGAAACAGGAAATCACAACAATTGAAGCATGCACCAGCCAGATGATTTAAACACATGTCATCAACTTGGCAACATTGGGAAGCCAGGAATCCAATGAACTCGTCTTCTAAGCAGACTGATCCACTGGGTATTGATATGACTTTCAGTTCTTCTGAGTTCTACGGTTCGTATTGGTGCACTAATGGTTGATAAGCAGACACCAACGCAGAACAAGTTTGACTAATAGAAGTTGACAATTAGTCAATGACCTCTACCTATAAGTATATTTCTACCACAACATAATTTTCATTGTTTGTAGACTTGTTTCAAAGTGAGATAATTATATAAAAGCAATAATCATAACAGAAATGTAAATGCTCTAGATGAATGAATGAATGAATGAATGAATGGATGAATGACTGAATGAATGAATAACGATGATACCATCATATTGAGGTCTGCATCGACTTCTGCGTTCTGTTCCGCTACGGCCAACTTCAATCGATAGTCTTCAATCAACGTTCGTTTGTTGTTGACATCTTGCTCTAGTCGGTCGTTGCTACAATGAAGAGATATGAAAAATATCAACACGTCGTCGTCGTCATCATCATCATCATCAATAATTACGAACACTTTAAAATGTGCAACGCTGCAGAGTTAGTCATTCAGTAAGTCATTGTAGTTGTGTTAGTCAAGATTGTGCTGCATTAGAATACACATCATAATCAAGAGCATGACAGCTTGTCTCTGGAGTAAGGGCCTCATTGTTTGCACGAAATGACAGGATTTTGGTGGTTTTACCGTTGAGTGAGCTGTGCAATTTTCTCGTTCTGTTTCTGATTCTCGGTCTTCAACTGTTTCAGCTGCTCAAGCTGTCGAGATATTGTAGTTGAAGTCGACTGAAACAACCACACATCAGGTATACAACTAAGAAACCAGCTACACGGGGCTCGATGGTGTAGTGGGTATACATGCTTGTTACCTTGCAGCCGGAGGGTTGCAGGTTCCAATCCACCTCAAGTCGCCAGGTAGGGAGGGACCTTGGGTAAGTCCTCCCTTCACTCGCAATTGCTCAGCGTGAAACAAAATAATCAAGCATGCAAGTATAATAGGATGTAACACACAAAAAATGATAAAAACAATAAAATAATAATAATACCAAATAAATTGCAATAATACAATAAATAAAAAATAATGGAAAATAAATTGAATAAAAAATTTTTGATTCAAACCGCCAGACCTTCAGTCGGTTCTGAAGACTCGTCCATTCTTGATCTGATCGTCCGGAGCAACTACTTCCTTCGAACGTGTACTCAGACATTTTGCTTTCGAGAATCTCTTTCTCAGCCTTCACTCGGTCAACCTCAGCCATCAATTTCTGCATTCAAAACAACAAGCAAGTCCATTGTAAACAGAGCAAACTTTCATCATTAGGATGATATATATGATTTTGGATTTAGGTTGATGTATTTTTGGAACATTTGACCACTCAGAGATGCTCCCAGTCCAACCACGGTGATACAAAAGGGTTTTAAGAAGCCCGCAAGACACTGATAAGTCAATCCATAGGTAACAGGCATATCTCAATGGGACTATACCAAACAGATGGACCCACAACTGAGAAAGCATAAAACTGACAGGTTGAGGTTTCAACACTAGGGGATTACAGCTCCCTGCTAGAGCAGAGCGAAGAAATCTGTTGGCACCTCCAGCCCAACTAAGGCTAACACAACAGATACTGAACAGCAAAGCTCTGACATAGATAGGCTGGAGCCTAACCACAGAAACAATTCCAAAACAGCGCCATAACTATGTATCTTATTTAAACACATAATAGTATTAAAATATACATACAGGTAAGTTGTTCCGTACTGCAGCATCATTCTGGACTGAAACCAAACTTTATAACCACATCTCAGACTTTGTTATACTAAATTTTCTGTCAGAAGAAGTTCTGGTGTACTAAGGATAATAATGCAGTCACCTGGGTCATTTGTTTGCTAGACAGAAGTCTCTGATTGGCCGCATTCAGCTGATCCTGGAGAGATTCAAATTCTTTCCTCTGCTTCTCTGACGAAAATAAGACAGACTCCTTTGCATTCTTCAGAATTTCAACCTTCAATGCAAGACAGACATTGAAACAGAAGCCTTTATATTACTCCACATGAAGAAAACAGATCAAACACTACGCACACCCAGAAACAAGAAGATACAGTTCATCAATTGGACGTCTGTTATTCATTCATTCATTAGATGCATTTATATAGCGTCTCTTCCAGGGGCTACTCAGAGGTGCTCCAACCTCAGCTAAAGTATTGAAAGCAAGAATAATTCAACATGCGAAGTGGAGTTGAGTTTGTTCCTTTCCTGTCGTGATTCATTTAGACACAGACATCCAGATTAAAAAGAGGCCTATCATTCATTCATTCGTTCATTTAGAAATTCATTCATTCATTCCTTCATTCCGAAAACTTATATAGCGCCTCTTCAAGAAGTCTACTCAGAGGCGCTCAAAAATTTATATAGTGCCCCTCGTTAAGTCTACTCAAGGGCACTCCCAGCCCAGCTAAGGTTAACGAGAAAGGTCTTGAGCAACTGGTAAAAAGCAGGCAAAGTATTCCGAGGTAGCAAGCGCAGAGCAAGTGGGAACCCATTCCAAATGGAGAAGACCAACAACATAATTTGTAACCATAATTCACCAATTACCATTTGCATTGTAAAGCAGCCATTTATTTATATAGCACCTTTTAACTATGTACTTAAAGGTAGATATGCATCACTGGGTCACCTACTTGACGTAGGAGAGAGAAAATCCTCTGCTTTAAAGAGGAAACTCTTTTCGACATAGATATCTTTGGCACTTGCATTGCTTTGGCAACATGAGTGAGATCAGCAACACGTGGTTCATCAACAACTTCCTTCTGACCTGTGAATATAAATATAGATGCAAAAATGAAATCATTCAACATTTTCATTCAAACTGGCCACTGAAAAGGTCGAGTTGCTAACTAGGGGAGCTATTCCCTCGTTATTTATCGTCATTTATTTATTTAGAATATTTTACATTTCACAATTCTGTGTGACCTGCATGTGTTACAAATCTATTTAATAATACTAATATTTAGTAATAACAGAACGAGAGATAGATGAAAAATGTAAATACGTTGAGAGTGAAATAACAAAATTAAGAAACTCATTTAGTTATTAACTCATAACTCAAGTCACCGTGTAGGAACCTTGGGCAAGTCCTTCACTCGTAATGGCTCAGCGCTTTGGCATGAAACTCCGATTCAGTTTTCGCGCTGTATTTGGGAGCATTTCTGAGTAGTGAGCTTGAAGGGGCACTATAACAAGTGCACATAAAACAAACAGCTTACTTAAAAATTAACCAAGCTCTTCACTAAGTTTTAAAGACGATTTACACACCAGAACAAGGAGACCTATGGACACAATGAGACCAAAATGAAGCATGGTTTCAAATTTCACCAAGGATTTTCTGAAGCCCCAGATGCAATTCCAAAGAGTATCACAACCTCAGATTTCCATTTTCCTTACATACTCTACTGGTCAATTGCACTGGGAGAGCTTCTGAAAGCCGTTTACTGAGAGAAACGCTTTATAAATGGTCATATACAATACAATACAAAACATTACGATCACCAGACTCCATCACATTGCCTAGTATTGAAAAAATCAAACACCTCGCAAACTGCTCTCTGCTTCGCCATTACTGTTTAAGATTTTTTTCCCACTTGGTCTAAGCCAGAATGCCTCTGAGTAGGGATCTTGAAGAGGTGCTATATAAATTTTGATCAATTGATTGATTGATTGATTAATTGAAGAAAATACCAAGATCGGCAGACTATAATGCAATCATATTGCCTGGTATTGAAAAAGAAAAACCGAACCAAACAGTTAACAGTTACAAAGATCTGTAGACTCCAAACAGGTCAATATACCAAACAAACTCATAGCCATCCAGTGACAAACCTGCAGAAGAAGAAGACTGCTTGAGGTGCATCAAACCTTTAGCCACAGACCTAACGTACTGCTTTATGGCTTGCTTCTACAAACAACACAAACATTGCAAATTCTTAAATATTCTAGATAGGCTACATGTACAGACTTTGCAAATTCATTCATTCATTCATTCATTCATTCATTCATTACAGAGATTCCTATAGCACCCCTTCAAGGTGACAACTCAGAAGCGCTCCCGACCCAGTACAGAGCCAAAAAGGAACATTTTGACATGTGCATAGAAAAAATCAGAGTGGACCTTCTGGAACAAGTGCATCAATAAAGGGAGTCCACTGAAAAGTGAGAGGGGCCAACCACCGCACAATTCTACCTGTGCGAGGAAAAAGGGACGATGAGCACACACACTGCTCAATAGAGCAGAGAGAGTGATGAGCTACTGCACTCAGGGTAGGGCAGCAGAGGCTGCAAAGATAGGCTAGAGCAAGACCCAACAAGACCAAAGATATACTTAAGAACTGCATACAGTTGCGCATGTCCATTGTCCACCACTCTGATGTGCGTACATTCAGTTATATGAAGAGGCTCCTATCAACAACATAGACTACGAATAAAATCTTTAAAAATAAACACAAGATCTACCAACGCCATTGACCACTGCCACATACCACGCTCTACGATGGAAAGTATCTGACAGACAGAGACAGACAGACAGAGACAGACAGACGCAATGACATGACAGACAGAATATGATGTTTTCAACCTTTTTATACTCACAGACAGAGTGAAAGACAGACAGACAGAGACAGACAGTATCTGTTATATATGACAGACAGGCAGAGACAGACAGACAGAAGCAATGGCACAACATAACAGACAGACACATGTATGCAATGACAAGACAGACAGAATTAATGCTTTTTATACTGACAGTAAGAGATACAGCGGGAGAAAAATGAATGAAGTGAATACATTAACCAATTCATAGACGTAATCTATAACCCAAAGTCATTGCATTGATTCCAACCTGTCTGCTGTTCAACTGCGGTTTCTTCTTAGGCAACAACGGTCCACGTGGATTCCTTTCAGGTTCTCTGCCTTGGTTTTCGGTCACCGTAGAACCATCAGAACTTCCATGCTCAACCATGGATTGGCCGAGACTGTCACCTGTCACCGTTGAGTGAGATACGATTGATGATGAGCCGTGAGAATCCGAAACCAAACTTCCATTGCTCTCACTTCAGCAGAAACACATAATTTAGTTGAACGTAAACGAAATGTTATGTAATGTTTCCAACCATTTCATAGTGGTGGAACTATACGCAGAATCTAACATGTTTCACAAATCCAAGTTTTCACGAATATTAAATGTAATTGTAACTCATAAAGTTGCTCCGAGGGGTTTAGGGCAATGGTAAACACGGATGTGGAATCGCTTCCTTCCTGCTGCTCTCACAAAAGGTACACTCAACCTTCCATTCGGCAGATGGCATTGGTAAACTGAGCACTAGAATGTGAAGAGCGCCTTGCATGGCTGCCAACAGTTAAATTCATCTCCTGCAATAACTTGAGTGCCTCTGAGTAGTTTCTTGAAGGGGCGCTATATAAATGCTCTGAATGAATGAATGAATCCATTCATCCTACAACTTGTAATCATACTACAGTGTGTCAATTTTAATTAATAATAAATACAAATATATTATATACATATATTCATATGTGAGGTAGAGTTCCTATATGCAGTTATGCACATTGCTTACCCTTCAGAAAGATCTTGCCATTCATTGTTTTCTTCATCGTGATAGGTTTTCATCGGATGGTAATTAAACCTTGGCTGAATTTTCTGAAACTAAACCAGATCTGCTAATTAATAAATTAGACATTAATTACCGGTAATCATGAAAATATTTAATTCCAAATTTAAAGCAATAAACTTAACATCATACACCGGCATATACCATTCATAACATCAATGTTGGAACCTGTTTCAAGCACTACATTATAAGATCAATTCATTCGTTCATTCTGAGATTTTACTATTATTAGTAAATTAGCTAGTATTATTATTAGTGTCAATACTGTAGGGTAACATTATGATGTCTTTATTTAATGCATTACCGTTATATAAGTACCATTACTGACATTCATGTTAATGTTTATATTGGTACTTTTATTCATGTGCATTGTGCAGCAATAACATAGTTTACTATTATGGTTTACCCTTGTTATCCTCTTAGCTATTATTATCACCACACAGCAACCTCCACCTTATAATCAGCGACAAAAAACTTGAAGTTGATAGCTTGAACACATTTGTTAGTAGTTTTTGCAACTGTATCAGTAACTATATCATTACACATGATGCAACTGACACTATGTCACTATACATGATGCCACTGACACTATGTCACTACACATACAGCTACTGACACTATGTCATCACACATGATGACGCCACTGATACCTGTTTCGATGTTTGCGTCTTTGCCGTCTTGTGTTGCACAAATCGTTTTCTTAACTTCTTCTGCAAGCTAAGTGAAACAAAACAGATATCTTTACGTTCAGTAACTCTAACCTCGGTTACTGGATTTTAGTGATTATACATCTCAGAAATTCTGTAGACTCTGAAGTTGGTAAGATATAAATTTACATCTATACAGCAAAGGTTTGTTTACATCGTTTGCAATAGAGATAGAGTGGTTGAAGCTGAACATGTATCACAATCACAATCAACTTTCTCTGGCAAACTGTTAATTCCAACTTACCCATATGCATGCATGCGTCAGTCAATTATTGCTCTTAATTCTGCGATATTCAGTAGGAGCAAAAAGATTTTGCACTAGTTTATATAACAACACAATTGAAAGTAGACTTTACTCAGTGGTAGGAAGGAAAAGCTGTACTTACTTTAATAAATCCCTTTCTAGGCCAGAAATTCTTGACTTCTGTCGCACTTCTTGCCTCTGTAGGAAATCCAGTTCTGAAGTGAGTGTTCTATAAACAACCAAAAATCACACAGAATTCCATACAAAGTCCTGTACTTTGATAATTGTATTGTATTGTATATGGTATTGCATTGAAACATTTTAAAAAGCACATTCTCCACATTACAAGACAAGTACTACCAATGGCTACCATTTCCCAATTATCTTATGCAATCATCAAACTTATAAATGTAAAAATTCGGTAATTAAATGTCATATGATAGCACCTGGCACAAATTAATACCAATATGTCTTTTCAAATACAGTACACAAAAATAAAGATGAAGTCTTAGAATGTATCTTCATAAAAATACTAAGAGATTTTAATAATAATAATAATTATGACGATTTATACGGCGCAGTAACACAGCCATGCCGTTACAAGGACGCCTTTTCATAAATCATTCAATGGTTTAGTGAAAAAGACTGTGCCTGTTTTCTGCATCAGAAATCTCAAGATCTGCTCGCAGTCGATTCGTCTCGTCTTCCAATGACACCAACTCCATCTGAACTTTATCAAGCTGCAAAGAGAAGGTGTGGAATTTTCATAAATTATTCAATCCATGGTTCTCCAATCTTCTAACCTGCATCTGCAAATATTTGCTTGCTTCAAACATTTGTCACAAACTCAAAATACGAACAATATATCAACACCATGAGATACACTGTATCAGTGTATGAGGATTAGATACATGAAGGGAATTACGATTACAATGAAAGGCCTTGTTCCATTGGTATTAGAATCCAGAGAAACATAATATATCAAGTCACATTTTAAACACAGAAGCAGAAATTTTCAAACATACCCGTGATTTAGTTATCGACAATTCGTCTTGGAATCTTTCACTATCGTGTCTAAACCTCTCTCTTTCATCCATCAGATGATTTAGTTCTAAATCACAGAAAAGTTTGATAATTAGCAAAATGTACATCGAGTGAAAAATGTCAGAGTTTAAGAGTAAAACTGAAAAATGAGAATTAATGCAATCAATCAATAAATCAATCACATAAATTTATATAGCGCCCCTTGAACATCTCTACTCAGAGGCGCTAGAAACATAAAACTATCATCAACATCTGATCAAAGTGTTAAACAAACGATAACAAAACAGCCAAACAATGATACAAACCAAAATAATTGCTAAAAATATAAAAACTGTAATTGTAACAGTAGACAGAGAAATGAACAAATCCTCTGCCTACCTGTTGTTATTATCAAATGCATTGCTATTCATGTTAATGGTACTTATTCCTATTCAACAATAACATTGTTTGCTATTATGGTTCACCTGTGTTATGTTCTTAATTGACCTATATTCTGAATTATTGTAGTACTGAATGATACAGAACTTAGTATTGTTAAAATACTCTCATTTTATGCTTAATTTAATAATTTTATGCTTAAATCTAAACAATTTGGGCATATCAATGTAAGCAGTTGCACAGTGATAATCAGGACCCAACCCTGTTTAAGCTGTAGCTTTTGTAGGGCTACGCTTGTACAAAATGATTTCTCGTTTGATAAGTAATGTTGACATAAGTTAAAGTATGATAAACATGTATTACACATCACCTTGTTGCTGTTGTTCAAGGCAACACTTGAGTTCATGTATTGTAGTAGTAGAATTTGTTGATTCTATCCGAAGCATGTCAGATTCCTCAACTAACTGCACGCTAAACAAGAAAAAAACACAACGACTCAAGAACTTGTCTATGAGAAGTGATCCTACAGGTCTACACACCTTGTCAACATCTGTCAAGGTATGGTTATGCATTTGTGGTTTTCACAAATGGCTTGGAACCTTATTCCCTACTAATTTATCAGTGACTTCATTGTGTGATATCCAATACAATAAGAAAAGTCCTGGACTAACACACACAGCAACCAATTAACAGAGGACCACTAACTTCTCTGCTTTTAGCATTTTGTTTTCCTTCCTCAGTTGGTCCAATTCGTTCCAAACAACATCACAATCTTCTTTCTGCAAAGACTTTGGCCGACGCTTTCCAGGAGACTGTGACCGCGAGCGTTGCTTCAACGGAATCGGTTTCTTTGTTGCCACGCTAAAATTTATTCAACCAAAGCATAATACAATCGACAAATATGTTAAAGACAATAAACTTCTTGCATGCTTCTATAAAAAAAATCATCCAAAGATAATAATTATAATGAGAAACAGCCCAAAGTTGACAAAGACTTTAGAATCAAAGGCAGGTTGAAGTTGAAAAGATTAAATCAAAGACAACTGAAAGTTGAAAAGACTTAATCAATTGATATTTTTATCAGGAAGGTTGAGTGGACTTGCTTGAAGCAATCTACATTCGTGGACTCATCGTGCCAGAATGCCTACCCCACTACACTAAACCTCCTTTGAAAGGAACTTCCATGATGATGGGAAAACCCACCCAACAGGATCTTCGTGGAAAAGTTTCAGCTGTTGCTTCATCAGTCGATTGCTGCTGAGAATGCCACGAAGTCTCTCAAGACGTCGGCCGTGCGACGTTCGCAGTGCGTCCAACTCTTTATTCTGCACAATGGAGAAACAACAGGCATATTATTCCTGGTGCAAAACAAATAATAAAACTATCTTTGGTGCTAACAAGTGTTATGTTTAGGTTTTGTGAAAACAAGTGTTACCTTTATCATTTGTGCAAACAAGTGTTACGTTCGTCTTTGGTGTTTAAAAACAAGTGTTATGTTCGTCTATGGTATAAGCAAGTGATACATTTATCATTGGTGTAAACAAGTGTTACGCTTGTCATTGGTGCAAACAAGTGTTACACTTATTGTGGGGCGCGGTGGTCTAGTGGTGGCGTCGTTGCCTTGGAGTCGGAAGGTCCGAGGTTCGAATCCACCTAGCCGCGTAAGGACCTTGGGCAAGTCCTTCACTCACAATTGCTCAGCGCTTCGGCGTGAAACTCCGATGCAGTGTCCGCTCTGCATCGGGAGCGCCTCTGAGTAGAGAGAGCTTGAAGGGGCGCTATAACAAGTGCACATACAAACAAACAAACTTATAATTCGTGTAAATAAGTGCTATGTTTATCCTTGGGGCAAAAATTGTAAACAAGTGCTACATCTACCTTTGGTGTAAACAAGTATAACATTCATATTTGGTGTAAATAAGTGTTTTCTTTAGCGCAAACATGCATTATATTCATAATTGGTAAGCTTATATAAATAAACGTAACAATTCTTAACAACACAGATAAACATAGGAACTGTTTATTTACGCTCCAATAAACCCATGATTCAAATGACACTAAGGTTCAATCGTACCTTCATCACCAACAGGTCTTTGAGATCATCCATCTTGCGTTCACATGTTTCCAACTTCTGTTGCCAAAAAGGAGCATCATCATGCCCATAGTTGTCGTGAACAGCAGCACTATTGCCATCTGGTGAAAGATTGTCTACAACCCTACATAAACAGTGTAGAATAAAGTTTTATTTTCACACAATTTTTCAATAAATAAAGCTCTATTTTCGAACAATTTCAATAAATAAAGTTTTATATTAACAAAATTTTCAATTCAAGACTTAAAAGAGTTGCAGAGAAACAACAATTGAAAGCAAACATGATTTGCAGATCATTGTACACAAAACTGTCTCAAGTAATTAAAATAATAGCAAGCCAAAAAAAGAGTCCAATTACTCGTAGCTACAATCTGTTCAAACAGTCAATTTGATCTTATTAAAGTAAAAAAAATGATGAAGCAAATATCTATGAGAAAGAAAAAAATTATTCTACCAGCAATAAGAGAAGGCCAGTATTGAGTTTTAATATTTTTAAGATATTATGAAGGTGAAACAAAAAGCCAAATCGATCCAAACGTTGAAAATAATAGCACCGTTGAATGTGTTGATATAGAAAAAGAATCTGTCTTACCTCTCCTCTTCAAGCTTTGCCATCTCGATTTCGAAACTTTGCAGTTTATCTCTTAGGTTGGTTATCGTAATGCTCTGCTCCAGAATCGTCTGCAGAATAAAATGGCAAAATAAAACAATGAATGAAAAGCAAAATGAAATTAAATGCCTAATTAAAAAAAGTGTAATGACGAGCACAATACAATAGATAACTCTGCCACTGCTGCCAAAGTGGCAGTGCCAATCCCAAGCCATGATATGAAGGAGGGTGACTCTAATGATCTTTGCTACAATCATGTATGTAAGCATTTAAAACAATACAATACAACTGCATTTGACACAATACAATAAACTGTAACTGATATTGACCTCCCACAGTTCAGAAGTTAAAAACATGACCATATGAAAGAAAATCTATAGCTCTAGGCAACTGTATGGTTATAATGAACTTCTCATGGAGGAATGGAGGCTTGAACCCATACCATCTGCATTACAGGCCACTCTATCCATTCAGCCATGGTATGCAACATGGACGCATGCAGAAACTTTGGCAGGAGTGGTAAAACATAAATGACTTAAAGGTCTTTGTTAAATTTCTATGTACGAACTTGAAAAATGCAAAGCAAGAAATGAAGAACATGGGTATTTGTCATACAATGGGGATTTCTAAATTAAAATTTCTCAGTTTCACTTTTGTGTATCATTAGAGTCATTAATGCAAAGAAATTTGTTAGCAATCCAAAGGCAGTAGATCCAAAAAAAAATTGTAATCAATTTTCCAGAGGGAGAGATGCCCCTGTTGCCCCTATGTGCAGATGCCCATGGTGTACAACTCCTGCCAACAACAAAGTCAGAGAATAGGAAGACTACTACCTGCTTCTGCTCTGTCATTTCGATAGCGAACGCTTCCTCCTGATTCTGCAGCACTGTAACAAATCAACAGACACGTGGAATTTAAGCAAGCATCAAATTCCATCTTCGCTTTGGGATTTTCAACCAGTGAAGTCAATCCAATAATCTTCAATACAGTTTAATTAATTGTGATGTAACTAAAAACCATGATTAGCATAGGTCAATCAGTAAAACAATACCTAAGATATGTCATAATGGCCAGATACCAATGATCTTTTAATTTTCCACCACTGTAACTAAGTCCACAGACATTGCGTTACAGATATCATGATGTTTGCACATGAAAAATCAACTCCAACTGTAAGGAAAAGAGTTTTCTTAAGAATCATAGTAATATCAAAAAGAATGTACCATACGTTTAACCCTTTAATACCGGAGGGTATAGGATTTCCATACCATTTACTACCATCTCGGTATTAAAGGGTTAATAAAATATCATTCTCAATTGCTGAAGATATTGCCACTCATTTGAAGACGATACTCCTTGGTTAAGACATTTGTATAATTAAAAATGAATGTCATGATTATAATGTCAAAATCAGACGATAGAAAAAAAATTCAGCAATATCAAAATCTAAACATCTGACAATAGTCTTGGCACAAAACAAAGGTGAGCAAAAGTTAATTTTTTATAATCAATTAATCAAATAAATTCATTAGCTTATTACTGAATGACTCAGTCGTACTTCTCTGGGTGTCCATGACCAAAGCCTGCAACTTCTGATTGAGGTCAGTTTGTTGAGACAAGACATCCGATTCTTTCTTCAGTGAATGCCACGACTCTGTCAAGTCTCTCCTAAACAAAAAAAACATATGTAAATAAAGTTGTAGGAAACAAAAGTTTAACAAAAGTCTCTCTCTCTCTTACTTCTGGTTAACCAGAACAATTGGATTTTGAAATCGGCCAAGGATACAAAAACACATGTTTTTTTTAAATTTTGCCCTCCTACCTAAGTTCAAAAAGTGTACACCAAGCCATGTGCAGTAAAATGATGGCAAGGACTTAAGGACTTGCTCCAGGTTTCAACGCAATAACCACCTAGAGTGAAACTTGAACACAAACTATTCGTGCTGCAAGCAGAGTATTCTCTAACTAATCAGGTATCACTGGCTCCCAATCTTGGCAATAATCAAATACAAGGTCCTGCTCTTAGTTACAAAGTCCATGCAGGGCTTAGCACCTAAATATCTCTGTGACTTGATGTGCAAGCTGCTTTCTGCACAATCTTGTGATGCCTTCTTCATTCTGCTGACTTCATGACCTTCCCCTGCAATTCGTAGCCGCATTTTGTTGGGGAATTCACCTGCATCTCTTTGATGTCTGAAGACCTTTCTTTTTCATGGAGCTGTCATGCTGAGAGCGCTTCTGAATAGCTCTGCTGTGAGAAGTGCTTTACAAATATTCATATTACATTAGATTACTGTGTCTTGTTCAGTTTGTTAATATGGAAACTGACCAGATGAAACAGAGTCAAGTGTGACTATAAATAAAAAGTTATCAACTCACCGGAGTGATTCCATTTCAGCACTTTTACACTCCGTCTCCCTTCTCAGCTTTCGGATTTCACTCTCGTATTTCTTGCAGTTTGACCTCTGAACGCTCAACTGAAATAGCATAACAGGATCGAATATCAAACATTTGTTGAAAATAATGAATTAGAGAGAGCAGGCAAGATGCTAAAAGGCAGAAAGAAAGAGAATGAAAGACTACAAACGAAAGAAACTCCAATCTTTCATCAGATTCCTGGGTTCAATTTGTACCTACATCACTCTTCATGGCGTCATTTCTTTCTTCTAGCGAATGAACGAGTCCTTCAATATTCTAAAAGTTGACAAACACTTTATATCAAATTCAGATTAAACATCAAATTCAGTCATCAAATCTAATCTAATCAAATGACTTCTATTGAGCCGTTATCATAAATTCCTAGACATTTCATTCATGGTTCCTTCAAATGAAACCACAATCAAAACTCTAAATTCACTAGAAAAACCAGGTCGAGAGTTACTGTAGTAAAAGTAGCTTTGGGTAAAAGCAGCTGTTTGCAAATTCTGAAGCAAAACTATGGTGTCAAATTCACTGTGTACAATGACCAAGAGTGCATTATGACTTGCTTCATCAAAGCCAAAAATATCAGCCAAACAAGTAGCATTCAACAGCAACAAAAATTAAATATAATATGCAAGAGACAAAGTTCGGCCATGTTTCTGAGTACATGCAGGATGTCCTTCATTGGCTCTTCCCTCAGCGGATAGCATACCCAGTCTCTACATTGGTATGGTGTTGCATTAAGGTTTCAGCTCTCCACACCTGTGGAAACTTTGCTGTTCTACCTTGAGCTTCTTGTCCTTTGCTGACGGACCTCCACAAGGCAATGCTGTGTATTTCTTCTGTAGAGAAATGTCATAAAATGAAACAAACCAGAAGTTTTTCCCTTTGGCAGACATCAACGTTGCTCAGCTCTGCATTTCTTAGTTTCAGTTGACCTAACTCAGAATCTCTTGCTTGCAGCTGCTGCTTCAGTTCTACAATCATTTGACCAATCAATCAATCAATCAAAAAATGATCATTCAGCAAAGTATTTTTCTACCAATGCATGTATGTACGCATGTATGTATGTATAGCACCGTAATAATAACCTCACGAGAGGAGTAATCCACCATCACAGAAATCCACCCGTACAACTCACTGATCCTTTTAATTAATCCCTACATTATGAGTAGCCTTGCTCTTGGTTTAGTCAGCTACTGTTAAAATTACATTTTAATATAACAAAAATGATTAGAGTTGCCCTACTTGTTTATCCAGTCTTGGGGCTGGCACCCCCGAAGTATGAGCAGCAGCTCTAAATCTGTATGTATACACCTCTTGCCGCACTTGAAACTGTTTCCTCACTGTGGTTGGGTCAGGACGGTAACTGAGTATAGAGGGTGAAGTGCAGCCATAAAAGGTACTTGAATGGTACACCATGGTTTCCAAGACTCACTAGTGCCTGGATCCAAAGTATTCATGCAATCCACCCATAAATCCACCTCTGCTCCCTCCTTCTACCCCTCCACATGCTCAACAAAAAAACAAATGTTTCTAAACAATTCTACATCACCTAACTTCTAAAACTGCAATCAACATACCCAAGTTGAGGCCATCCAGTTCACGTACCACTTCACGACTGGCTGACTCAGCATCCCTCAACTCCAAGTCCCTAACCTGATAAGAAAGGAAAGTATCATTCATCAGTTACAGTAATGAGCTCAGTGAGAAACGAATTTATATCAAGTTTTACGAAAACTTCTCATATCATCATCGACCGACAATCACGAGGCCACATGGTCTTCAATATAGACCTCACAACTTTGTGCTGCCACCAAAGGACGAAAAAATTCATACCTAGCATCTCAATTAAGCCTGTCTAAAAAAACATCTAGTCAATTATATCAATTACAATCAGCTAACCATATAGGAATCGATGAGAAAAAAACATTCAAAATTAACTTAGGTACACGAGCACACAATGCATGTATTTTCTTACCTGTTTCTGGAGAAATGTGATCTTGGTCAAGCAATCCTTGAGCTCCAACTGACGCTCCTCCAGGTGACTTTGCAACTGTAGTGCTCTAAAAGAAACAACTCACACACATAAGATCAAACACAACTTAAAGCTCATCATTGATCTGGTATTTTCATGCATCTTTAAAAGACTTGGAAGAAAGTGTATGTTAAAGGTATTTAGTGGCATAGCCAGGAATTTCTGATGGGGGGGGGGGGGGGGGTTTGTGGCCGAATGCTTGTTTTTTCTTATATAATTGGACAAATAACCTTTAAAAAACGTTTTTTCCTAAGCCAATGGGAGGGGGTTTATTCCCCCAAACCCCCATTGGCTACGCCACTGAAGGTATATAATATTATATAATTATTATTATTTAACCTGCTTTCAAGGTAGGCAAAAGCAGGTATGGTAAGTGTAGTGATCACATATTCACTCAGAAAATTTGAACAGTACCCCTTAGATTTCTACTCAGAGGCCCTCCCGGTAAATCCCCTGTGATAAAGGATGGACTTAAGGCTGTGGTGGAAATGCGTCCGTATGCAGGAGTGTCCATGGGTAACTCATTACAGTCAGACTAATGCCGTTAAACGCGACCTCTTAATGGCTACCCCTGTCTCTATCAACTTAAACATGATTTATAAAATTCTTTAAAATGATTTCAGAAATCTTTATCTTAGATTCCTAAACTGTTATATCATGTCTAAAGGATTAAATTTTCACTGACAATTTCTGACTAAATGTGTTGTATTCGAACATTTATGACATGCCTTTTCTAGTAGGGTGAACTGTTCAGAGGTGCTAGGGTGTGCAAGACCATAAGAGAAGAAATAGGTTTTGAGAAAATCAAAGGAGGAGAATAGGACTAGATCTTGCTTCAGAAGTCAGAACCGTCATGTAAATACTTTAACACATTGTATTGTATTTAAGCCATCTATAAAGCGCCTCTAGTAGAATGAACCATACAGAAGCACTCTCAGTGTGCAAGGCTTTGCGAGAATTAGCAGGTTTTGAGAAGAAAGAAGAGAGACTGCCAAAAATAAGTATTAATCTAGTACTAATACAACATCTCTTACTGTTCCAGTTGGCTACTCAATTGCTGATTTAGCAGCCCCACTTGTTGCTCCAGTTCTTTAACGTTTGCATCTTTCTTCACAATCACGTCGACCAATTTCTTCTCTTTGGCATCGTATTCCTGTTTCTTCCTATTCAACAATGAATAAATACCTCTACTTTCCTAAAAACATTTTTAAATGACTATTTAAACTAATCTGAAAACAATCCAACCAAATTTTCATGTGAACAGATAATATGGGTCTTGCTCAGAAGTATAATTATTATGATCCCGTACTGTCCCCCTCTCTGTCACTTTGATGCGTCTTTTAGATCCTCTGATCAGCTTGACCTGTTTGTTCCTCACGCAAGAACTGCCATGGCTCATTGATTTGATTATAGCATCAGTAATTAACCTGGTCTCCTTGACATCGCATTTGAATGGCGAGATCAGATAAATTGAGAAATTTCAAAGATTTACATTTTGCTACACATGTTAGATAAGTAAGTACTGACTTTAACTCTCAGTTGCAAGCTGCATTCCTCCAAGTTAAAAACGATTTTATACATAAGCATGTACATTTACAGACACGAATAACATGAAAATACTGAAGAGCGAAAGCTATATGAACCTTTCCAGCACGGTTGATATCGCCTGGGTTATGTCAGGGTTGGAGACTTGCAACCGTTGCCATAGCGACCAGACAAACTCCTTATCTGCCTGCAACAATTAATAACAACCTACCGTGTACATACCTTTAAGCAAACCATAACATTCGACAGAAGTCAGCAAGCAGAGCTCATTTGAATGAAATAAATGCATAGTCCACGCACCATTTAACATGCCAAACACGTACATGTAAGCATCAGGCTAAAAATAGCATGATCAGGCTTTGAGAAATGAATGCGGTAAAATCAAGGAATTAACTTAAAATAGGAACTGCTAGCAAACCGAAATAAATGGACTCAGAGTCTCAGAGTTGATGAATTCAAAGAAATGTTTCAATGGAATCCAAAAATTATATAACTAAACGTTTAGAATTTTCAAAAAATTTATGATGAACCTTGCTCTGGCTAAGCTCTTGGCGTAGTAACTTATTTTCGTCCCTCAGGAGACAAACTTCACTTGTTTCTGCAACAATTACATAAACAATCAAAGCTATTAACAGTTTATCAAAGTTATTAGTAGTTTAAACCTTTACCAACCAAAGTGTAGTAAATGGTACTGGAATAGTAAAGGGTTAACCCAGGTATCATAAAACTATGAGTGCTCCTGAGTAAAAACCTTGAAGGGGTGCTATGTAAATCTCAATAATAAATGAATAAATGCTTTAACAAGGCATAATGGTTAGCATGGTAGAAGTTTGAATCGGGAGGTCGGGGGTTCAGATTGCTGTCAGAGCAGATATTTGGCTGGAGTTTGTGCTCCACTTGCACCCCTAACCAACTCAGCTATGACAAGTACACTGACCAATGTTGGTGGGGTTGATGAGATGGTAAGAGAGAGAAAGTTCTGGACCCCTGCTCTCATATGCCGAGGCTAAGAAAATGAAGCAGCTAAACCATACCCATGGACTGTTTCTCCTCTTCTTCAAGCATGTACTAAGCCACTTAAAACACAATTTATTCACGACCAGACCAGATTTACACAGAAATAAGCTGAAGTTATAGGGTTCCTAAAAACTTATTCAGTGTTCGCCTCACCTGAAGAAAAGCTGCTTGATAGAGACATGGCCTGTCACTGAACAAACGCAATTTTTTCATGCAGCAGCTGTCAAATGAGAACAACATTTAATTTCTAAATTCACGCAACTAAATGTCATGCTAAACAGCCATTTTAAGTACCCTTAGTTTCGACGCTGAATACAAGCAACATCCTTCAATCACGTTAGTTATTGGTGCAACTAAATTATGCTTCATGAAATAAATAACGCACTGGCTACAGAACCGTCCGGACGGTGCCGTAATTCTTTTTCTACGGAACCGTCCAACACTTATGGAGCTACCATTCGCACTAACACCCGTCGGCGAATTAGGATTGGCTACCCGTTTAGCGGAAAAAATGCGGAAGAGTCGAAGACCGTAGGGGAGGAGGTTGTCGAGTACAATTTATGCCCATCCCTTTGTAAACAGTAGCCTACTGTCAACAGCACATGCGACACGCAGGGTCTCACGATTTTAGACGAATTGCAATGTAAAACGTTTAAAATGTCTCACAAATGACCCTACGTATGGAGGAACATTTTGCACAGGTAATTATGTCTCACATTAGCGCTCTTTATCGTTAAATTTAAGCATGGTTATAACATAGAAGACCTAGGTGTCGTTCGCGTATAGGGTATAAGGTTTCGCGTCGTGAGGGTCGGTTAGGGTTAGTGTTAGGGTTAGTGTCGTCATTAGATTCTTAAGATTTTTGCGTCGTGAGGGTCGGTTAGGGTTAGTGTTAGGGTTAGTGTCGTCATTAGATTCTTAAGATTTTTGCGTTGGTTGTTTAGCAGTACTGTTGTTGGCCAAGCTAGCCTAATAGCTTGACCATCAACTGCTAACATCAACTACCTTCTCCCCCCTACGGTCTTCGCCTCTTTCACACGGTTCCGTAGAAAAAGAATTACGGCACCGTCCGGACGGTTCCGTAGCCAGTGCCAATAAATAATAAATAAAACGATAAGTATTTCCATCAGAAAGTTAAGAAAATGATGGGACAGGTCTCAGCTCGTCTACCTTGGCGTCCTTAGCTCCAGTTGTTTATCGCAATCATTATCATCGTAGGCAAATAAAATCGCATAAATAAAGTTCCACTTTGTAAACGGTTTAGAAAGTGCACCATAAATTACTAGCTTTAAAATTGGAATGATGCGTAAATTAAAATATAAATAATAATCTTCAAAAACAGAAAAACCATAGATATCACATTAAAGAGTCCAAACTTCATAGGCCTGCAATTTAGCGCCATCTGTCACAAATCACAATTTTATTCGTCACATTAAATTTATTAATTAAGTTCCATGTCAGTTGTCAAATAACTTAAATAAATTTTGTATCAAATAACTTTAATAACTTTTTTTTATCAAATAACTTAAATAAATTTTTTATCAGAGCTGCTATAATAAAACAAAAATAGTTTTAGAAGTTCATGGCCGGTCTTCAACATCTTCATGATAGGCCAGGGGCCTGAACCTGTATTTAATTTGCGTATCCCGGGAAGAGGCGCTATATAAATGCATCCAATGAATAATGAATTGATAATTATATGCAGCTTTCTTACTTACCTTTACTTACCTCGCTGCTGCTATTACGTTGTAGGCATCATATAGGCCTAAGCCATCATAAAGCCTCATAATAATTGGTTTGATCTCCAGGATTTTGACCTGGCACCAGAACTGTCAGACCAGGCTGAGCAGCCCAACTAGCCTAATGTTGGGCTTTTATTTGATTTGTCATTGCCGGAATAGAGTTGATGTCTCGGCTGACACAATTTTCGGGTGACCGGTGGCACATTGGATGATGCCCTGGCATAGAGATCAGCGGCCTCGAGTTCAATTTCGAAGCCCTAGCTGTAGTATAAACGTGATCTGTAGACTGTTATAATTATAATTATGTTATTAGCGTCCTCGATCCGAGTCGATCGTATTGCAGACCTGAGCCTGTTCTGTTAGTGGTTATAAGATTTGTGATAATTATGTTCCTTTAATTTTGTTTCAATTTCATTATGCATAGCTTAACTCTAGGCGGTACACTGACAACGGATTGTTCAAACAAGGAAATTATTATTACGGCTTTTGTGTGACGCTGAGGAATTTCGAGAATCGGGGAGACATTTACATTTTGTATAACCATTATTTGTGTACAGTAACTTCAGTAAGTAGTAACTGTAAAGTGTAAAGCGTCTTCCAAATGTGGTTGAAGAGGTATGGGAACGTGTTTATCCAGAGGGGTTCGGGCGAGCCTCGGATGCCAATTAATCTTTAAATCACTGCTTCTGATAGGCCTACTCACCACAGTGTAGCTATCATAATCCATTTAGTAAGGACGCATGGAGTACGTGGCAAGGAGTTAGCCCAAATACGATGATGATGATGATGATGATGATGATGATGATGATGATGATGATGATGATGATGAAGATGATGAATTTTCGGGCAAAAAGCAATGGAAAATTTCTTAAGATTTCGACCGGATGACAAAAAAGGTCATCAGAATTTTAGGGCAAAAGTAACGGAAATTTTTCGTAAGATTTCGGCCGGATGACTAAACATTTTTTTTAAAGGTCGTCAGAATTTTGGGGGCAAAAGTCTCATTTTTGCCCCTCCCCCTGCTACGCCTATGCTATTATTTAGAAGGAAAAGTGGGCATGCATTCGTAAGGTTTATTGATAGTAGGTAGTAGGTGATGATGATGATGATGATGATGATGATGATGATGATGATGATGATGATGATGACGACGATGATGATGATGATGATTGATGATGACGACGACGATGACGATGATGATGATGGCGGCGGCGACGAAGACGACAACGATGATGATGAGTTGTATAGGGCCGTAAGGCCCACAATTCTCTCGAGGCCGAAGGGCGCTGTAAGGCCCTATACATAACCATGAAAGTCAATGGCCATGGGCGCTCGCACAGGGGGGCAAGAGGGGGCACTTGCCCTCTGAAAAATTCACACATGGTCTAGATGGACGGCTTTCCATGCTTTGCGTATCGAGATATTAGGCCTAATCGGTTATGCAAATAGCAGTAACTGTTATTTATCTTTGCAAACCGCGGTTGTCTTCAACTGAATACACAATGTTAAATTACTGTCACCATCTAGCTTTGCGAACACGACGAATCACGCACTGATCATTGTTGTAGACTGCGTATACATTTAGAAACGAAGACGAACAATGATAGCCAGAACAATAGGTTACCATGACGACCAGAGAGTGCGTGCATCGATCACCTTTTCGAGAATACATGGTTGGCATGGTAACCACGCTAGGTCATCAGTCACGCGAGATCGGAAGGCCTTTGAAGTCGGTCGGCGGGCTCATCTGGCAGGCGGGAGATTTCTTTGATGTCACGTCTGGCCAATAGCTGCAGCAGAGAACTAGTTCTCATTAATTTATGTCTGGCGGGCGGTGAAGGTCTGTCTGTCTGTTATGTGCTCTCGCTCTGGCAGTCGGCATGCGCTGAAACACTGCCTGCGGCTAGCCTTTGTTCCACGCTGCATGTGGCGGGCCGCCGCTAACGCCTGAACACAGTAAACAGCCTATTCAGCGCAGGCCGACAGCCAGAGTGAGAATGCTTAACAGACAGGCAGACAGACGGACGGACGGACAGACAGACAGACAGACGGACGGACAGACGGAGGTTATCACCGCCTGCCAGACATAAAAGATAAATAACTGCAAGAGGGTCATGGCGTCCGTTCCCTCTACCTCATTATTAATCTACTAGCTGAGGTGCCCGTCGTTCCCCGGGAAATTACGGTTTTCGCCACCCCGCCCACAAGATAAGGGCGGTGTTAGGTGGTCCCAGTGGCCCTCTGTCTAGCTGGAAGGTTTGAAGTATGGACGAGAAAATTTTAGTTTTTCGCCCCACTCGGCACCAACCCCCCGCAGGCTGGGGCTTGGGCGCGGGTCACGGTGGCCTTGGCGCTCTTCGTTTAGCTGCAAGGTGTCAACTGAACAGGAGCGAAAGTGTGGCGGCCTCGGAAAATTCTGACTTTTCGCCCCCACCCCAAAAGGGCGAGTGTAACACGGTAGTCATCTTACTCCTTCTCAAAATTACGCCTATGCTCCGACCCATTCCATTGTACCATCGACCGATTCATCGGAACATTTTAGCCTACCAGTCCTCTGAGAGGCGACAAAACGGGCATAACTTTTATATACGCTACGCACACATACACAAGCGCACGCGCGACACACACACACACACACACACATTTTAGGCATCATCGTTTTGACGCCATCCAATGTCCCCACATCCGGTACCATTTATCTCTGTTCTATTCGACAATGACCTTTGTTGCGAAAGGAGGAGGAAGTTACAAGACCAAAATAGCAGATGCAATTATTCAGTGCATGACGCATCACACAGTGTACAATGGCGCGAGGCAACCTTCTCCAATGGCGTCGCACGTAGGCGTATGGATGCTACTCGCTGATAACAAACAGGCAGAAAGCGTGAGACACAGAGAAAGTAGGTCAGTGGTGAATAGGCCAGCTATAAGGCCCAGTCAGACAGCCAAACAGGGAATAGGCCAGCTTGTCCATAATTAAACTCACATCGTCCAGACAGTAATGGGTATTCCAGTATTATGAGAAATGTAAAAATCTGACTGGGGTGTTAGACTAATGCCCTGGGTCAGACTTCGATGCACTGGGGGTGTGAACATACTAGACTATGGGCCCTAAAAAGGATTTCGATGTCGAACTTTGACCCCATAATTCCCTGAATTTGACCCTCATTCTATCTAATTAATCATCCTACCTATTAGGTTAGGTCCTTTAGTGAACTGCTTCAGAATAATATGCAGTTAAAACTTACTAATTCCAAAAATTATATAGTGTTAGAGTAGGGGCGGTTGACCACGCAGGGTACCAACGAATAACCGCTTAGGTTACTTTGTATTCCTCCTCCCTTTTTACCCTCGTAGGTAGGCCTACTTAGACTCGTCGTTTCATCTGCTTTACCGAGTCTGCACCTCAACCGAATATTAACGACTTAGGTAATCCTGTAGAACTACTGGTGTTCCAACATTTTCTATTGCGGGCGTGTCGATATTTTCCAGCACGGGGACGGTCTATAGACTCTACACGAAGGGCAGTTCTAAATGATGGCAAATCGGTCTACACTAAACTAACCATTGATATGATTGGGGGCGTTCATGCAGTAC
Source organism: Lumbricus rubellus (assembly GCA_945859605.1). Taxonomy (NCBI): domain Eukaryota; kingdom Metazoa; phylum Annelida; class Clitellata; order Crassiclitellata; family Lumbricidae; genus Lumbricus; species Lumbricus rubellus. The sequence continues at coordinate 25,972,485 of OX243824.1, read as the reverse complement.
AACCAAGACAACACAACGGAAGAAATTGATCGAGTTAATTTCACAGTTTAATGTTAACAAAACATACATAAAATACCTCTACGATCCCGGTAGAATTGTTCAAATAACAGAAAGAACAAGAACGTCACTCTTTGATTATTGCGAACAGTGTGCCTGAAAGCGACGAACGACTAACAAGAAAGTAAACGTGATTCTACAAAATAAAATTTACACTACGGTACACAAAATCCTAGTGAAGTTCGGCAATTACAACCATTGTAATCAATATTTATTCATGACAGTGAAGTGCCACCGTGACCCGAGCGGGTACGGCGTCTGCTATGACTGTCGTAACCCTAGCACTGTCCTCTTACAACTACTGTTCTTCAGTCATCTTCGCCCGTAAATCATGTTCGACACCCAATTCGCGGGCTCAGGTCATTTCAAACAGGTGTTCATCCGTATCAGAAATCCTCTGGTAATCAAGTGAGTTTGCATTGGTCCAAATCAAAAGCAACCGTCCGTCGCTTTCAGCTAATTATCGCTCAGTCATCGATGCATATCACGTCACCTATCACTCGCGTTCTGCTTCGTTTTGGTGGCTTCTGGTCATTGCTAATATCCTCCGATGCATTCCTTCGAAGTGCACCAAACACAGCGTTGGAAGGCTTGTCCAAAGGCTTGTCCAAAGTCGGCTTCGGGTACGGATACGAACTTTGGGCCACGTTCGGCATATGATTTTGAGCCATATTTGACAAATGACTTTGAGAAATGTTCGGCAAATGACTTTGAGCCATGTTCGGCAAATGGCTTTGAGCCATGTTCGGCAAATGACTCTGAGACACATTCGGAGAATGATTTTGAGCCAAATTTTGCAGATGTCTTTGAACCAAATGTGGCAATTGACCCTGGGCCATATCTGGCAAACGACCGTTACTTATCGCAGAATGGTTGTTTGGAGAATGTGACGCAAATAGTGGCCGATACGGTACAGTGTTCGAGACATTCAGAACAGGTATTCCAACCGGAATGGGACCTGCAGAATTCGTCAAAGGAATGGGAACTGCAGAATTCGTCACAGGAATGGAAACTGTAGAACTCACCACAGGAATGGGAACTGCAGAATTCATCACAGGAATGCGAACAGCAGAATTCGTCAAACCTTCACTGACTGCGACAGCCGGGGGCTCTACCACCTTTCTCACTTCTACGAAACGCGACGTCAAATACGAGTTGTCAAGCATATACTGCAGATCTCTGTAGACTCCGACGAAATCGTCGACGCTGATGACCTTGTTGCTGTTCAGCTTATCGGCCGGAAGCTTGTAGAATTTCATAAAGTCTCTCTCCTCCTCAGCAGTCAGTGTTGCAACCGGCACGTGCAGACTCTCAGTGACGGCTTTGATAACGGTATCTAGTCTACGATTAGGGAAGTAGAGGCGATTCATTGCTTCCAGCAAAATATACAGCTTGTCGTGTTTCACCATGCACGTGATCGTCTTCCCGAAGCACTCAATACGACGCAGTAGCAGGCTGTCGCCGGCTCTGACGTCGTCAGCATCGGAAACCTGAGCGTCCCTTTGCACCGTCTGCACCTAAAACAAAATACACGTGTATCAGTAACAGCCAGAATCCAACCAATGTTCAATTAGTCACCATTTGACACCAATGTTAGCCGACTAAAACACTACTGAATGTTGGCCATATATGCGGATGTTGAGGAATTCGTGGAAAGTTACGGTAAATTCGGGTATTTAATGTAGTCTGTATACGGAAAATCGTAAAAACGCAACCAACGGGAAGGCAATTAAAGAAACGTTTCAGCCGAACAGTGGAAATCTCAACAGTCAACACAACTTCATCGTATACTGTACCATGTAGCGGGATTTCGATGAACAAACCGTAAACATAAACAGGCCAAGTTAATAGAACTTGAATGAGACCCACTACTGCAAATCCTTAAAGTAGTCAACCCTATTGCTAAGAAAACTTTTAAAAAACATGAGAACACTTACTTCATCTGAGGGTGAATCGTCAATTATTGTTATTGTGTTGTCGACTGTTGACGGTATCTGCTTTGGCGTGTCTTTTCTCAGGGTCTTTGGCGATGTACGATCCACCACAGGAGGAGATTTTTCCATTGAAGCGGCGGCATCTGCAGTGCTCTGCACATTCTTCTGACAGACATCAACTAGTTGCTTACGGAGTTGATCCGTAAAAGTCAGGGCGTTGTTATACTGATGCACATATTTATCCAGCACTCCTGAATCTACCCGTTGCTCCTTAGGCGACTTTCTATTGCGTATATATATATCATATGGAGATGGGATGACGACGTTTGGGCAACATTGAGGCTGTTTATCTCCGACAGAAACCGATTGAAGATGTTGGTTAACGATGGAATGCGTTTGCAACGGCGCCGTCGCACTTTCAGACGACACATGGACGACAGGAGAAACTACTTCGTTATATTCCGTAACGGTAGATGGCAATAAAGAGCATGTATTCGTGATTTGAATACCTGTGGAATGATATCCGTTAGGGAGCCACTGCTGTTGATCACACGCAGTGTACGAGTGCTGTGACGGCATTACAGGGATCGTGTTTGTTGTAAAGCCATCAATGGGTTGTACCCCGTTGTTTACACCAGCAATCGCACTAACCTCGCTTCTGCTCGTGTTTGTTGGAAAGACATCAATGTGTTGTACCCCGTTGTTTACACCAGCAATCGCATTAACCTGGTTCCTGCTCGTGTTTGTTGGAAAGACATCAATGGGTTGTACGTCGTTGTTTACACCAGCAATCGCATTAACCTGGTTCCTGCTCGTGTTTGTTGGAAAGACATCAATGGGTTGTACCCCGTTGTTTACACCAGCAATCGCATTAACGTCTGTCCTGCTTTCCGCAGTAACGATCTCAGCCATCGCGAAAGGATTGCCGCAGGGCAGTTGCCGTACAAATGGCCGTTCGTCGCACATGCAAGACATCAGCACCATCTCAACCAGTTCCGTTTCCGTTGTGAAGTCGAACGATATTCCAAAGCTCTTGCAACTGTCGTTCAGAAACTTGCACTCAAGCTCGTCAGGATACACGACAGGTACATCACGACCGACGAGCAAACCAGCTGCACACCTCACGATAGCAAGGGAAACCATAACGGAGTCGTCTTTTATGATGTAGGGAAGGACAGTGTTGTTGATCTGCACCCATCCACCAACGACTCTCGTCCTTCTGCTGCAGTCCCTAGTACACTTCAACTTAACTTCTTCGTAGAATCGTGTGAACTCGTCCAGGTTGACCAGCAGGTCCTGCGCGGTGAACACTTCGCCACACCCGGAATTCGTCAGAGCCAACGCCTCGGCGTCGTACATGTATTGACTCAACATCGGATTCTGAACGTTGAATTGGCCGACGTTTGCAAACTGCGACAGGAACTTGCGCTCTGCAATTCTAACTGGAAAGAATCTCTGGGTGTCACGCTGAATGTACGGAACGTCTACCCCGTCCACGGAAGTCCAGCCAAACAGCGTCAGCGACCTGGCGACGGCAGAGGCAATGTCTGCCGGCAGAAAACTTCCGTTGTGAATTTGTTGCATGGTGAAACATCACTGAAACAGAAAGAAAACAGAAAGTGCTCACATTATATAATATTAACCGTAAGATTACAGCATATTAAAGTATTAATAGAAAATGTAATTTGCACGTTTTCTGCGATGATCGTGTGACTCTGATTATCATTTTCCAAAGATATCGTCAGGTCACGATCGCTGTTTATTTGAATGGACATCATAGGATTGAAGATTTCAATGTACGGACCACACCATTGAAGATTCCAATGTACGGACCACATCATTTAAGGTTTCAATGTACGGACCACACGCCAATCATGGTTCTTATGTCCGGCCACACCATTCAATGTTCCGATATTCGGACAACCCCAGTGAGGGTAATCGATTCAGCAGTAACTCACTCTTGAATTTGACGGACACTGAATTCCCTGCGCCGAACCGTACATTTCACACAGTGGTTCCCATCCCGAGGTTCGTGGGCCAAATAGTGGCCCGCCAAGATTAAATATGGCCCTCAACCTTTAAAAGAAAAAAAATTGCAAAAATTGTCAACTTGGACACAATAGAATAAACCTACAAAATTATTTTCCACTACAAATTATTTTATTTTTCCGTTTACAAAAAACTTTAAACATTTTATTTTCATTCAATTTTAACAATTTCACACCAAACTCTAGTCAAATAAAGCATAAAATAAACAGAAAAATGTATCAGACTCGCTAGATGCCGATGATCGAGACCAAAGCATTATGATTCCAGATTCGCTTTTATTAGCTATCATTTTTACAATCTAAATGTCGTTTTCTCTGCTATGAAAGTAATTTTCTAACTAATTTTTATTTACACGTTTTTGTCAAAAAGTTTTTTTAAATGAGCGAGAACTAAAAAAATGCAAGAACGAAATATAAATGAAGAGCTTGTGATTTTACCACTTCAGTTAAAAATATAACTTTCAACAGTAGTCACATAGCCGCTATAACAAATCTTCAACCTGACATGGAAAAACTGCCTAATAATATTCAGCAAAAAATTGCATAAGAATTAAAATTATTAAAATTAAAGAGAAACTCCTAACTGCAAATACGATTTAATTTAATCATATATCTACTGACAATTAAGTTTAAAATAAAATTGAACCTCGTGGCCCTCGTGTCCTCCAATTGAGAAAGTGTCCCTAAATTCAAAAGGGTAGGGAACCACAGAACTGACATGGTGCATTGGTACAATAATAAGGTAAGCTTATACTCGACATTGGACCAAACAAACTTTTTATCTGTAGAACACGTAATTTTGTAAACAACAAGCTATTTATAATCAATTTAATGGGCCTATTTTAAAATATAGACAAGGAAGTAGGGGCGAGATGGATCTCGTTACAAGCCATTTTCGGTTTTAAGATGTAGACCATAAACGTGCATCATGTGCACAAATTGTTTTCTACACGCACGTCACAAAGTACCAGAGCCATACGGGCAACACAAAGTAATACGCATTTTATTTGGCGATTAAAATTCTAATTTATTTTTTTCAACAAAATGCTCCATCTTACTCATGACTTACATTAGACTTTTCTCTTAGCATGTTTTGAGCACAGGTAGAATAGTAATTTCATGTAGGCTACACACATGATTGTCTCTAAGAAATAATGGGAATAACACAAAAGAATTGCACTGGAATACTATTATTTCGACATTTGACAAATGTTTAAAAATATTTGAAAATGTCAGGCGTTACGCGATTGAAGTTAGTCTTATCCTCTGGTCCTCCCTCCCTGCCTCCGGCCCTCCCTTTCTGCCTAGAAATGACTAGGGTTTAAAATTTAAGTTTCGGTAACGTAGTACTAAACAAATTAGCAATAACCAATATAAAAGATATCTGTGGTTCAATATGAAAGAGAACTGTAGTTCAGCTTCGATATAATTAGGTTTCCCGTTGAGAAGTAGGCTATTTCGCCCTCTAATGCATGGCCATTGACAGGTAGCCTATTCGCGTCCGTTATGTAAAATCTGTTGTCGACCATACCAAAGGGGCTGGAATTATTATTCCAACAATACTAATAATTACATTTTTAAATAAAGCATTTGAATGAAAATAGTAGTACCACACAAAAATCACACAAAACAGGGCAAAATGGACCACATGGTTCGTCTTGCTCCACTGGTGACTGATCCAACTCGTCCCCATACATAAGGTTTATAAAGTTTTCATTAAAGGATTAAATTCACTGTTGTGTGACTTTGCATAAATGATTCTATTATTTATTTTTTCCTGTAAATTACTCTGAAATTGCTGGTAGTCTAATAAAGAATTATTTTGCCTATTTACTAAAGAGAAACACGAAATTAAAATTTTCAAATTAACCTAAGATTAAACGGGAACGACATGTAGGGGAAGAAAGCAAATTCAAATACACGGACGTAACCGACGAGTCGGCCTACCAAAATCAGACCAAGAAAATCAAACGGGAACTATTATAGGCCTAAGCAGGGTGAGAATTGCCGGGGGGTTGGGGGTTCAACCCCCCCAGTCCTTTTTAGAGCCCCATGTTAAAGTATGTTTTTCATACCCCAATTTCAAGTTTATCATAGGCCAACCCCCCCCCCAGTTATTTTTCCACAATTCTCATACTGGGCCTAAGTGACACTTCAGCAACCTTAAAATAATTTCCTTTAGTTTTAACGCTATCTTGGATATGCTCTATTTACACTTCCAAACTTTTCAGTTTTCGATATCACATAGGTTTACACACTGTGTCCACGATAAAGTACAACACATGTTAAAGTGTTTTAAGTCGGTCAAAATTTTTATGATTTTCTGAAATTGTAAACACAACAACAGTGACATAGTGACCATAATTACACGAGATCCTAAAGCCAATTAGAAATATTCGTGAGTTTGTCAAGTTTACGAGTGTTTAAAATGCAGCACCGAAAAATGGAACTTTCCAACATGCAAAAGCTGAAAGGAAGCAAAATTAAGCTAGGCTATATATGGTGTTCAAAATGCTGTTTGATGGTTGGGTCGATGATCACCTGGTCAAACAGCTGCCACTCTTCAATCAGACACGCCCCACGGTCATTGATGTTATGAATACAGGAACGAAAAACGCGCTCCTCTAGTACATGTACCCGGATCGAGGTCTGGACTGCTAGGCGGCAAAAGCTGCGGGATATGAAGCCGAGTGTCTCCCGGGACAGCTACTACACTACTACTTCTACCGTCGTGGGTCCGTGAACAAGGAAGACATTTTGAACACCACATATAGCTGAATTTTACTTCCTTTCAGCTTTTTGCATGTTGGAAAGTTCCATGTTTCGGTGCTGCATCTCAAACGCTCATACATTTCAAAAACGCAAGAATATTTTTAATCGGCTTTAGGATCTAGCGTAAATATGGTCACCGTTGCTGTGTTTAAAATTTCAGACATATCCTAGAAGTTTTGGCCGAGTTGTGACAATTTATTGTGTGTAGGCTACTACTTTATCGTGGACACAGTGTATTTTTCAACTGACGGTGTACATAAACTGCTACTTGATAAAATTGAATGCAAAGTTTAGCTATGTGTTATTACTTCCTCCTTAGAAACAACTGTTTCTGTTCGACTGATTGAAAGAAAAAATTCAGCCGTGTAGCTGCATTAATTTTAAATGAACTCTCCGATTTTGCAAAATATCCTCTATTTCGAAGATTAAGTGTAATAAGCAAAAAAAGAGAAGAAAATGAACAGTTATTTCCTGGTGCTTAATTGAAAACACGGTAGGTCACGCCCGTGGGCATGCTCAGAGGCAATCTGTCAAGCCTACAGGCAGCCACGGCGGAAGATTTCGTCACCTGCTCTATGTTGAAGCCCATATACCTAAATTATCAAATTGTTACGTCTAGTCGTTCTCTTTGGGGCCAATCTACACTGTGTCCGGAAAAATTCCAAGGCTCTAATATATGAATGAAAAACTATAGTAAAAAACAATTAGAAATTTTTTTAATCTTTTTGATCCGTGCATAATTACCAACAAAATTCTTTGTAATTTATTAGTAATGCAGGAGAAAGTATACAAGACAAAGGTCAGAAACATCGAAGAACTCCGCGAGCGAATTGTTAATGCTTGGGATGAACTTGATCAACTGGTCGTCGATGCTGCTGTTAGTCAGTGGCGTGTACGTCTTGAAGCATGCGTGGAAGCCAATGGCGGACATTTCGAACATAAATTATAGTTCCATAATATTTCAGGATTAAACTGTTTCTGGAATTTTAAAAATCTATTAATGTTTACTAATTATTTTTATATTTACCGTAAAACCTTGGAATTTTTCCGGACACAGTGTATGTGCGTATTAAATAAAAGGTCAAATTTTGTTAAAAGAACAGAAATAAGGGGGTTAACTACGCTGGTCGTTTCTATCTGTAACCTAATAAAATATCGCAAAAAAGGTAGCGAATTTTGAATGAAATTTTTATTTACATCTTGAAACAGATTTAGGGCTCTCAGAAAAAATATTTACACGTTTAGATAGGCCCTATTTTAAACAAAACATTGATTCATTATTTCTATTAAATATGTTTTTGTACTTTGGTTTTTGCATTAATCTTAATTAGGCCTACGACCGGTTTGAGGTTCCCATCGTTTTTGGTTATTTCTGCTTAATACTTTTGCCAAAAGTGACTGATTTTGTGGTGGCGGGTCACATATAAAAAGAATCAATAATTCGTGCGAAACCGAGTAGCAACGTCTAATTATTAGATGAAGGCTCATCCGCCTGCGACCAAATGCGCTTCTAACGTTAGATTAGTGGTTGTTCGCTATAATAGGCCTACCCTCATAGGTTTTGCCTTTACTTTTCTCACTATTAGAGAGACAGCAACAGGACTAGGCATATATAGGCATATCGGAAGGCTAATACGCAGTAAAGTAAATGTATATACTTATACATGTATTGTATAATTATATTGTATATATATTGTTACGTGTACGCTCGTGGAGTGACGAGCGTTCACTCACATGCTGTCCTTGCCCTTGGCTTACGTGACTTATCTCAGGTGTAGACCTGGACACGGTCCTTGGGTCTTACACGTGAGAAGGAAAGGTGTGGCGAGTTGGCGCCACAAGTCACGTGGGTTAGCACGAGCTATCGTGGAAAGGTTGGACGAGAGAGTAGTGAGTCTTCTTCACCCCGTTGGTGGGACTGGTCGAGTCTTGGTCACCCCGTTGGTGGACTCGTTTGATGTTGTTCCTGAGACGTCTACCCTGCTGGTGGGTCCTGGAACGTTTTCCCTCCGTGACGTTCAGAAGCTGTAGTTCAGCTTGTCCGGAGTTCGGTTCGTATTCACCGTTGGTTCTGTTCTGCTGTGCTGTCATATGCCTACTGTCGAGGTATTTCAAAGGACTCTGTATTTAGTTAAGTGCTGTAAATATTGCTCATATTAAACGATGAAAATGAATTTGGGACCTTGCGAGATTTCTCCTTAGATACGACGCTAACATATGGGGGCGCGTCCGGATGAATTTTTTTACCGTGCGATATAGTGATGTATGAGAATTGTTTTGGAAAGTGAAAAACAATTTGCGAAATTTGCTTTTGGGGATGAATTTTTTTCGTGCGATAACTTAACATATGGGGGCTCGTAGCCGGTTGTAATTTTTTATTTCGTCCGATATATTTGCGAATTTTGTGGGTGAATTTTGTGAAATAGGCGTTTGTGGTTTTTACATTTGATATTCAGTTGTTAAAAAATTTTGAAAAGAGACGAAATTGCGAATTTTCAAAGTTACGACATTTGTTTTGAGTTGGTTTAAATTTGGAAATTTGGAAATGGAGACGCCTGAGGTGACGACGCCACTGGATATTGAGGATTTTTTGATGATGAATCTGGCAGAACTGCAGCAGCATTTTGACAGGATAGGAGAAGACGTCAAGGGGTTGACTAAGACGCAGTTGCAGAAATTAGCAATTAAGGCGTTGTCTTTGAAAACAGGAAGTGAGGAGGGGCGTTTAAAGGCACAAGAGCAGAAGGATGCCAATGAGATGGACCGAGTTCGGAGAAAGGAGGAAAGGGAATTTGAATTAGAGAAATTGAAATTACTAGCTGAGTCGGAAGAGAGAAAACGCTTAGCTGAGTCGGAAGAGAGAAAACGCTTAGCTGAGTCGGAAGAGAGAAAACGCTTAGCTGAGTCTGAAGAGAGAAAACTCCAAGCGGAAGAGAGAAAACTCCAAGTGGAAGAGAGAAAATTGGAGGAAGAGAGAAGAATACAAGCGGAACAGAGAAAACTTGAGGCTCAGACCGAAGAGAAAAAGATGAGAATTCAAGCGGAGGAAAGAAAAATGGCAATTCAATTAGAGGAGAAGAGACTAGCTGACAGGGCAGAAGAGAGGCGGCTAGAAGCACAAGAAAGAGCCGAAGAGAAACAACGAGAGGCGCAACAGAAGGCAGGTGAGAGAAACAGTGAGCTCGAGGCGAAAAAATTGGAGTTAGAAATGAAAAGATTGGCAATGGGCGAAATTACGGGAAAATTGGGGAGTGGCGATGATTCTTTCAAATTTTCGTCCGCAGTACGATTCGTCCCAAAATTTGAGTCGGCCGATATTGAACATTACTTGCTGGCTTTCGAAAAAGCAATGAATTTACATAATGTTCCAGAAGAAAAATGGACCACCCTTTTACAGCCACAGTTAACGGGTAAAGCGGCGAGAGTTTTTTCGGATCTTACATTAGAGGAGTGTAAAGATTATGTGGAAGTAAAGAGAGCTTTATTGACAGCATACGAGCGCGTCCCTGAATTTTACCGAAAACGGTTTCGATCTATGGGAAAGGAGAAATCTGAGACATATTCAAATTACGCGTTTCGGTTACAGAGTCCTTTTCAGAGATGGATGGAAGGAGAAGGAGCGTTTGAGGATGTGAAACGAATGGCGGAGATACTAAAAATGGAGCAGTTTGTGAAATGTCTTCCAGCTGATTTGCATAAATGGCTGGTTGATAAACGATGTACTTCGATGGCTAGTGCAGCACGACAGGCTGATGAATATGCAGTTTTGTACAAACATGAGCCATTTGAATCTGTCGGGGGGTCCAGAAGTGATTCCGAGGACCATTACGGGAAGTCGCCGCCTAGAGGAAATTTTGGGGGGTCCAGAAGTGACTCAGATGAGAATTATAGGAATTCACCGCATAGAGGAAAATTTGGGTTCCAGAAATTTGTAAAACACAGAGATGGCGATGAATGGGATAATTATGCAGGACGCATTGTGTGCAGCTATTGTAAAGGCCAAAATCATACTAAGGATTCTTGTTTTAAATTGCTGAGGAAAAGGGATGGGCCTTGGGAGCGAAATTGGCGTACGGGAAATCATGTTAATCTAGTGCATGATGTTATGGCTTATGAGCGGACAACTGATACAACGGTGAAGGAACTAGATGTTGGTTTCGTTCCGTATTGTGATTCTGGGTGTGTGATTGGTGACAGTGGGTGTACACGAGATTTGGTCTTTCTGCGTGATTCTGGTTCGTTGCAAACGCTTGTGAATGAGAACTCTGTACGCGTGAATGAGTATAGATTGACAGGTGAAACGAGGTTAATTACAGGGATTGGCGGTGTTGTACGGCAGGTGCCACTGATTGAGTTGAATGTACACTGTAAGTTTGTGTCTGGTAGCATTCTGTGTGGTTTAATTGATCATTTACCGGCTGGTGTGGACGTTCTGATTGGCAATGATGTCGTTAATGAACGAGACTTTGTGGATGTGGTTAATATGTGGACAAATGATCAAGCGCGAGAGGAGCGAGTAAGGTGTTTAGATTCGATACCGGTGCAGCGGTGCAGTGAACCGTGCAGCGTTGACTGTACGTCGATGGATGATGGTGATGATAATGTTGATACTGATATTTTGGAGGATGGTGATTTACGAAGTTTGTTTAATCATTCTGACATGCATGAAGGACTGACTGAAGATTTAATTGCGAACGATATACCTGTACTGCATAGCGAGGATGTGAATGTTGATTATGCATTGAAGTGGAGTGAGACAGAAGTGCAGCCGACTGTTTATGAGGCGCATACGGATGTTTCTTTGGATCTTACGAGTAAGAATGTATGTTCGGACGTCGATGTGTCATGTGATGTGGATGATGTTGTGACCAATGATTCAGGGTTTATTTTGTCGACTGGTGTTTCCGTTGAACAATTGCAGATGCATTGTTTGGATTTAATGTGTGCACATGATTATTACACAAGTAAACTTCAAGGTTGGTTGCATGAACGAAGAATGCATGAGGTTGGTCGCTTATGCATGAAGTTTTCTGTTCAGCCGATGAATGGATGTGTACATAAAGTTGTGAATGATGAGTTGACTTGTGACGTTAACGTGAAGTTATTTCTGCATGATAGAGTTATGATCGGCAGCGGTTTTGCAACTGACGAGCATGTGTATCAGTCACGTGATTCTATGTGTGTTATACCGTCGTGTGATAAGGATGTTGCAGATGGCGTGTTGTCTGTGGAGAACATGAGAACAACGGTTGCATGTGAGGAAGTTTTGCGGTGGAGTGATTGGAGTTGTACTGTTGCTCCGTTAGCAATGTTGTGTCAGAATATGGATCGGAGTGAATGGAAGTCTACAGTACACACGGTGTTGTTTTGGACACGTGATTGTGTTTGTGATCACAAGGCAACTGTGGCTGAGTTGTATGATGAAATGATGCATGTGGACAATTTGGCGAAAAAGACGTTGATGCACGATGACATGATGCTTAGGTTTGTGCATGTTGTATGTGCATGGATTACTGTGGTGTATCGACATGCTGTGGTGGAGATTATTGCATGCATGGCTGTTGCATCTGTTGTTGTGGTGTATGTTTGGAGTCGTTCTGTTACTTGTGCTGTGGGTGCATCAGTGTGTGTGGAAGTTTATGTGCACGACTTTGCACAGGTTTTGCTGATTTTTGCTGTGGTTGCATCGGCTTGTAAGAGTTTTGTGCGTTACACTGAGTCTCATTTGTGTGCGGGAGTCTATTTGCAGAAAATCGCAGCTATGTCGTCGAGGATCGAAGACGGAGGTCGATTACGCTGGAACAATGCGAGCCGCAGAGGGAGACTCAGAGGGAGACAAGCGAGCGTCTTCTTGGTTCTATCCATGATGTTGACTGCATGGATGCTGTTGTCGGCTGGTGACATGTCGGTCACTAGTTGCTGGGTCTACATGCGTGGGACGTCGACGCACGGAAGTGAACCGTTGAGCGTGAGGCTCATTCGTCACGTCGGTCGACTGTGCAGTGAGGTGGTACAGTTATGGCTGTGCACGTTTCTCCGAGTGTTGCGGTGTGATCATATCACTGTGATCATGAATGACCTTCAAGTGGGTTATTCGGATGTTGCGGTTCCTGAACTGTTGGGGTTGCAGACTGTCAAAGTAAAGTTCAAGTTGTGGCTACGAACTTTCCGGTTCCTGAACTTTGGGGACGGTATTTTGGTTTTTCAGGATGAACTGATTGTGCATAGACGTTGTATTATGAATATTTCATTTATTGATGATTTGTGATGAAACTTGAATCAGACAGTTGCATTCGCCTACCGGTGTTGAAGATTGAGATATTTCTGTGGTTTGGGTATTTGGTGTAGGTAGTTAAGTAGATGTTTTGTTCTAGTTAGGGTTGTATTTGTGTTTGATACTCGTCAACCTACGGGTTTCCTCGTGTTCGGGAGGGAGGGTATGTTACGTGTACGCTCGTGGAGTGACGAGCGTTCACTCACATGCTGTCCTTGCCCTTGGCTTACGTGACTTATCTCAGGTGTAGACCTGGACACGGTCCTTGGGTCTTACACGTGAGAAGGAAAGGTGTGGCGAGTTGGCGCCACAAGTCACGTGGGTTAGCACGAGCTATCGTGGAAAGGTTGGACGAGAGAGTAGTGAGTCTTCTTCACCCCGTTGGTGGGACTGGTCGAGTCTTGGTCACCCCGTTGGTGGACTCGTTTGATGTTGTTCCTGAGACGTCTACCCTGCTGGTGGGTCCTGGAACGTTTTCCCTCCGTGACGTTCAGAAGCTGTAGTTCAGCTTGTCCGGAGTTCGGTTCGTATTCACCGTTGGTTCTGTTCTGCTGTGCTGTCATATGCCTACTGTCGAGGTATTTCAAAGGACTCTGTATTTAGTTAAGTGCTGTAAATATTGCTCATATTAAACGATGAAAATGAATTTGGGACCTTGCGAGATTTCTCCTTAGATACGACGCTAACAATATATATATATACACAAACATTTTATATATTATACATTTCATATGCATAACATAAATTATCTGCACTCACTGGGGCACACCGGCATTGCCTGAGAAGTTTAGGTTCTTCGCCCACACGCGTCCCCACCAGCCCCACCCCTATGGGTATTCGGAGTTTCCCGACAAGTTTCGTGTTTCGCCCTCACATCGCCCCACCCTATTACCCATTCATCCCCATGCCTCTGGGGTAATCAGCGTTGACTGGGGGGGGGGGTCAGACCAACCTTGCCCCACCCTTCTGTGGTAATGGATGTTGCCCGGCCAATTTTGTTTTTTCGCCCCACGCCCCGACTCCTACTTTGCCGAATGCCTGTCCCGCGTAGATCTCCTGGTTTGAAATATATCCAGCTACTTTCTATTCGCACGGACTGCTGAATAGCAACAAAGGGACGCATTCGTCAATAGCAGACGAGCAAATGATCACAGACACACTGGACACTCCGCAACCACCGACCGACTAGACACGCCGAAGTAGAAAATCGATAGCCAAGGGCCTACCAGTTCAAACAGCGACTCATCCGTTCAATATTGAATACCCAATTTTCCGATAGCCGACGGCGTCTTTTCATAGACTTCTGCAAGCTCGATGTCAGACCCAGTCCGCGGGTTGTATATCACGGATATATATATATATATATATATATATATATATATATATAAATGAAACTTTGCGATCCTGCGGTCACGATCACGCCGAAAGTGACGCACCAATTGTTTTGAAAATTTACCAAAACCTTCCATTCCGATACCGCAAGGTCACAACATTTCTTTCCCCGAAAAAACCCAATCGTTTCCACAAAAAGTTAACTTTGCAATCCGTTCGCCCGCCATTTGCAAATTCAACGAAAGCGCACGCTTTGCAAAATTTCAGAATTGTCTTTAGCCTACCCGAAACACAGTGACGAAACATTAATGAGTTCGCGTCCCGTGACGTCATAAGCGACTCAATAAATAATTCCATTACGAAAACGGCCTTCCAACATTCTTGGGCTCTATCCGCTGTCAGTAAAGGAGCGGAGTGGGAGGGGGACGGAGCGGAGGGGAAGGGAGAGGGGGAGTGGAGGGGGAGTGGAGGGGGAGGTGAGGGGGAGAAGGGAGGGAAGGGGGAGGTGGAGGGGAGGGGTAGGGTCTTTTCTGCCACAGCAACGCGTGGCTGGGTACAGCTAGTATATATATATTGAAGGACGGCGTCCTAAGTCCACCATGTGGCGTCGACAGTCTTCGTACTCCCCACCCCTCACCTTTTTTGCTACAACTCCACCACACCCAGAAAGTGCAAATACAGCCAGGTAGTGCCAGAAACAAGATTGAGGTCAACTTGAGATCCTCATAACCAAACGATATAGCTAACCAATGGAAACAACAATAATAATATTAATATTATAAATATTATAACAAATTATAAATAATAGTGTTAAAATAATATTACCGGTTGCAAATAGGCCTATCATTGAACGATGAGACCGTAAGAAACTCATGAAACGGCTAGGGCACAATGATTTCCATATCAACTATCAACGGCAAACGTGTGAATACAAAGCGGTGTAAAAACGTAAAGTTGAAAGTGTCTTATTTGTCCAAAAAGAGCAGGGGTCGAATATTTTACAGATCACCAAAGTACACGTATGCTACGCAAGTCACAATCTAATGTCATCAATAATATTGCAAACAACCAACCTTATTATAATATAATTAGGCTAAGCTAGAATATTATTCTAGCTTGACCTGAGTCACCTGACCCAAAAATATTTAGGCTAACTAAACAACTTGAAGGGGTTAGAACAAGAAGGTTGAAGTTGAACGCCAATCATCGACAACTAAGACACTGAACAAAACATACAAGTAGTAAGTACACTCACACGTGCTTCTTTGTTTAAATCTTGTCTAAATCTTGTCTAAATCACCTCAACGAACACGATTACCACAGCAAATTTGCAGAACCGCGCGACGTCAGCACAAATGATCACCACCGAAGTTCAGACAACCTCCTCCCGCTCGACACCACGTGACGACTGCGGATGTGTGAGTCATCCACTGCGGCAGTTGGCTTTTATACTCTGCCTATTGTTGGCAACCTGCCAATGCAAATTATAAATTAGCATACGCACGCTGCCCCACGCAACGGCAACGCAGCTCGCGAACTGACGGAGAGGGCGCGCAGGCAATAAACAGAGCGGCTCGACGCAGCGCTAACCGAGCGGCGGGGGGATAAACGCAGCGCTAGCCACGTGGAGGGGGGATAGACGCAGCGCTAGTCACGCGGAGGGAGGATATACTGCAAATGTAAGTCAAAGGGCGCTGTGTATTGGTAGAATGCTGCGTGCGGCGCCTGATACAAAGCACAGCTGCGCAGGACTCGTTGCAACCACGTCGTGTGCAGTGGCCCACAATCGATGCATGCGCTTGCGGCGTGTAATGACATTGCAGCTGCGCGAGTATGGCAGGCCGAGGCGCCATAATAACTAGACAATAATTATATTCTTTGTATGGCCGTGTGCATGTCTAGACTCGATGGTTTAATGAGGGTCAGCGCGACGAGTCAGGGCATGAAAGGAGTCGCCTCGGGCGAGAGGAGGGGAAGGGAGGGGTGACATACAGGGACATTACACGGCGTTCCATAGTCTGTTGGTCGATAATATTATTGACTCAGACGAGTAGCCTAGTATTGAACGACACAATGATGTAGGCCTACTTAAAAATATACGATTATTATGCGCGAAAATTAGAGAATTGTTCTCGTAATGAGGTGGCTAATGTTTTCTGTCATCTTTGCATATCACGGCTAGCTGTCCAAAGTGTGCATAGCTGCTCACACATAATAAGCACCATACTCCATACAGAGTATTGACATGAAATCGGAGGGACGCGGTTTATAGTAAGTGATGCGCAACCGTTGAAAAGTCCCCAGGCCTACAAAAGCGGAGTAGCCTACACAATGCTCGCTGTGGCAACCCCGCTACTATTCGCGTGCTGAGAGCGCCAATCTCAAGCCTGAATAAAGGAGGAGGGCGACACTAATCATCTTTGATATGACAGCGTTGTTAAACAGCCTGCTGTGGTTAAATCACACGACTAATAGGTCTCCGTTGTGTGTGCTTGAAAATTCTGTAACGCATACATTGAGGTATGCTGTATGACAGTGTATGAGTGAACGTGTTACAGAACTTCAGTCCGCAATGATTCAAATAGCAGTAGTGTGTATGACAGCAGAATTCGTCCCATCCGCCTAAGGTTATAGGATACGTGGCCATAAAAAGGAAGGACTATCGAACATAATATTTTTTCTTTAATTTAACGTAACGCCTGCAAACGCCCTGCGCTTTACATGTACAAGTTATGCAGTAATCTTAATAATTTAACATCAAACTTAGGCGAACTACTAACTGAACAGACAACCTACAATACACGGCGCTAATAGCAGCCTACAAAGTATGTCCGCCCAACGGGGGCTGGAACTCGTTACCTCTCGCTATCTGTGCTAGCGTGTTATCCATTGCGCTACCAGAGCCCCAACAGACGATTAAGTAGGCCTACTACTTGGGAAACGGGGTGCAATGTCAAAATTACCTTATACGGTCAAACTGAGTAATAAGAAATGACAATAATTATTATGTTTATCACAGCTGATGTTTGACAACACCTTCATGGCATGAATAACTTGGGTCGCCCTCCTTTAACCCATGCCTGGGACTGACACTTCCCAAGTTTGGACAATGACGGGCATTGTTCGTTGCTTCAGTTTAACGGTGTGATATATCATTAGCGTCACCCTCCTCTTTAATGCAAGATTGGGACTGGCACTGTCATAGCGCGAACAGTGGCGGAGGCAGATCGCTGTATGGGCGGATACAGTCGTCATTCGATACTCTGCGCAGTGGGGGGGGGCATCCATATATAACTAGTCCAGTAAGAACCGGTTGCAGCAGCTGCGATTGTTCTATTAATACCGTGCCTGCCCGGCGGCGGGGTTCTCCACGCTCATTAACGCGGCAACAGCCGTGCCGTTGCGCTCGGTATCCAATGGTTACTAGGCGAGCGGATGTACGTCTGATGGCACAGTAAACGTCTACGGCTTCAGCTCAGTATCCGTGAGCCGATCGATGCGTGCAGCCTAGACATGTACGCTCATTAAAATGCTGATCACGTGTCTCAAACGCCGTTGAAGTGCGTGCGTGTTGCGTGTGTGCGCTTGTCGTACACTGTTTAAATAACACAGATCATTAGCGTCCCCTCCCCATCTGTCCAGACTTCGGACTGGCGCTGCCTGAAACTAGGGCACGGCGTGCATGGCGGATTTCTTGCTGTACTGCATAAGTGGTTACGTTGAATGATAGATGAGGCGGCTTCATGACAGCAGTGCGCATGTGGTAGAAGTTGAAAGACGTTTAACCCCATCAAACGTTCGTCGTCTTTTAAAGGTGTCTAAGCAATACGAGGAGTTACAGAAAAATTGGTGTGCTACAACTTCTGTAGGGAGAGGGGGAAGAGAACGGGAAGGGGGGAGGGAAGGGGAAGAGGAGGGAAGAAGAGGTGAGGTGGAATGAAAGTAGGGATGGTTGGAAGCTCTTTTCAGCCCCAGCAACGCGTGGCCGGGTACGCTAGTATATTATGCATGCACAAACATGCGCATGGCTAATATATACAAAAACTAGCACGAGATGAAGGCGTGCACTGGCTTCCTCAAGACGTTTCTTTTCCTCGGGACTTCTGTGCTGAAAGCGGCTCTGAATAATCTACGCTGCGAATGGCGATAAAAAATTTGGATACGATACGATGACCGGCATGCAAAACGGACATAGCATGTGAATGGGGTCTATACACACATAAGCGTGAATAGTTTGAGTTTAACGACACAGTCAGTGTGATAGCTAAGAGTCTAAGATCATCAGCGTCGCCCGCCTCTTTTAACCAGAGCATAAAAACCCTTAATTTGCATAATGTAAACGCTGGCCCAGTTTGCTGCGCTGACTATGGCGTACACTTTGTCGCCTCAGTGCGTGGGGATCCCGGTTCGCACAGGCCTAGAGGATGGTGGCTATCCAAAGAGATTTGAAAATCGGGCCAACACTAGCACGGTCCGTACACGTGGGTGATAAATGGCCTACAGTGCCGTTGAAACGAGCGGCAATAAGCGAATTCGACATCTCCATATAGATCGGCTACCGGAAGTGTAGCCGCTGCATTAAACGTGGAGACTATTAATCGTTAAGATGAGTTAGTCGGTTTTCACCATTGCTGCACAATGAGCTGGCATATCAAGAAATTAAAATTCCTAATTATATTGATTGACTGTGACCGTCACAATTCCCAAACTTAAACTCGTGCTTTACGTGTTTTCCATTTTGGTGGCACGACCTTGACCCACTGCGCACGCGCACTCGACATACCGATTCCGCTTATAATAATGTCCGGGGGGGGCTTTTGTCCCGAGTATAATGTCGTGGAGGTGGAAATAATGTCCGTTTACGTCGAGACGACGATGGGAAAGCACGTGTGTTCACATTTAGGGCTACGTTAACAGTTGCCATAAATAAATAAGTAAATAATTTTTTAAAATAAAAATAATAAAAATTAATAAAAATTAATAAAACTATATAAAAATAAATAAAAATAAATATAAATAAATAATGTTACGTGGCGTGTTTTCTATGTTGTGTATTAGCAACTGATGGCGCCTGTCTATGGCTGCCGCTGACGTGTAACTGGGTGCGGTATGTCATCCTGACTTGTCAATTTTCAATTAAACGAATATGCATGTAGCCTACACAAGTTGCGTGCTTTGAATGCTAATGCGAAACTAACGATGTCTATAGTCAAGGACCAACGAGGCCATGGTTAGGTCCGCGAGACCGAATTTGTCACCGCGTCTGCTACACAGCTTGTGATATCACCGTGGACTCGCGCTATTCTCCATCCACTGCATTCCAAATCTGCACAGCGTCCAATCACAGAGACTAATAATAATTATTATCAAGGTTCATCCACTGTGGAGAGATCTTGGTCTAACGATAGGAAACATTCAGGAACGTCTACCGGGCAGTTACAGTACCTGTCAATGGAAACCACAATAAGCTTAGGTTACATCTATGCCTACACCCGCAATTTATACACGCATGAATGCACACACCATCCCATAACTTCCATAAGCTTATAGTCTTGCCTGCCAATAGCATGGCGGTTGACAGGCGCCAGTAAAGTAACGAAGTAATTAATGTGTGTTCACAAAATTACATCCGTCACAAAATAATGTGAATTACTAATTAGGTTATATCAGGGGTGTCAAACCTTTTTTAGTGGCGGGCCAGTTTGAACATATTCTAACAAGTGGCGGGCCAGTGTGAACATTTTCTAGCAAGTGGCGGGCCAGGGTGTCAAAGCTCCTGAGCAAAATTGGGTAGTGATCTGAGAGGGAGCTCTGGGCTTGGTCAGCTAACTCCCAGAAAAGTCCAAATATTGCGAAAAGATCTTGATTCAATGTCCACTTTTCGCTTCTTATTAAATTTTGATAACATTTTAAACTAATTTTTTAATCTTTAGGGAAGGCTCCGCGGGCCAGAAAAAAATCGTCGGCGGGCCAGAAATGGCCCGCGGGCCAGCTCTTTGACACCCCTGGGTTATATAATTCAACAATCTGTGTGAGGCCATCGAGGTCGTGGGCCCGTGTGCTTTTCACACATTGCACACATGGTAGCTACGCCAATGAATTTATCTCAACGCTGCATTGTAATTAATGCATATCGCTGCCATCAGATATCCGTGGCGACACCTGGCGAAAGTCAACTCACAAAGTCAGAGTATAAAATGTGAGTGGGCAAACTTTTCCTTAATACACTTTGAGCAAATACTACACTGTGTCCACGCTAAAGTAGAACCCACAATAAAGTGTCATAACTCGGTCAAAACAGTTAGGATTTGTCTGAAATTTTAAACACAACAACAGTGACCATATCTACACGAGATCCTAAAGCCGATTAGAAATATTCGTGAGTTTTGCAAATCTATGAGCGTTTGAGATGCAGCACCGAAAAATGCAACTTTCCAACATGGAAACGCTGAAAGGAAGTGAAATTCAGCTACGTATGGTGTTCAGAATGTCCTTTTCGTTCACGAACACACGACCATAGACGTAGACGCTACTGTTTGATGGTCCGGTCGATGATCACCTGGTCAAACAGCTGCCACTCTTCAATCAGACGCGCCCTACGGTTATCGATGTCATGAATACGGAAACGAAAAACGCGCTACTTCGGTACATGTACCCGGATCAGGGGCGCCGTTAGGCGTACGCACTTACGCAAGTGCGTACAGCGCGGAAAGGCTAAAAAAAATTACAAATTGTAAATTAAAGAATTAAAGCGTGAAATATTATAAGCGATGAAATTCTATTGAATCTATTGAAATTACTTTTATAATCTTTAGAATATACTTACTTACTTACACTCTAATAGAGAGCCATCTTGGCATTGAGCGTCTTTGGGTATATCTTCGGACACTAGATTTGCATCAATCATCGCATTTAGTGCACTAAAAAAATCAGAAAAATCACCCAGCTTCTTGTTATGGTCTGAAGATTTTCATCCGTCATCCGACTTCGTGGTTTGTTATCAATTTTTAATCGGACAAAAATAATAGCCTCGAAGACATTTCTCCATGTAACTTCAGCGGCGATTTAGTATTTTAGTTACACATGAAAATATTGATAACAAACCACAAAGTAGGATGACGCATGAAAATCTTCAGTCCAAAACAAGAAGCGGGATAATTTTTCTGATATTTGTAGTGCAATAAATGCGATGATAGATGCAAATTACAGTTTGCAGGGGGGGGGTAATGTTTAGGAGGGGTAATAATTTGAAGCCTTTAGGCCTACACCGGTTAGGCTCTATACTTCATAAATAGCTAAACTGTAACTGGCTTGCGGATGAATTTTGAAACGCTTTGTTGGTAGTTAGGCCTGTTTAAACTGTGAAAAAGTTTAACCTCTATGCGTATACCCAGGGCTTAAAGTGTGCCAGGACGGTCATGGACGGCGTCCACTCCGCCGTCCAGGCACTTATTTTCGAGGCTGGACGCCGTCCTGCCACTTATTTGGCCAGCACTGCCTGGACGGTCGTCCATGCAGTTACGGACGACCGGCCATGACTGCCTAAAAATGGCTCCATTTGAGGTCGACACAGCCAAAAATGCGCTGGTCGCTGGGGCTCCGCCCCAGACCCCACGTACTGCGGGACCTTACGGTAAAGACAAAAACCTTTCTTTTTTACACTAACATTTTGATTTCTATTGTTACCCTGGTAGCTTGCGACACTAAAAAACCACTTATTTTTGAAGTTTTCGCAACTTTATCATTCACAAATAGCTGGCAAAAAGAGCCTAAAAATGGCTCCATTTGAGGTCGACACAGCCAAAAAATGTGCTGGTCGCTGGGGCTCCGCCCCAGACCCCGCTGGGGGAGCTTACGACGCTCCCCCAAACCCCCTAGTCGGGACGGGCTTCGTGCCTTCGGCACTCGCAACTTCGCGCCTTCGGCGCCGCCACTGACGACCAATTGCAATACAGCGTCTTGGCACTTCTTTTTCTACACTTTAAGCACTGTGTATACCCAAAATGGAGCAAAAAGGCTATGCTGGTAATACCTCATAATCGCCAGTAGGCATATACGGTATCGTATCGATCGTTGTTCGCTTCATATTATTTTGTGCAAGTTGTGCGTACAGAAAAAAAATCCTGGCGGCGCCGCTGACCCGGATCGAGGTCTGGACTGCTGGGGGCCACAGCTACGGATATGAAGCCGAGTGTCTTCCGGGACAGCTACTACACTACTACGTCTACGGTCAATTTTTTCTATAGGTCTATTTGTTTTGATGCTAGAAAGCAAGATTTTTATGTTCGCTACGGTAGGCCTATACGTCATTTATACCTACTCGATTTCTACGTTTTGATTTTATTCAAGTATACCCTACGCAGACAATATGAAAATCAAGTTGCGTGCAGGCCCATAATGCTTGACAATGTAGAACATGTTATACCTGCCAATTTTGCGCTGCAGTGATGGTGTTCTTTAATTAGCCCATTCCAGACATCGATCAATGAAAGTTAATTGAAATTCTGCTTCATTCTGTGTATGTAGATAAGAGGTTTTTAGTTTTTAATAGAAACATTAGGTACAGCGGAATTCTCGACTACTTTGGTTGGTTTGAGTAGCCTACATTCATTAGGCTATCACTAGACCTGTTCGTGGTAAAAATGCACGGTAGGCCTATTATATATGGACACCGACATTTTTGGATCATCACTCAGTGGGTGAGGATAAACACAGAAAACGGTTCTTGGCAGTTTTAAACATTCTGTGCTTTTTCAAAAGCTGTTTGCACTGCTGTATTCCAGTTACATTTTAAAATAAGTTTTAAAAAACGTCTTATAACTCTTCGCGGAACCCCTGTGCTCATGCACCCAGCCCGCGGAACCCTTGGGTTCCGCGGGCTGGGTGGAACCCACTTTGGGAAACGTGGTAGAGGGATGCCAATTAAGGAAGAACTGGATGGAGACTGTATGAGAGGATCTACAAGGTCTGGAGATGACATGGAACGATGCTGTTGAAGTGGCGACGAACAGAGTGGCGTGGAGAAACTGCATTGTCCAATATGTGCAGATCTGCACGGGAAGGACTAAGGTCTAAATTAAGGTCGAAGGAAGTGGTAAAAGAGGTCGTTGTACCCTTAAGAGATAGGCCTAAATATGTTGCACAGCGCAAGATTTGTTTACTTCTGTTTTGCTTTTGTTCACAATTGTAGTAGACATGATCGAGTCTGTTGTGAATTTACAGGTAGGTAGGCCTACAGCATTTTCTGTGGATAAGACTTGACTACAAGTGAATAACAATGAAGTTACTTAATCGAATTTTAATTTTATCGTTGTTGATGGTGGTCTTCATTGTTGTGATGACTGCACTTTTATTTGGCCGGTCATTCAGTCACTTTGAGTTTGACCAAGTAGGAGACGATAATATCACCAATGGAATATTTGAAACGACTAAACAACGAACGATGCCTTTGCTGACAATCTTCACTACAATCAAAGAAACAGCAGATATACCACATCATCAGTTGGCGTTCAACATCGTCATGACAAATTGGCCTTCGTTCGCTAATTATGTTCATCCTGTTGTCTTTCTGAATTTCACCAATTCATCTCTAGCAGACGAGTTAAGACACGCTGGTTGGGATGTCCTGCAATTGGAAGCAACCAACAAAGCAGGTACACCGTATCTAAAAGACATGTTTAAAACCGTTTTCGACAGATACGAATCCATGCTATACGGCTTTGCGAACGCCGATATCTTGTTCGACGATGGTCTTGTAAAGACTTTGTTGGAGGTACAGAACAAACTGAAAGAATTGAAAAACAATGTGTTAGTGATGGGTAGACGTACAAACGTCGATGTGGATTTGAACAACACTGTTCCATTCGAAGAATTCGAGAAGCATCGTCTACGCGACGTTGCGGCAAGAAAAGGAAAGTTATTCACCGCAGACGCTATTGACTATTTCTTTTTCACCAACGAAGGCAAGTTTTACTAGCTTATTGCACAAACCCTGTTTATATATATATATATATATATATATATAATAGTCTTTATCGCGATTCATCAATCAATGTCGGCCGACACTGACGAGAAGGTTGCGCACCTCTGAACTACTGTAACATGCAGATAATATAGCTGAGAGCAGTGATCCCGTTAAGGTCTGAATTCTTGGAGTCATGGACGCACCACATCAAGAAAATTGGAGTCCACGCCAAATGGATGAGAGTCATGGACTCCACACCCATCCATTTTTGGAGTCCCATCGGGCCACAGTATAGGCTAAATGCAAAAATTCGGAAATTCTTATATTAGGCCCTGCACATGACTTTTGTAGGACCAGGCGACAAAGGCCCAACCCTGATTATTAGGTACCAGTATACAGGGGCGGATACAGAAATTTGTGAAAGGGGGGCAAAATTTTCGGTGATCTTTCCTTTTTTTAATGTGTGAAAAATTGACCATTTTCTCTGCCAAAAATCTGATGGCTTTTTTAAAGTAATCCGGCCGAAATTTGTCACAAATATACCATTTTCCATGTCAAAAAGTTTGATGACTTTTTTAGTCATCTGGTAGTCTGGTAGCAAAGACCTTCTTTAGTAGGCCTAGTAGTAATCTGTTGACCTCTCTAGTCGCATTGGTTGAAATGTTATTGAAACCAAATGGGGGGATCCGTCCCATGCAATTTTTAAATGGGGCCATGGCTCCCTGGGTCCGCCCCTGCCGCTAACAAGGACATCATTTCAGAAGTTTTTGGAGACTAGCCTATGACCAGTAGGCCTACCAATCTTCCCGACGATAATTCTTACTTTCAACATTTTATCATTTTTCCTTAAATTCTTTGGACTTTAAGATCTATCCGACGACTGTCATTACTTTTTAAGCCATGAACGCTCAAAGGACGCTCTAGCTATAGCATATTATTGATGACATAATTTTTCCAATGTAGGCCTATAGCAAAGACCTTATAATTTAACTTAAAGGTCTTTGTGTAGCATGTATAATATGTACGTCACTCACTATAGCAAAGAAATAAAATATTATTCATAAATTGGTTATTGCATAAAATCATTCACCAATCACCACTCACCAGTTTGTCACTTTGCATAAACTGAGACAGTAGTAAGTAAGTAAGTAAGTAAGTAAGTAAGTAAGTAAGTAAGTAAGTAAGTAAGTAAGTAAGTAAGTAAGTAAGTAAGTAAGTAAGTAAGTAAGTAAGTAAGAAAGTTTTACGGACCCCACGGTATTTTTTATTGGCGTCCCATGGACGCATCGTTAATTAATTTGTGCGTCCATCCATAACTACGGTGCGTCCATGGACGCACGAACTTTATTTGTGTGCGTCCGGCGTCAAATTTTGTGCGTCCGGGACGCACGGACGCACACTAACGGAATCACTGGCTGAGAGTGGTTGTTGTACATAGGGCCTATATTTATGGGTTTGAATGGTTATTTAGTGATAATGTATTGATGGAAAAATATCGGAAATTTTTCGGAAAAATAACGCTGGAAATTTTCCGAAAAATATGAAACTTTCTGGACAATTTTTCCGCCCCACAATACTACCCGTGGCGCACTTTTATAATGCCGCAGCGTGCATTTTCTCTCGCTAGCCCGGCTGCGGTCTGGAAAGGGCTCCCCGTGGAACTACGTCTAATGCCTAGAGCCCTTGAGACCGTGTTCTACTCTACTTTTAAAAAATTTCTTTTTAGCCGGAGTTAGGCTAGGAGCGCTTCGGAGTAGTTGGTCTTAAAGAGGCGCTATAGATACGACACTTTTAATATTTAACGAATAAATGGTTGACCAAGATGACGAAATTGACCAAGTTGACAACATATATAGTGGTGAAGAAAGAATACGGTATACCGTATGCTGTCTTTTGTCTTCTAGGATGTTCGATGAATTGGTCTCAACTTGCTAACGTCGTAATTGGTCGTCCCGGATATGATAATTACTTGGTTGCCATGGCAATTCGTCACGGAGTAAACGTCATCGATGGCACAGACACGGTCCTAGCTGTTCATATTTCTGAGCCCGGAAATCATTTTCATGGGGGTCAAAACAAGGATGCTAGATACAACCAGGACGTCATTGGAAACTTTAATTACCACGATGGGGACGCCGGTGCAGCAGCACTCAAAACAGTGGAAGATCTTCTTGGTGATGTGTTCATTGTGAAGCGTTGGGGAAAACGCACCAAGAAACTACGAACAAAAGTACCGTACATATGCGAAAGACTAGCTATGTCAAACAGACGTTTAACTGGGAGTTCAGGTTTCAGAATGTATTGGTGAATTGTAGTAGCCTACTTTTTAACTTCACTAGATTTATTTCCGTGATTTTTTAAACATAATACGACTGCAGCACCAAATTTCAGAATAAATAAATAAAATAATAACACCTTCACCGATCATCATCAGTATTTATATGTCCATATGGTCACGGCATCAATAGTTATTGCAGCATGTACATATAGGTGCAGCTGCCGAGTCTGCAATGGAGAAAAAGAAAGATCATATGATCATAAACATAAACAGCGTCTCTCAACGCTCTTGTTCATGACCAGGCATGGGCGCCCGCAGAAATTTTTCCAGGAGGGGCAAAACACAATGGTCAACGTTAAAAAATTTGTTAGCAGGATGGAAAAAAATGCAAAGCGGGGAGTTAAGAACATGCATGGGTATTTTTCACACATGTTTCTTGTTGTAAATTTCTCAGTTTTACTTTTTTAAATTTCTAATATGAATTGCTTCTTTTTGCAAGGAAATTTGTTCAAAAAATCGAAAACTATTAGTTAAAAGTAGGCTTTTTTATTCTCTAATGTGAAAAAATGTGTTATAAACCCCAAAAGTAGTAGTGAGAAAAATAGGTTTCAATTTTCCAGGGGGGGGGCAAGTGCCCCTCCTCCTTGCCCCTATGTGCGAGCGCCCATGTGACCAGGGTATGCGCGGGTGTACGGCGTGTACTCACCTAAAAATGTATTTGGGCAATGTGTAGTTCCAAATATAGAATTCTGGCACACACAAAATCCGGCGCAAAAATATTGGATCGATGACTTAGGACTAAAGGGCGCTTGGCAATTAAAATTTGGCCGTAGCGTGTTCTCACTTCAGTTTTTTACCACTGTTTTAGGCTACCAGAACAGCTATGCAGGGGCGCAACCAGAACATTTTACTGGGGTTGCTCATATTGTAAGTGCCGAAGGCGCAAAGCTGCGAGTGCCGAAGACACGAAGCCCATATACTGACTGTTGACATCAAGACTTAGGCCTAGTATTATTTTAGTGCTCTGAGACAACGTTATAACAAAGATATACGACTCTAATATCTTTGGTTATAATATAGCCTACGATCGTGTGCGGTTTTGAACGTGCGCAGTTTTTTGTTAGCGCGGTTTTGTGTTCGCGGTTTTGTGCGCTCTGTAGGCCTAGGCCTATTGACCGGAAATCGCGAATAAGCTTGAGAACTGGTCAGCGTAAGGTGTAAACTCTGGCACACCGTTGGTGTCATAAATATTTAAAGCACCATGTATGTTCCCTGTATAATCTATGGCCTATAGGCCTAGGCTAATATTTCTGCATCCATCCAATTCGCAAGATCAATCAATCAATCAATCAATCAATCAATCAATCAATCAATCAATCAATCAATCAATCAATTTTTATTTAATCAACACTTCAGGCTGGCAGAACGCAGCATGTTACATACAACTTATTTTACAAAGGTTTTATGTAGGCTTATAGGGTTCCATGACAACTGGTCTACCGACAACTCGTCTAACGACAACGTACTCGTCTCCGGACAATTGGTCTAACGACAACTGGTCTACTGGCGAATAGTATTGATGAAATAGAAGCTGGATTTACGAAAAAATTTTTTGCTTAAATGGAAGCTGGATTGATGATTTTCATTCATGTATTCCAACATGCACCCATTTCTACTTAAAATCTAAAAATACCTTCATCCAGCTTCTATTTCTCGCCTGTTCTTTTAGCCAATCCAGCTTCTATTTCATATATAAAAATACCCTCATCCAGCTTCCATTACTTAAGCGGTTTCTTGTCAATCCAGCTTCCATTTCAGATCTAGAAATACCTTCATCCAGCTTTTATTTCTCACACGTTATTTTCGTCAATCCAGCTTCTATTTCACATGTAAGAGAACCATCATCCAGATTCCATTTTTCTTGCGTTTTTTCATCAATCCAACCTCCATTTCACCTCTAAAAACTATCATCCAGCTTCCATTTCTCAAGCGCTGGATAAGTTGTCAGTAGACCACATGGGCGCCCGCAGAAATTTTTTCAGGGGGGGGGCAAATTTTTTTTGATGATCACAGTTATCGTAAATGTTTTAGTAACAAGAGCTTGAAAAATGCTGGAAATTAAGAGTACGAGTATACGTATTTTTTAATGAGGTTTTCTAACGCAATTTTTTTTCAGTTTCGTTTTGTGTATCAGCTTCGATATGAATAATTTCTTTAGTGCGAAGAAAAAAAATTAAAAAGTAGATGTTAAATGTGGGTTCCTGAAGCGGCACTGTAATATTAGGCTTTAAGTCCATTGAATGAATGAATAAGTGAACAAAAAATAGGTGTAAGTTTTCAAGCTGCAAGTGTTCCTCTAGATACTTCTATTGATAGCCTACTTAATTTTGTGCAGTTGTGAAAGGTTGCATGACAGCGAGATTCCAATCAAGTAGGCCATAATCGATAGAAAAATACTATTTGCAAGGGCGCCTGCCGAAGGGTTATATAGCAGCCAATGCTAAAGTTCTATAGCTTTTAACAAGATGTTGATTATGCAAGGCAGAAAATTAAGAACATGTTTATATCTTCAGAGATTTCTAAACATAGGTTTCTGGCTTTCACTGTGTGTATCATTCGTATCATTAGTGCTTTAATGCGAAGAAATATGTTAAAAACCCAAAAGTGGTAGTCAAAAAAAAATTTCCATTTTCCAGGGGGGGGCAAGTGCCCCCCCCTTGCCCCTTTGTGCGGGCGCCCATGGTAGACCAGTTGTCGTTAGACGAATTGTCCGGAGACCACTTGTCGTTAGACGAGTTGTCGTTAGACGAGTTGTCGTGACACCGGCTTATAGACCCCTAAGTTCAGTTTGTATATGCAACATAAATAAATATTTTGCTTGAATTAATATCAATTGATCTATGTTTGTTAGGTTAAAAAAATGATCTAGGTTTGCTGGGTTAAAAAATGTTTTTGATTAGTAGGCCTAGGCTACTCTAGTCTCTAGAGATAAAGTTACAATTATCTTTTTTCCGGAAAAGAGAAATCATGAGCCCGAGGACGGAGTTCATGACCACAGGAGGGGCGAGGCGGAGGGAATAATCGGTACAGTACATGTAATTTATCATTGCGTATTCGCCGTATTGCGTTGAACAGGCGTTCATCAGCTTCATCTGCCATCTCTGCTGCACTGGAGGATTGAGATTGCAAGTAGGGCCTACTGTCTGCGCTTCATCTTCCTCAGAGCAGCCGCTCAATTCGTTCCCGTTGCACCTTCTCTTGAAAGCGAGTATTCTTACTTCTGTCTTTTTGGTTATTTTAAACTGTCCAGGCGTCACATGATCAATCAATCAATCAATCAAATATTTTTATTTTGCAACCAGTATACATGAAAGGTTCACACATCGTTCACATTGGCTACAAAAAAGGGAGGCCCTAAAGGGATTTTAAAAATCCCGCTGTCTAGGGACACCAACTATTAATGACTTGACGATGCAAGGTGGCCATGACGAAGTCTTTGCAAAATCAACACAGTGACTGACAAAAAAAGATAAAGCAACTTATACTAGAGAACGGAAGAAAAAAACAAAACACAAAAACAGGAAACTGAAAACCTCAACACTGCTGAGACACAAACAATAATGAAGAAGAACAAAAAAACTTAACTATAGGCTACTGAACTGTACTGTACAGAGACCAACTGCAATGCACATACTGAGCGAACCCTACTTTAATTTTATTTGGTACCTTCTATTAGAAAGGCGCTAAATTTCTTCTTAAATGTCCAAATACTGGGGCTCAATTTTATTTCCCTTGGAATTTTTTCCCAAGTGGTAACCCCAGTAGACTTAATAGAAAACTGGCGCGTGTTAGTGCGAGCATAGGTTCGGTGGTACAAAGAAGAGTATCTTGTAAAATGAGAATGAACCTGGGATGAAAGCTGAAAATAATTTTTGTATATAGGTGGCAGAAGGCTTCGATCAAACCGGTACATAAATTCCCCTATTTGCAAAGTCCAAATCTGGTCGAGTTTTAAAATTCTAAGGTTGAGAAATATGGGGGCAGTGTGAGAGCCGTATGGAGCTCCCACAATAAGACGAACAGCTCTTTTTTGCAAAATAATAACTCTATATAATCTTGTGACATAAGTAGAAGCCCACACTATGTTACAATAAGAGAGATATGGATGTACTAAGGAATAGTATAGTTTAATCCTTATACTAGATGGTAAAATGTAAGCAGTTCGAGCCATTACTCCAATATTTTTTGCTATTTTTGAGGCAACATGAGCAATATGTTCATTCCATGTTAAATGGCTATCAACATAAACTCCCAGAAATTTAGTAGATTCTACAGAAGCGAGAGAGATGCCGTTAATTTTTAATTGAAATTCACCAAGTGGAATTTTTTTCCTATGCGATTTAAACAGGATGTAGTTAGTTTTTTCCAAGTTTAAAGACAATCTATTAGCTTTAAACCAGTCGGCAATAAGTTCCAGCTCCACATTTATGATCTGAAATAGCGTATGCAAGCAAGAATGCGAATAAAACACGTTCGTATCATCTGCGAAAAGGATGAAGAACAAGCGGTTAGAGACGTTCGGGAGATCGTTGATATAGAGGAGAAACAATAGGGGTCCTAGATTTGATCCCTGTGGGACACCATATAGGATCCTTTTTAAAGTGGAACGTTTGCCGTTATTTTCAACACATTGGCGTCTCCCATCCAAATAGCTGGCAAACCAACTGAGTTGCAGACCACGTATGCCATATGTTTCTAATTTATTTAATAGAATTTTATGATTAACAGTATCAAAAGCTTTCGCCAAGTCAAAAAAAATACCCAAAGAAAATTCATTATTATCTATTGCATTAGAGATCCTATCTTGCATAGATAACAGGGCCATATATGGGGAGTGACCCGATTGAAAGCCGTGCTGCGACGGGAAAAGTATGTCAGTTTTCGTAACAAATTCATACAGTCTGCTATACATTGTTTTCTCAAATATTTTAGAAAAGTAAGGAAGGACAGAAATCGGACGATAATTGGTCAAATTGTCTTTCTCGCCTTTTTTATAGATAGGAATAACCTTTGCAATTTTTAATGGCTGCGGGAAGATGCCTGTAGTGAAAGAACAGTTAATCAGTTCTGCTAAAGGCTGGGCAATGCAATCAATATTAGGACCCGCAATACACGGATCTATGTCATCCATGCCCTTGCTGTGTGTAGTACGTATGGACTGGCTTAGGTTCAAAACCTCACTAGAGGAAGTTGGGATTAAACCAAAGGACCTCAATGGAGGGGGCTTCATATACTTCATAAATGAATCTGAAGAGTCGGTCTATGGACGAAGTAATTATTATTAGGCCTATTAATAATTTTGTCGATGACACAATGCTGTTTTAATACCCGGTGAGTCATTTCGTCGAACTGCGAAGTGTTTTGCATTATAGTCACGACTTCCTGTCGCAACTCGCAACTGATGAGTTAGCATTAAGTGACAAGCAGGGATGCCACTCATAGCTCTTTCCACCAAGATCTAGGTGTTTCGGTCTTGTCTAGGTTTCTGTTTTTTTTCAGGATCTAGCTTTTTTCACACGGCGGTTTTTCCGACTTTTTTATATAAATTTTTTTTTCAAAAGTGAAAATGTGAAAAAATCGAAAATCTAATGAAGTTGGACCAAAATTTCTTAAATTTTTGAGCGAAAGACCAAAAAAGAAGGTCATCCTAAATTTTATAGGGAAGGAAAAGGGAGCAAATTTTAATGATTGGACGACTTAAAAAAGTTGTCAGAATCTCAAGCCGGAAAATGGAAAAATCCATGTGCTTTTCAGAGAAATTGTTAATCTAGTCTTTTTAATAGCCTTTTCCAACCGGATCTGATCTTTTTCAAAATTCAGAGTGGCATCCCTCAGTGACAAACGTAGAATAACCCGAGATGGCTGGGTGATTTCTTTACACTATTCGCTTTCTGTTATATTTGCATCGCCAGCAGTTTAGGAAATTGTTCTCTTGGATCATTTTACAAATAAAATGACCGAGGCGTTGTGTGGCGATGCTCGGCCAGGTGGGTATCATTGACGATGTTAAAAATATAAACACTTGAAACCGTTGTTTACGATATTTGCTTGTGTTCGGTTGCCTAGTATAGTGTACTGTAGTCGGTAGCTGCAAGGAATGTCACGTGAGCAAATGTTTCGTTAGGAAAATATTGTTTCGTCCTGCACGAAGTTCCGAATGGTGACAGTTTTATGCCGGTCAACTGCGGAATTAGCTGACAGTCGCAGTTACTAGCTGTTGCAAGGCTGATGTAAGATCTGTTAACTTAAAGTAGGCGGTGCATTATCGCGACTCGAGCGTACTCCTACATACCTACTCGGTTGGGCCCGTTATGGGTATGAAGTGCCTACTCATGTTTGTTTGTTGTGGTGTGGTGTGACCTTGCTGGGGAATGGGGGTGTCGGTGGAGTTGAAAACAAGGCAGTATGAATACTTCAACTGCTGTCTTGTGTCAATACATTAGCATTGTTACTGCATATGACTCAGAGAGATGATATCATGCAATAGAGGTTCACAATGCATCCCAAGAAATGTCACTTCGCTGTCACCTATGAAACCTATATAGTTTTTCAATTGTTTTATTTATAGCTTGTCTAATATTCTTATTTGAGCTGAAATTCCATGTTGTAGATTGCTTTTCCACACTGACCTGTTTTGCACTCTGTGGTGTATTTTCGATCCTGACTAGTTCTATCGAAAAGATTATGGTTTTGGGCTCTTTTGAGAACTGACCATTGCCCTGTCGTATTGTATTTCAAAATTTATATAGCGCCTCGCACAGCATAGACTATTCAAGAGCACTTTCAGCACAGAAGCGTCGGGGGGGGGGGAAATGTCTTGAGAGAGCGAGATGATTCGGGGAAGAGCCCAGACATGTGTTTGGCTCATAATAAAGGGGGGGTGGAAGATCATTCCATATGGAGGCACTAGTCACAGCAAATGCTCGGGTGTGAATCAAGGCACACCGAACATGAGGGCCAAAAAGGTAAAAACGGTCGGTAGAGTGCAAAGGGCGAACAGATGTCACAGAGAGAGGCTTATGCATATAGTTGGAGAGGTATTTAGGAACAAAACCAAGTTGGAATTTGGCGACCATGAGGATGATCGTGTAGTGGATCTGAGAGGTCATAGAGAGCCAGAGTATTATGTAAAAATGCAGTAAGTTTGTCCAGAGGTTCGAGTACACAGTTAGCTGGATGTGTTGTTGTTTGCATTTAAGTCGCAATTTTTTTTAACTTTAGACCTTTTCTAGTTACAACTACCTGTTTTATAAGGTTGGCATCGATTCTGTCATGCCTTGTCTTGCTTCTTTGGTGTTTCAGTGCAAAAAATGTCTAGCTGCCTCGTTGATCTTTTAATAAATATTGTCATGCTTATTGCATCTGTATGTAATCTGTTATGCAGTTCTGTTAGTATTTAAGGTTTATGTATTCTGTGATCTGTCTTCTTGTGAATTGCTTCAACTGCATAATTGTACACTTTAACCGCTTGCAGTCTGTCAACCGGATTGTTGAATAAAGGAAATTATTATTATTATGCTAGAACTATGTTGCATTCTGAAACCTTCATGTTGCAGTGTGTCTCCTTTGTTCATTCCTTCTTTCATTCATTTCTTTGGGGCATATTCAAGGGAACTACTCAGAAATGCTCTGGACAACTCTAGCACAACGAAAAGCACAATTTTGAGTTGGATACAAAAATGTCAGTAGGAGCCCTAGGAAGCAGGTTTAGCACCTGCGGAAGTCCATTCCATGGAACAAAATGCTGCATAGTTGTAGTTTATAAAAATTTAACCAAGAGCACCCCCTTCTGTGCAGAATGGTGGCCTTGGATACTAGTGGAGCAACAGAGCTCTTGTAGGTGGTCCGGGGCAATACGAAGCTGACATTGCCAAACCAGAGCAGCGACCCTATACTCAATGCGCTGCCTGGTAGGAAGGCAGTGTATTGTCTTCAGCAATATGCTGGAGACTTTCATGACAAAATTTAGGAATTTGTCCAATTAGACGTGCTGCAGAGCATAAACTCAGTCCAGGCACACCATCTGAACTTACTCTGTCCCAGCATGTGAACTTAGTTGCGAGGAGTGCATATTACCAGCTTCGTCAGCTCCGGGTGGTCTCCCGTTCTCTCTCTCACGATGCGGTCGTCGTCCTTGTCCACGCCTTTGTTACAAGTCGAATCGACAACTGTTGTTCCTTACTTGTTGGTCTTCCCCTTGGGGTTCTGGGGCGACTTGATCGCGTCTTGCGCTCAGCTGCTCGCCTTATTGGGCGGCTTCCTAAATTTGCGCCTGTCTCTGCCTATATGCGTGATGTGCTGCACTGGCTGCCTGTGTCCCAGCGGATCTCATACCGCATTGCTGCTGTGGTCTCTCGCTGCGTCCTTGGCTGTGCTCCGTCATACTTACGTGATCTGTGCTGTCCAGTCTCTGACGTTGCAGCGCGTCGTGTACCTCGCTCTTCGTCTAAAGGTGAGCTTCTGGTCCCGCGGGCTCGCTTGGCTTTTAAGCAGCGCCGTGCTTTCTCGGTCGTGGGGCCTACTGTCTGGAACGACCTCCCGCTCTCGCTTCGTTCACTACTTGTGGTCCATCCGGCTGCGTTCTACAAGTCCCTCAAGTCTTTTTTCTTTGTTCGTGGTTGGGCTGGGAGCGCCTCTGAGTAGTTTCTTGAAGGGGCGCTATATAAATGCTCTGAATGAATGAATGAATGAATGAATTTGATTGGATGGTTGGCCAGAGTAGAGTGACGTGCAATGATCAGAGTGGGCTGTAATGAAAAAGGGACTAGGGTGGTGATGGCACTAGATGTTGGTGAATGGGCAATTGTGTGAATCTTGCATGGCTAATAGTAAAGGTTTTTGTTGTGAATATTCCTTGGTTCAAACCGGTTTATGAATGGCTGTGCGCATGATGTTCTGTGCTCGCTACCTCTTCTACAGTGAATAACTTACAGGATGTTTGCCCTGATGTGCTACGTCTTGGGCTTGTCCTCTGCTGCCTATACCAGGGAGCTTTGTTGCTCTACCTAGGATATCCTGGGCCGCTGTTTACAATGCTCCTCTGTGCCGCATGATCTTGTTGTCCCCTGTGCACAAACTTCTATCAGACAGCGATGCGCTTTCTTACCACACCACGGCCAAGACCTGTTGATCCAGCAGTCTAGAACACTCCCTCCATACCTGCACCTGCTGCCCAAAGTTCTCTCCGACACATTTCATTGCATCTCAAAGTGGTTCTCTGTAGCCGAGGTTGGGACGGGAGTGCTCCCGACTAGGTCGTAGTCTTGAAGGGATGCTCTATAAATTGTCCGAATGAATTAAATGAATAGATATATTGTCACTTTTGTAGATAACTTGTGTTTAATTGAAATGAGACATGTGTTTAGCAGAAATTTTAGTGCACGGTGGTGCTGTGGTTACGTAGGGACCTTGAGAAAGTCCTTGGCTTGCAATTGCTCATGCGCTTTGGCATGAAATTTCGATTCCTTGTCCACACTGTAGTCGGGAGCGCCTCTGAGTAGAGAGCTTGAAGGGGCACTATAGAAATGGAGAAATAAATAATTAAATAAAATCGTTTCCCATTTTGTAGCTGGTCGACCAATGAAGGCTCCTAACAGAAAGAAGTTTGAGGAGGAATTGGAAAGCTTTAACTCAATTGTTAAACAGAAGGAAGATGAACTTGTATCCTTTGTGTGACTGTGGGATTTTGTTCTGTACAAGACTTCTGCATTACCTGTGTATCTGCAGACTGCGCATATATGAGTATTTATTCATTCATTCATTCATTCATTCATTCATTCATTCATTCATTCCTGAAGGTATTTATATAGCACCTTTTCAAGAAAACTACTCAGAGGTGCTCCCGACTCCAACACGGTTAAAAAGAAGTTTTCAGGTGCTTATGTAGTGTGTCAGAGAGTGACAAAACAGGTGCTGCTCAAGAGGGAGTCTATTCCATGCTGCCAGAACAACCACAAAAAAGACAACTTTGCATGATGAGGAGGATGAACAAACGGGACTGAGAGACTCCCGTCCCAACTGAATGTAGTGATCAACTAGTCAGAGTAACAGATGCAGGCTGGCAAAGATCAAGCAGGTAGGTTGGAGCATGACCTAGATGACATTGCCATACCATATGGTTTAAACTGCCATTAATATTCTTATTTTTGGTTATTATTATATTGTTGTTACTAAATATTATTTTTATTATTATAATTGACGTTGTAACATGCACGTGGTCACACCGAAATATCAATCTGAGGCATGGATAGTCAGAAACCAAGAGAAAATTCAGTTCAATTCAAATGTGTTTATTCAAAATGAGCAACTTGAGAATACAAAATAATCAAAATGACACAAAGACAGTGCAATGAAAACAGGAGGCTATTTTAACCATCAATTGCGCAATTGAAGATATCCCTGAGAAAGGGTAACCAAGGAAAGGAGAGTGTCCCGCTAGATCTGGGCAACCGCAATACAGGAATTTTGCATGTAGACGGTAGAGAGAGTTAGACGAGCATGAGTATTAGTAGGAATCTGGAGAATGATAAGACAAACTGTCATGAAAAAGAACAGCAACACACATAATTATGATCTCAGAAAATAATTACATCACATGAACAGCCTAAGAGTTACATGAACTAATTGGCAAATAATCAAATAATATTGGTTAGATACTAAGCTGAAGATGTACATAGTGACAACCATCCAGAAATATTTTACATACCATGACCATGATTAGAACATAAGAGCCTGTAATTAATCATACCTCACAGTTTTTGTGCTCTACAATAAGGAAATGAAGAAAAGGAGGTCAACAGCCCTCTTCATGGCAAATATTGCCATTGGCCTACCAAAAGGGATTTACAGCCCTGATGTAGCAAGTATGTAAGTAAGTAGGGATATTCCTTATTCGACTACCTGCACAACATCACACAATGAACCGTAATCATTCTGTGTTGTGTCAGTTTTAAATTAAACGAAGATTATTATTAAATAAAATATTAGTTAATTTGTGAATTATTGGGAGCCTGTTTATTGGACTTGACGGATCTCAGAGATCGTTGGATGTTCGGCCTCAGGAGAAGATACAGTTGGACGTTAGGAAACTGCGCTACGATCGCGAGCAGAAATTCCATCGACGTCAAAGCGTTGACAGCGATCTTCGCAAACTCAGCGAGGACATTCGAAAACAGGTATGCTCTATGATAGTGGTTCCAAACCTTTTTTCACCTTCGGGCCACTTTTTCAAAGTTGAAGGACACGCGGTCCACTTTTCTTAGTTGAAGGACATTAGGCTAAAATTCAATTAACTAAGAGCATATAAAAATTTTGTAATTTAATCAAAACAGAATGTTTTATGTTATTTATAGACAACAAAATAAAACTATTTATAATAGAAAATAATGATGGGTGCTATCCTGTCTAAATTGTCAATTTTTCCCACATATTTTGGTAAGTTCTTTGAGAGATGAGGGCCATGTTTTAGGGCTGGCGGGCCACTTTTGGCCCACGGGCCACAGGTTGGGAACCACTGCTCTATGCACAGGCACAGTACATCGCGAGTTGGCTTGCTTAGACTTGCAGAGCAGCGATTTTTTTGGTTATCTCTGTGTACTGTGTAAATATTGCGTCATTGAAGTGCAACTGTGAGAAACGAAATTGGTTTCGAGTTCTGTGTGAACATTAGGAGCTTTACAATTGCATTCTTCTGTACTTGAATTGCCTACAGCAAGTTACGTACAAGTATAATTTACACGTATAATGTATTGTTTCAATGTATTGTATTGTATACATGTAGATGTAACTTGGTCACTGACCTGGGTGTTACTCTCGAAAGTACTAAATATCTTCTCTGCACATCTCTTCTTCTCTAATCTGGTTACATGACAATAACTCCTGGACAATAAGCCCCAGACAATAGCCCCTTGCCAACTGTATACCCTCGGACATTAACCCATGTACTGATGCAGTTTATACAATAAAGAATAGACATGAAAGAATCAATCAATCAACCATTCAGCCGTCGTTTGTTGACTTAACAAGAACTGAAAAATCGCAGGTAAACTTAGAAATGAAGAGCAAACAGAAAGTTTGAGATAATCTGCAGATGTCGTCAATAGAACAACGCTAAAGGAAAAGGAAATTAGATTAACGTGCAGCTGTGCATTTTCATTCATGTATTTTTTTACCACTCACCTGTGTCTTTACCTCAGCCTAGATCCAACAAATGTTCCTTAAATTGTTAATGTAATATGTGTATATGTCATAATTATGTGAGACATGAAAGACTTGCTTCACATCATACACTAATTTAAGAAAAACTGATTATATTAGATCATTATTAAATAACTGGACACATTGGATTTATTCAAAGAGAACAATTGTCACAACAAAACATAGTGCAGCGAAAAGTAACAAAAAGCAATTTTATTAAGGCACATCTCGAATGAATGTTATCAAATGAACTTGATAATGCTTCACAACTTGTGTTCAATGGGTCCATCACTAGTGCCCAAACTTGTTATGAGTCTCTTTGTATAGTTCTTGATGGTCTTTTTGATGTGTTCCAGAGGTAAATCTTCCCATGTATCAACTTCATAATTATCATAGACTTCAAATCACAGTGATATGCGGCTATGCTGGTACCCTGTTTGCTGGTACTCTGTTTCTTTTCTAAATAATGATAATGATGATTATCTGACAATATCAAATCTATTTCATTACGATTATTTGAGATGTGACGTAATCAAATCGCTTTAAAAAAACACTTTTTGTTGAGTTATGTTTTGAATCAAGATTAAAAAAATGGTGGGTGGACTTGCTGAAAGTGATATAACTTGTATTCTGTTTCATATATTTTGGTGAAATTTGGCCATTGTATGTAAATATGACTTGTCAGCCTGGGTGATTTGATTTGAAAATTCTTTCTTTTCTAGATCTCACAAATGTTCCTTTTGTTAATATAATTTGTGTATAATGTCATAATTATTGTTCCTTGCATTGATTCGCCTCACAATGGGCCAGTTGTGATTTACACGCTATAATTCACGGCATTTTTTCACTTTAGGAGTCGGAGTTGACGAAAGTCCAGTCCAACTTACAGTACAGGAGCGAGCACAAGATCAACGAGGCGATACAAAGATTGGAGACGCAGTTGAAAACGAGAAACTTCAGATTGAACGAGGAAAAGAAGATCGTTGCAGAGATTGACTCACTGAAAAGATCAACGAAAGACTTGGCGTACGTCATTCGTTTCACGATCCTCATCTTTTCTTAACACGGTTCTTCGTTATGATAATTATGCATTTTGATTATATAGTAAAGTAAGTCCATCCAGTTCCATGTGGAACACAGGGAGGCGCTCATCTTCTTTTCAATGGTCTTGAGCCGGCAATGGACAAATTCCAAGGTTCTGGATACAAGGCCAGTATATCGCAGGACTTGCCGTTTACTTCCCAGCTTACGCCGGTACCAAATTATACTGCTTGGTGACAGAGGCACGTGTGCATAAACAACTTGCCCAAGGTCGTTACCCGAAGTCGAACCCACAACCACCCGCTTCGTGAGCAAGCGCGTTACCGATCAGCCGCCAGGTCGCCCACATTTTAATTATTCCACTGTTTAAACAAGGGGCTTGTATATATTTTTTAAATGTATGGCCTCTTACCTTTGATGTAAATCCAAGTTATATGCTTATATATCTAAACCAAATAGAGATTGGGTTTTTCTCCGGTTTTCAGCCATGTTGGATTTATTTCAGAATGGATTGGTTGCAGCTAGTATCTGAAATGATTAAAAAGGATATTAAGTAGTACTTTTAAATGTTATATTTGGTTATCTATTTTGCTTTCTCGTAGGATATATCTTGCGTTGAAAAAGCAAATCGATGAAAAGCGTGATCAACAACGAAAGATGAGGGATGAGAGAGATGTAAGTCTTGCATCTTATTATATCAACTCAAAGGATTATGCTTATTACGCCAAAATGTGGATTGCAGTTTAGTTAATTGAAGATTCTTCTTATCTTATATATATATATACATACATGCATATATATATATATACATTATACATTTATGTACCCGGTACATACATACAATGGGGTCCTTTGTGGTACTATGCCTAATTGCCTAGAGTCCTTTGCCACGATGTTTTACCTCAATCTTAAGACTACTATTAGCCGGGGGTTGAGAGTGCTTCTGATTAGATAATCTGAAGTGGTACTGTTTAAGTCTCTAAATGATTTGATGAATAGTTGTGAATGTGTAGTCTATTTTCTTATTTTTGGGCCACGGGTAAAGTGGTTGAACAAAGTTCTTAGCAACGATGTGACTTAAAATTAAACGAAGATTATGGTTTTTATTATTGCTTAATGATTGCTACAATGTGCATGCTGTTATGTTAACCATAACAAGTTTGCTGTGTT
Source organism: Lumbricus rubellus (assembly GCA_945859605.1). Classification (NCBI taxonomy): domain Eukaryota; kingdom Metazoa; phylum Annelida; class Clitellata; order Crassiclitellata; family Lumbricidae; genus Lumbricus; species Lumbricus rubellus. Next base: position 25,931,360 of record OX243824.1, on the reverse strand, counting down.
TGTTTCATAACTACGTTTGTTTCTTTTTTGACAGCGTCTTCAGAAAATGGTGACTGAAATAAAGCAGAGAGAGGAGAACATTTGGCAAGAAAGTTGCGCCAAGAATGAGGTGGCAGAGCTAATTAAAAATGGTAAGTTAGAGTTGCCATGAATTATGTGAATGGGTATTTAGCTGGTGAGGATGACTGTTAACTTCATAACAACACAGCAGTAGGTATTGTTTCTTAGAACCTGAGGGATCATTTAACTTCAGGCGAAATAAAATTCAAATAAAAATATCATTAAGGCGTGCCTTGCTGCTGCAATAAACAGCTGAATTAGAAAAACTAATATGTGTGACATTCATATTATTTTAAAGAAGGTGAGCGTTTGTGACTGATTTTAGATATTGGTGAGCTGAATCAGAAGACGAAAGAGTTGCAGATTGCGTTCAGTGCACAGGAGAGGGAATATCGCCAGCAGAAGGATGAGATGCGTCGGAAGCAGGCAGCCTCGATTCAACATCGCAAGGAAGAGGATAGACGAGCATTTGAACAGGCCGTTAAACAGGAATTGTAAGTATGAAAGACCACTTTCCAAATGCAATCTGGTGTTAACAGTAGGATTGTGCCATGTATGTATGTATGTATGTATGTATGTATGTATGTACGTACGTTTCGTACATACGTGTATGTATGTATGATTGTATGTATGTATGTATGTATGTATGTATGTATGTATGAATGTATGCATGTATGTGTGTATGTATGTACATACGTTTCGTACGTACGTGTATGTATGTATGTATGTATGTATGTATGTATGTATGTATGCATGCATGTATGTATGTACGTACGTTTCGTACGTACGTGTATGTATGTATGTATGTATGTATGTATGTATGTATGCATGCATGTATGCATGTATGTATGCATGCATGCATGTATGTATGTACTCGGCATATGGACATTTATATATTGCCTTACATTAATCTCTAGAGGCGTTTAAACGTAGCTAACCGACAGTTCTAAACAAGTTCGACTTAAGTGAGTTTTAGAATGTTTCATGAGAATGAGTAGTGCAATATCACAAATTGTTAGTGAAGAGTTTGAAGGTCCAATACATAATATGGTACATGTACACTTGTACAGTGGGCTCGCATCGATGTGCAAGAGCATGGAACTATAAAATTTCTATGAACCTTGAGCTACATGGCTTTCAAGTCTGCAAATGAATTGCAGAAGGTAGAGCTTTGTAGATTTTGGTTTCAAAGTAATTTTTCTGAAAGACAACATAAATAAGAACACAACATAACTTGGACTAACACTGAGAGGAGTTATGGACTTGACAAATGACCAAAGACAATGAAGATTATTTTTTCATACCCATCGATGCAAATTGATTGGCATCAGGCATTGCATGTACTGTTTTGCCTTGTGCTTTTGTTACCTGAGTTTTTATCATCAATTCATGAAGAAATTAATTGTATTGTAGGGAGGAGTTTGAGGCATCTCGAGATCCATTTGCCGATGACAAGCTCTTATGTAAGACATTGATCAAATACCTGCAGAGGTTTCTGACTGATGAAGAGGCTGAGAAAGTTGATAAGGCTACAAATGATGTCCTCAGTGCCTCACATGGATCCAAACTTGGTAAGTGTCTGCCAGGGAAATAGTTGATTACGGCTTAGTTTTTACTAATTATAATTACATTGTTTACTTATTTTGGTGCCACTGTATTCTTATATTTTAATGGAGCTCTTCTGCATGCATGGTCATTTTTATCATCACCAGTTCCTGACACCAGACAATTGGTGGCGATGGTTACGAATAAATTGTCCCTATTGTCATCAGTCAATTGTCGAGTCCTCTGCTGCCCCTTGTGTTAGTCCAAGTGATGCCTTGTCCTTGTTTATGTTGTCTATCCACTGTATCCAGTGTAGTCCAAGTGATGCCTTTGTTTCTTTTCTTCGTGCAATGTGTTAGATTCTGTCAACTAACATAAATTACTCTACATTCACTCTGAAAACTACATGTCTATACCATCGGAGTCTGGGTTGAATGACTTTGTCTAGCAGAGTTGTTTGCTTGAATCCACCTCACCGCGTAAGGACCTTGTGCAAGTCCGTCACTCACAATTGCTCAGCGCTTCTGCGTGAAACTTCGATGCAGTGTCCGCTCTGCATTCGGGAGCGCCTCTGAGTAGAAAGAGATTGAAGGGGCGCTATAACAAGTGCACATACAAACAAATCATCCCAAAGTGACATGTTGCATTTCAATGGGTTTTATGGATGCTGTAATGATAGCACCTCAAAATGCTGCTTATCTGTTCAAAACCTACATATCTACATGCATTATTTATATTATGTCTGTTTTGCTGTAGACCTCCTGGATCAAAGCCTGAAGGCTGAGGGAATGAGGCTGCTCCGACGAAAGTCCGACGCCGAAGAGATGCAGTCGGCTCGATTGACCAGCAAGGCTCGGAAAAGCAAAAAACGACTTTCTGTGGTAAGTACATGTTTTCAATTATTTATTTTCCCTGGTAATAATATATTAGGTTTGGAGTAGAAATAATTTATGATTAATTATTGTTATTGTGTATTTAACCAATGCCAGTATATGACATGGACTTACACCATACGGAGCAATGGATTTGACAAATGACGAGAGTGTATCATGGAAGTCATTTATTTGCATCAAGCACTGAGTGGGAGGAATGGTGTGCAAGAAGACAAGAGGAAGACCGAGGATGATGTTATTGAGCCGGATGATGAGGGAGGGAGCAGGGTGAAGGGGAGAGCCGGACATTGTGAAAATTGGCGCCGTTTTATGAATGAACTTGCCTCGAAAGATGGAGATAGAAAAGAAGAAGAAAACCATTCTTGTTTGTTCCCATTGGCTTGCTCTGCTCTTGAGTTTCTTACATCATAAATTGCTTCAAAGCTACGGCCATATGTGTGTATGTATGTATGTATGTATGTATGTATGTATGTATGTATGTATGTATGTATGTATGTATGTATGTGAACATTTATATAGCGCCTTACAATAACGTCACGAAGGCGCTTAACGTAGCTACCGGACAGTTCTGAACAAGTGCAACTTATTGACTTTGAGAATGTTTCATGAGATACATGCAATGCACTCTCACGAATTGTTAATTGAAGACTGTTCCAGAATGAAGGTCCAATGCATATACGGTTGGCAATTGAGAGATTGTTGTCGTGGCATAATCATCGTATTAACTAATTTCTTATGAAACAGAGGAAGCAGATAGTTCACACTCCAGAAACGTTTGGCCAGTTCTCGCGACTGCAGATGACGGCGCCTGCAAGCGCAGCAGAAGTTCCAGCCTGCATTTGCCAACTGCAGGCTACACTGGTAATGACTGTTTGTCTTTGCTCTCGTTTTACACTTGTTTCCAGTATCTTTGTGAATGTTGATACATGTAAACCTGTAATTTTTAGAATTCTTCATTAATGAAAAAACTTCTCACATTATTGTGTATGTACTGCCAAACGTTGTCACAGTCTATGCGAATATTTGTAAACTGTAAGGGCATATAGGCCTTATTCGATTGTTTGCATCTCAGAATATAAAACCAAAAATAATTGTAATGATATGCTGTAGGCCTACCCTGATTTCTATTTAAATATAGGCCTATAGTTTCACGTGTGTGGCATATTTGTATGTTGCGGCCTGCCAGCCATTATGAATTACCAAATGTGGCCCACATGATGACCTGAGTTTGAGACCACTGTCTTAGAGGCTGCTATGCAGTTAAATTTTACTAAACTTGTTTTGATGTGTTACAACTATGTCGTTTAGTTTTTGCTGCTTACTTGTCAGTGTGAATTAATAAACGCATATCATTATTAAATTCTTATTTTCATTAATATTATTACTATAGAAAAATGGTGATGCCATGCCAATTGGACACCTACAGGCTTTTAGCCCATGGATGATGATGATGATGATTATTATTATTATTCTCTACCAACTCATGACTCGGTGGCACTCCTGACCTGACACGAACGAGCATGACGAGCAATTGTCTTCAAATGCATACAGAAAGCAGGTCATGGAGTTATGATGCCATGTTTTGGGTTTGTACAGAGTTAAGACGCTTAACGCTTTAATGACCACAGTATAAAAAACATGACTGGGATTCCAATGCAGCTCAGTTAACGGGTTAATGACTTGGTTAAGTTTTGCTCACGAGTTCTATATGAACTTACACTAGGACATTTATTCAGTGCCGTTTAAAATGATGTTTTGTTTGTTTGAGCATTGTTTTGGTTTCTATTTCCATAGGCGAGTTACGAAAGTTATTCCAAAGATAGCCTTAGTCTTTGTGTCGATTGTTCTGGTCTCACTCCGGCCGTGCTGACAAATGATTCCTACAAGTTTTCCAGCGAGTCTCACATCAAAGACAGCGTGGCGTCCAGCGCCGCTTCGTATACCGAAAGCGCCGTCAGCGGTAGCATGCCGACGACTCCCGATGTCCAGCTTGACACAAACAAAACTTTACAGGTTGTTCTCTGTCCCAGGCGACTGTCACGAGATTCTGGGACAGGAGATGTTGACGAACCATGTACAAACACGATAGAACCGTTTAGTGATGTCGAATGCGAAAACAGTCCGGTGCGTGATTGGGAGAGGCAACATTTAGGTCTGTGTTGCGGAGGTGATTTGCTTAAAGAGAAACAGATCTCGGAGCCGGACAATTTTCTCGAAACACCCAGTTCTGCGATCGCAAGGTCTTCCTCCGATGTTTCTTTGGCGAGCTCGTCCTTTTGCCCGGTCGCGATATCGTCACATGAGTGTGGAGTTGATGATGTTGCGGTTAACAATGACTGATGTATTGAAAAAAATGACTGTCGATTAAAAACATGATGTGATTTGAGAAGAGATGCTTTAAGAAAAGGGGCGTACTGAATACTGTGCTCCTCGGGTCCTCTAAACTTCCTTTGACTGTTAAATGAAATCGATAAAAGTTACAATTCGATTTGACTGTATCTCTGTTTACTGGTTCTGGTGTCGGTTTCCGAATCTTGATTCAGAAATCAGTTTTTGACGTATACCGATCAGTGAATCCTTTAACTGCCAATAGAATACCAGATGAGGTAATGTTTTTGACTAAAAACAATTTCTTGTAACATTGTACAAAAATGGTCGACTACCATACCGACCAGCTTTATCAATGATGAATATTTGTATAATATGAAAAATTACAAATTGATGCATTAAAGAAAATGTCGAACTGTTGTTCTTTTTCTTAAGTCACAGAAAATTTTAGAAATTTAATATTTCTGATTAATTGGATCGAATCCAGTAACGGCAAAAAAGCAGGAAAAATGTCTGGAATATGAAATCAGCAAAATAATGCGAAGCCCTAACTAGGATTGACTTCCTAGCATGGAGATTTTTTAAGATATTAACTTAACAGTCTGCTCTTAATTTTGTGATTGGTTTGAAACTACGAAAGTTTTGAACGTTGCACACACAGCCATCTGCCTTGAAACTGCTTGAATCTGGTGCAATTTGACACCTTTTTAACTATGATAGCAGCATGACAGACATGTCCATGTTTTATTTATTTTTACGAAGTGACTAGCGGACCGCCAAGCGGCCGTCGAATCTCAAATACTAGCGGACCGCCAGTCACGTGTAACCTGTCACATGACGAGTCTTGACTCTTGAATATTGTTACAATGGCGGCAGTTACCGATAGTTTGGTTTTATGTCAGACAAAAGTTTTCTTGTTTTAATGACTTAGAAAATTACTAGAAACAGAGTAAGCAACCAATTTTTTTCGTGAGTGTTGGTTAGGTTCAGGTTAGGCGTCGTGAGGGTCGGTTAGGGTTAGTTTTAGGGTTTGTTTAGCCATTAGAAACTCTTGTGGATTGGTGTAAATAGAAAGCCTGGCGGCTTGCTAGTATTCCGTATTGGACGGCCGCCAGTCATGTGACAGGTTACACGTGACTGGCGGTCCGCTAGTATTTGAGATTCCACGGCCGCTTGGCGGTCCGCTAGTCACAGCCTTATTTTTATCAAAATGGCTTTTGTGAGTTCAAACAGCCTTCAGTTGAAGTGTTCTGAGCACAACTTTTGTCTTGCTTGCAGACTACTCTCTAAGGTTATTTCACACCTCATTTTCTAGATGTCACATCTTGGGTTGATGTATTCGTAAAGTTATAAGATTTGTAGAGCTATGTGCAGAGCGAAGTAAATTTTTAGCATGAATGGGTGTTGTATTATGCATATGGTGTTGATTTATTCTATAGTTGTGTGCCATAATGCATGATTATTTTTCTGTAATGTTGAGAGATGGTATTTCCAGAGAGCATCCGGCCCCATCATATACGACCTAGTCCGGTTTATTGATGAATGTTTCCAATTACACAGAAAACAATGTTGCAATCGTTAACAATTTTATCCTGTAAATGCGCCAAAGTGTTTTCCTCGATTCCTGCCAGCAAAGATCATGACTTCTGTTTGTTGTTTGCTTGTACTGTTCAACACAAAATTATTTGAGAATCATGTTTAAAAATGATGCTCAAAGATAATCAAAACTTGTGCAAACTTGCATTTTTTTTATAAATGTAGCCTTTTTTATAAGTAATGTTGCGTAGTTTCGTAGTAAGATTGAAATTATCTGTAAATGTAATTGTAATTATACTTTAAACACATCTTCTACAACATTCTTGACAGTTACAGAAAGTATCTATGTTATTTCATTTTGAAGTGTGAGGATAAACATGTGTATTTTTTTTAACTGACCAAAAATCTTTTGTTATTGACCGTGTTCAGTTTTTGCGAGGACGTGTGAAAATGCACATATTGGATTTGTCATAATTTGTGAGAAATATCTATAAATGCAACTTCATTTTGCAGTGTGTGGTTCCTACTGAGGTTTTACGTGGCATCTGAATTTGATAACCTAAGCAGTGGATTTATTGATTTGTCAGTTAATTAGTGGCGAATTAAACAGCAACAGGCGGTTTTGATGAATCAGCTGATAATAATGATTATGATATGACGTTGATTTGAATATGATGAATTCCTCTGTTTGTCTTGTTTGAGTTTTTGTATTTACTCTGAGACTTGAGTTTTTTTTATTTACTCTCAGATAATGGTGGTGACTATTCTCAGACAATGCTGGCTGTCTAAGCGACTGGGCCTCTGTGATGTAAGGATGCCCTTTGGCTAATGTAGTTGTCATGAGGAATTATTTTAAATACCACTTCAGAACAAATACTCAGAGACACTTCATGAATATTGTTCTGTAGTGTAGTGTGCAAAATTACATTACACTCCAATGGCAGAATTATGTGCACCTGAAATTACTTTTAAAGTAAATTGGGTCTGAGAAATCACAGGCATATCTTGCCTGTTTCATAGGAGAAACATAGTTACATTGCTAGTTATGTTTTTTCAGGCACAAATCATGCTTGCCTTTTACCAATCAGATTGTTCAGGCATAGATTGCGTTTGCCTTTTACCAATCAGATTGTTCAGGCACAGATTGCGTTTGCCTTTTACCAATCAGATTGTTCAGGCACAGATTGCGTTTGCCTTTTACCAATCAGATTGTTCAGGCACAGATTGCGTTTGCCTTTTACCAATCAGATTGTTCAGGCATAGATTGCGTTTGCCTTTTACCAATCAGAATGTTCAGGCATAGATTGCGTTTGCCTTTTACCAATCAGATTGTTCAGGCACAGATTGCGTTTGCCTTTTACCAATCAGATTGTTCAGGCACAGATTGCGTTTGCCTTTTACCAATCAGATTGTTCAGGCACAGATTGCGTTTGCCTTTTACCAATCAGAATGTTCAGGCATAGATTGCATTTGCCTTTTACCAATCAGATTGTTGAGGCACAGATTGCGTTTGCCTTTTACTAATCAGATTGTTCAGGCACAGATTGTGTTTGCCTTTTACCAATCAGATTGTTCAGGCACAGATTGCGTTTGCCTTTTACCAATCAGATTGTTCAGGCACAGAGTGCGTTTGCCTTTTACCAATCAGATTGTTCAGGCACAGATTGCGTTAGCCTTTTACCAATCAGATTGTTCAGGCATAGATTGCGTTTGCCTTTTACCAATCAGATTGCGTCTGCCTTTTACCATAGACGTTAAAAAAAGGTAAAAACCAAATAAAAACGGGAAAATTGTCGTTTTTCCCAAAAAAATTAAAACGGAAAAGAACGACAAAAATCGAAAAAGAAAATAAGGTGATGTTGTAACATTTTGTGCTGCAGTTTAAAAGAAAAAACTTTGTTTATGTAATTTAATTTTAATCAGCAGATTTCACACCAGTATTAGTAAACACTGCTTAGCATTAATGATTTTTATGAATTTCGTTTCTAGTTCTATGCCATTTATTCCTCAAGCGAAATCGGTCTAAGAGTGATGTAAATTAGCTGAATCCTTGAAAGCATGGATACAGTGCAAGGGACATCTGACAAATTAAAATTTAAAAAATAATTGCAAACAGGAAATAAATAAATAATGTTACATAAAGGAAAATACAACACATGAAAAACGTAACGAAAAAACGTTTTTTCTGAAGAAATAAAATACACAAAAAAGATTTTACTCTGCCTTTTACCTTCTCGATTGTTCAGGCGCATATTGTGATTGCCCAGTTGCTTATTTGTCATTTTATCTCCACTATTTGTTTTGTGTTGACATCGTTACCATCTTAGGTTGATTTTTTACTGCTCCTGTAAATGAGCTTCGAGCGACTGCTGCTGATAATGATGTGTAGTAAACAATTACCTATTGTCTGTGTCACACACCCACACACACGTCTACATATCTACACATATACATATATCATACATACTGCATACATACATACATGCATACATACATACATACACACATACACATGCTTAAACACATACGGTACCTGATACATACACACGTGCATACAATATACATACACATACGCACATACATACATAGTCATACACAGTATTACACACCCACTCTCACATCCCACTGTTTGACCAAGTGGTATAAATATGGGATTTGTGATGGCTGAGAAATGAATAGGAAATGTACTCCGCCCCTCCCCCCCCACATCCACGACTACAAGATTCATCTGCTGCCTGCTATCACAATGTAGTCTCCCCCGAAACAGAGTCTCCTCTGGCTCAAATGATGCCTCTCCCCAGAGACTATGGTTTGAAACAAAGTTAGACAATGATTCAGTGTCTGCGCTGTAGTCAGAAGCGCCTCTGAGTAGAAATCTTGAAGGAGTGCTATAACCAGTGGCGTAGACAAGGGGGTTTAGGGGGTTAAAAAACCCAGTTCACTTAGAAACAAGTTTTTACAAAGGTTATTTATCCACTTAAATAAGAAAAAACAAAACAATTGTTTGTAGTAACAATTTTTTCTTTATTCTTTCTTTACTGTAATACTGCTGGGTTGGTGTCAGGAAGGTCATCTGGCCAGGCCATAAGCCACCCACCCACCCATAAAAAATTCCTTGCTATTCCTCTGGCTATAACAAGTGCACATACATGCATACATACATACAAACAGCTAACAGTTTCTTATTAAATTACGGTATTTAGCAATGTAAAATTTACGATGTAAGTTCATTGGCTCTAAATAATTATGCTGTGACTGTGGCTTATCTAGTGTTGATATATTTGAATGGGGATGAAATATTTTCTGCCCGGGAGACTTTATTTCGGAATATAGTCTCCAGGGGAGAATTCATTCTGATGCATATACTCTGCAGAGAATCTGTTTCGAAGTAGAGTATCCGGGAGACTGCCGTGGGAGGAACGCCATCTGAAGGTCCTTTGAGTAGGAAATGGACATGACCTTACGCTTGGGACTAGGACCTTTCTAGCTTTACTTGAGACCTTGCTTCATAAGGTTTTTGGTTTTTGGGTCTTGTCCCCAATTGCTTTTATGATGCTGCATTAACTATTGGACCTCAATGATATGCCAACATGTGCTGCATCAATGTTGGGCGGCATTACCTTTAGGAATGTTGATGGGATTATGGTGTAAATTGACGCAAGTGCTTGTATTTGAGTGGCAGTGGTTGCTGGCTGTAGCCTGCTTCTTTTGTTAAGGTGTGGCATATGCTGATGGTTACTTCAACTTTCTTGTGTTACTTCTTTTGGTTGGGGCGACAGTGGGCTTTTGCATGATCTTTTACAACCCAGAGAAGCTGGGATTGACGAAGAAAGGTTAGTAGTAGAGTGACCATAGGAAGTTGTATGGAAGTTTGTATAGATAGGAAGGTCGTGATGTGACTTGAGATGTGAATTGAGATGTTTGGTGTTGGGAAGGAGAATGTCAAACGGTGATGATCTCAGGTATTGGTTTACAGGTCATTTATAGTTTATGGCAAGGTCTGTTTATATACAGGACTGGAGACTCAATGCATTAAGTAGCGTCTTTAGTTTTTGAACAATAACTGTGGCTTCGGAAAAGTTCACCTCTTGTTTTGCAAAAGAAAAACATTGAAAATTAATTACATTTATGAAGACAGACTGATGAGTAATTATGTTTACAAAGTAAAATATTGAATTTGGAGATTCAAAACATAATTGTTAGTATTTAAACGGAACTTGAAGTAGGGCGAAATTTGTGGTTCAGAGTTTAATGGGCGTACACAAATTTTTTATGTAACCACTCCTGTAATAGAGTTCTTGAGTTGATAGTAAAGTCGTATGATGTTACTACTTTCCATTTAAGTTACCCGGATTTTGGAGTGTCGAACTGACTGAGTGAAATGCGACTGCAGAGAAACTGTGTTGATCGTCAACTTAAAGTTAATATTATTTATGCTGTATGTTAATTAATTGTCTTTGTTATGCCTGGTTAATTTAAGGCTCACATTTTGAAACAGGGTGTTGCATTTGGACCCCTGAAGATGATCACTGAGTTAGATAATTATGTGAGCAAGTTCATGACGCTTAGCACAACTGACAGTACTGGGCATTATGAACCTTAGTCATGGATTTTTCTAGTTTCAAATCAGATTGTTCAAACACAAATTTTGCATGTTTTTTGCCAGTCAAGCACAAATTGTGTTTGGCTTTTGTCAGTCAGATTGTTCAAGTACTGATTGTGTTTGGCTTTTGTCAATCAGATTGTTCAAGCACTGATTGTGTTTGGCTTTTGTCAATCAGATTGTTCAAGCACTGATTGTGTTTGGCTTTTGTCAATCAGATTGTTCAAGCACAAATTGTGTTTTCCAGTTTTGCCAATTGACAAAGATGTAGCTCCTGGACGGATCGCCATTAAGGACGTCCGTAAACAGGTGAATGGGATTGGTCACCCAAATGATGTCATGTTTGCAGACGTCATTTTATGGACGACCCTGTATCTAGGGGTACAAGTAGTACAAAAAGCTACCAAGAACTTGCTCATGGTCCACACCCAGTGGTCATCTTAAGGGAGAATCTGACCTGCCTGATCCGGTGTGAGGGGCAGGCAGTTGACCAGTTAGTAAGCCCAATGTGTTTTTAAAGGACTGCAGGTTCTGCACATACCGGTACTTTTCAGAGAAGGAAGATTTTGTCTTATGTAGAATGGAGTGGTTTGAACTTATGTTTGAGCAGCCTGTGAAAAAATTATTTTGCAGAAATCGGATTATGTGGGCATATATCGCTTAGTCATAGCCATAGGCATAGTTTTAGTTTTAAAATTATGTATCTTGAAGGTTTTTGAGCAGTTTATTTAAGTTCGTTTTAATTAAGCATTATAATTTGCATGCAGCAATATAGCAGTGATTTGGTTGAACTTATATTGGCTTTTTGCATATCTGGAAACTTTACAAGTGTTTCTATTTTTAATTCTGTGGTGAATTGTCTATGCTGCTTGCATCGGTGATAGGTAAGAGCAGCTTGTTTAAACTGATCGAATTCAGCTGTAAGGTTCTCTGCATGGCACTGCTATGGTCGTGATCGAGACTTTGGCCGTTAATTGATAATATCCTGCTATTTTTATCGGTGTAGACAGGAAAGTGAAGGCATGTCCTATTATATTGGCCCTGCATCATAGAACAAAATCATCAGTGCGGGAAATGGCTCTACTTTCCTGTGTTCCGCTATAAACAGGAAAATTGTAATTGTGCAACTATGGATGTAAGATTTCAATTCGATCTCTGGATAATCCTTGCAATTTACGTAGCGCTCGTGAATAAGCTGTGGCCTGCACTTCGCTTCAGGTAGCACTTTTGAAATTCAATTCACAATTATGATCACTATTAGATGTGACAGTTATTTTCAAGGCTGAGATTCAGAAATCAATATCATGAGTTGTGACTTGTAACTAACGTCCATGTGATAAGATCACTTTTTTGAAACCATCTGAGATATTGGAAAATGGATGTTTCAATCAGTTAGAATAAGAAAGACTTGTCAAGGTTATTCTGTACACGTCACAGTCTGAATTGTGTATAAGGGATTTGTTTGACGAAATATTCAAATGTAGATGATTTCTGTGCGTTTAATATAATATTGTATTGTATCCAACTTTCTGACTGCAACTCATTGGGAAGGGAAAATAAAGTCTTGAAATATTCAAATACGCCAATATTCATTTGTCAAATCAAAAAACAGCAGTTGCTGGTGCCCAATGACGTGGTTGTAGCATTATTTATGCTTGCTGTAAACATTCGCATCAATTCTATTCATTTCTTTGTGTTAGGAACATTTTGTTGTTGTGTAAAGTTTTGAGTTCACAAGTTTAACACCAACTGCCAAGTTCACTTGGGTGATTTCTCACAGCTGTGGTTCAGCTAACATCTCAGTGTTCAAAGTCTGCTGACGTTGGCTGAAGGATAGACTGGTTAGCTGAATTAAAGACCAGCGCATAAATGAATTGTTTTGCGATTGGTTGGCTGAATATTTGACTGACTACCAGTAAGAGTGTTGTGGCAAATATTGTGCTTGCCTTTTACCAATCAGATGGGTCAAATACAGCTTATGTTTGCAATTTGCCAATCAGATTGTTCATGCAAAGATTGTGTTTGCCTTTTACCAATCAGATTGTTTTTCGGATATTGATTGGCTGACTGGTGGTCTTGCTTGCTGAATAAATGAATGATTGAATGAATAAGTTTTTGGCTGAGTGGATGAATGATTGAAAGAATGATTGACTGAATATAATGTGTGATTTATTGATTATGTGGTAGGATTGCTGAATGATTGACAGAACAAATTGTTGACTTTCTGACTAAATTAATTAGCAACTGAATGTGTGTGTGTGTGTGCGTGTGTGTGTGTGTGTGTGTGTGTGTGTGTGTGTGTGTGTGTAACCAAAGTACCGGTAATGAATTATATGTGGAATAACTGAATGATGAACTATCTGAATTTACAAGTGATTGATTGAATGAATGAATGACCAAACGGTTGACTGACTGAATGATTGTGTGAATAACCAATGGAATGAATGGATGACTTATTGATTATATGATTGAATGAATATATGAGTGATTTGCTTGTGAATTAGTTTACTGGCTGTGAATGATTGGATGATTGACTTGCTGTCCAAATGAGTGAATGACTTGAATGAATTAATGGCTAACCAACTTTCTTCCTGGCAGGGTGACTGGCTGAAATTATTGGTTTTGGACTTACTGATTGGTTTACTGGAAGTTAAATCAGTCAACTTGATTTTTTTTGCATTTTTTCAGAATTTGTTGGTCGATGTATCAATTAGTAGCTTTATCTTAGACATACATTTCATAACATTATTTGGTTTCATCAGGGTTTTTTGTATTTTATAAGTTGCTTGACAGATACTTGCTCTGTACCTTGTTTTATACCAAATAATTTTGATTGCGGTTGATGTAAACTTATTCAGAACTATATAATTTTATTAACTAAAAACAGATTTATCTGACGTCGTAGCTATAGATGTCTGTTCAACTGTAGGACAGGAATTATCATAAATACGTTGCACGTAAATATAGGTGAGTCTTCTTGTCTGTACAAATGTTGAGTTGGGAATGACAGAAGGAACAGCCATTAAGTTTGTCATAGAGGCTTATACGGAGCCAAGGGTAATGGAGTGCTGGCATATGAGGGTGGGCGCCAGTCCGTGACGGTGGGGGGGGGCTGAATACATAACACATACAGTGAATCCAGGAATACTACTAGGTGCACTACTAATATTACTATTAGTATGGCTACTACTGCCACCAACACTACTACAACTGCTACTATTGGTATTATTATACATACACACATGCACACAATGGATGGTGTCCTAAGAGATTATGGATTGAAGTACTCAACACCCTGGCAACTCTGACCCTGAGTCCGTCCCATTGCTATTTCGCCCTCAGTGAGTATACTTGCTGGGCCGGAAACGACTCTATGTATGACGTCACTTCCAATGACCCGAGAACCAGACAACGTGCTATTTTAGGACAGCGTTGACGGCATGATTGCGCCAGAAACGGCGGTTGTCTCACTACTAAGTTGACTGTAATATGCTGGGGATCCAAAAACCTCCAAACAAAATTATGGCGAGGTTTAACCGCGATGAGTCGGCTGACAATCAAGCGCACTAACCACTTGACGTCGCGGACCATTTTTTCATAGAGCCTATGCCCTACCTGCAACGTAGCTTTAGTAGTCACAGTCTCAATATTTATTTTAAAGAAACTACGGCCACGTAGGTAAGATTGGCTTTGTTTAGATATATCGAAGTTTTAGGGGTAAGCCAGAACATGCCAGTTATGCTACTTGGAAATATTTGTCTAGGATGGATAAATGTTGTGTTCCCTTGTTCTCTGTAGAACTTCGTGAATTTTCAAAGCATTCGGTAGGCCTAGTCAACAGCAGCAGTTAGACCCAGTTAAGTTGTGAGTTGTTAAACTTGGATGTTACGCCTAAACATCGTGGCTCAGGATTCATTTGCTAACAGACTGCAATAACTCTGGTTAAACTCGCCACTAAATTCATTTCCTAATTTCGTCATTAATATTTTTTAGAAGCTGTTAATCTCATGCACTGTCGTCTCCTGCCAACTCTGCTCTTAAGCTGACGTCTATACGTCTGTTAAGCTCCGCGGCGCTGTTAAAGGAAACTTCGCTGTTAAACCAGCTGTTATTTAGCGCACTTCTTAACTCACACAACAACTATAACTTTACTGGCGATATTAAACTCGAATGTTAAATTAAGTTGTTCGGCTGTTTTTACAACGTGCTGTGATAATTATAATAATAATAGGCCTATTGTATCGTTCAAGTGTGCTGTTAACTCCGGACAATATGATCGTTAGGCCAACTCCTGGTGCTATAATCCGTCCTCCTGCCACTGTCTGCCGTTAGAATCAGCTGCTAACATCCGCTGTTAAACTCTCAACAATCATTCAAACGATCAGAATTTATATAGCGCCCATTCAAGATCCCTACTCGGAGGCTGCTATTAATAATATTGTTGTTCAATGCTGGACTGACTTCATCCTTCATACAGTCAGTTGCTGAACTGTGGAATTTCGTAGAGAAATCGCGACGGATTGCTTCCGCAATTGGCGTTGCATGACGCGCCCCCTGACGTCATCACGAGGTGACAGTCGCTGTTGAGTGGGTAATTCCCATCGTCATCTTCATGCCTGGGGCAGGTGCAGCTGCGCACGTGGGCGAGGGATGTAGTGAAGTCCATTGCCCTGTCCATCGATCGGTTGGGGGTGGCTGCCGCGGAGACGATCGTGGTCGCTGCCCCGATGGGTGTGGATGAGGAGTTTGTTGTTGTTGTCGTTGTTGCTGCGTGTTGTCCTCCGTCCGGGATGTAGCGAGTGTTGTTTGTTAGTTGCTTCGCTTCGTTGTACGCCTCCATCTCGTCCAACATCTGCTTCGTCCACTCGCTTGGCTCGGCGTAACCATGGAGACGGGTGTGCCTACGGTGGAAGAAGGACAGTAAAGATTAGATGGATGGACGGATTGATTGATTGATGGTTGATTGATTGATCGTTGATTGATTGATGGTTGGATAGATGAGTTGGAGGCCGATTATAGGATTGATGAATGAGTGGTTGGATGTATGATGTTGATGGGCAAGTGAATAATGGCTGGGCAGATGAATGGATGGACGTATAATTATGGTAGATGAATGGTCGAATGAATGAATGGATGGGTGGATGGATGGAGGGATGATAGATGGCATCTCATCCAACTGGTGTTGGTGAGCATATCCGATGAATCAACAATGGCGACATATTCATCGCCCTTCCATGTCCGGGGTGGCGTGGGTCCGTAGCTCAGTTGAGAGAGCGCTGGTCGATAAACTGAGAGTCATCAACGCGACCTGGGTTCAAGCCTCACACAGGGCAAATATTTATTTGAATTTTCTGTTAACTGCCAGTGGCGCTTTCTGTTGTGTTGCTTGACTCAGGTTCTGCTGAAAATAAGATAAACTCCCCACTTCTGGCTTGGCCGAACCAGGAGTGATCCAGCACTTAGGCCATTAGTGTTAAGCCGAAACCACTCTGTAAAGCCGACCTGCGTGTCGTGCTATAGTGGGCCGTATTTCGTACAACCTGTACTGTAATCATTCTGCGGTGTGTCAGATTGAGCTATTAAACGAAGATTATTATGTCATCTTTCCATGGCAACAGTTATCCCATGCATAATAATAATAAACATGTAGACAGAATCCCCCTACTCCACCCACTAACCGCAACGACCTCGTGCCAACCTATCCACTCAAACGACTTCCTAACTGCTAATCTTGTTGACATAATAGGCTAATTGTGAATTGTGATGCTTGAACAAAATGTACATGTAATAAGTTTGATACATTATACTGGCATTGTAACGTGAAGCGGCGCTATTGCGATAATTCTTGACATTGATGCTTATTCATTCATTCATTCATTCATTCATTCATTCATTAATTCATTCATTCATTCATTCATTCATTCATTCATTCGGACATTTATATAGTGCCCCTTCAAGTAAAAAACTACTCAGAGGCGCTCCAGACTCGTGAGTCACGAAAAGCGCCATTGTGATTGTACTGACATTGAGTCACATTGAAGCTAAACTTGCTACATGCAACACTAGGTCTACTGTTATAGTAAATGTAATCGCATTTTAAATAGACGCAGATCTGTGTATATAGCGCATCTAAAATTAATGGAGAATTGTCCAGTGTGACATTGAGCCGACATTGTCTCAAATCGACACCTATACATTGTCACACGCTTTGTCACACTGGCAATAATTTGAGCTGCAGAATGAGAGACAAATGAGGTGCAAGGAAGTGGAAGACCATGGGTGGGAGCAGGACAAACAGGGAGGGGACACTGGACAAGGTTGCGTATAACCGACGGGGACAACACGTCTGGTGCCATGGCGTCATGTGTTTTGCCGGAAGTGCGGATTATACTTCTATCTTGACGATCTAGTCGATCACCTTTTATGGCACAGAGACAGACACAATGAGACACATACATGTTTTGACCCAAAGGAGAGTTCTACGCTCTCCTCAATGACTCCCCTATGGTTGTCCATGGCTCTCTTATGGCTAACATGTCTGCCCAATGTGTCTCATTGTCTTCCGGTTGCTTCAGCGTCTCTATAGACTCAGCTGTTGATGAGATTTCTTCTACACTGATTGCGAATTTTTGGAGTGAAGAACACTGACAAAGTGCGAGCAGTTGCGGAGTTAATGACAGATAGGTGTGGATTGGACAGCGGAGTAGTTGTAGCAGTAGCAGCAGAAGCAGCAGGAGCAGTAATAGTAGTAGTAGTAGTAGTAGCAGTTGTAGTAGTAGTAGCAGTAGTACTAGTAGGAGCAGCAGCAGAAGCAGCAGCAGTGGTAGTACCAGTAGCAGTTACTGTAGTAGTAGTAGCAGTAGTAGTAGTAGCAGTAGTAGTAGTAGCAGTAGTACTAGTAGGAGCAGCAGCAGCAGTGGTAGTAGCAGCAGCAGCAGCAGTAGTAGTAGTAGTTGCACCATGGCATGCACATGTAGTCTTCCACACCCACCGAACTTCTTGTCAGCAATTCAAATAATTATGATAAATATTAATAATTAACTCCAATTAAAATAATTGCACATGCCTAATAATTATGTCTGCAGAATTCTCGCCACCCACTTTCCACACCGATAGAATCGCTATAATAATTATTCGCTGTATTGACAACGACGTGTGGTATGGTAGTATCCATGGGTCTCTTAAAGTCTCGAGTGATCCATGGCGCATCTTATTTCCTATGCAGTGGCGTAGCTAGCTTTTCATGGGCCCGTGTGCAGAAGTTCCGCATGGGCCCCTGATTGACCTTGTTAGGCCGGTATTTTTTGTTCATTCAATCAGCATGAGAATTGTAAAAAATAACATTGGGTCAGACGTTGACTTATGTGAAGTTGGGCGAACGATGAGGACTTTATTATGGCGTCCAAAGAAAGACTGGGGTAAACCCACAACCCTTCGCAATTCTTACTCTGCCAGCAATCAAAATCACTAAAACTAATCAACAATTTGCTATTAGACTTAACACATGCAATAGAACTCACAGAATAAACATGAATGCAGCACGAATGAGACAGATAAACTAAAATGCTAGGCTATATAATTATAGCTTCGTCGAATTTGAAATCTATCACCTAGCATAATTATTATACTTATCCACTTATTATTATTAGGCTTTCTAGTACAACGTCATGGCATCATAGAGTTTCTTTTTAGCATTTTGTTTAGCAGAAATTGTCAATCATCTACATGTATCAATTCAGGTCCACCGTCCATGATTTGCAATGTGCACACCAAAAAGACACGATCATCAATATTTTTAGTGTAGGCCTACCTAAAAATAAGTTTAGCAATATTCCATGCAAGTGCAAAAATAGGGATAGCGTATATTAAATATAGGGCCTACGTGATTCCCTAGCTACAACCCTGATCTACACGTTCTCAATTTTGCGTCTCCCTGATTGTGGGGTGAGAGCTGAGAGAAGTTGAAAGCAGTATGAGGATTGAAGTTTGGTTGTTAAAAAAGTGACAAGAAGACCTCACCTAACTACCACCTCAACCCCGACGATTCTCACTCTGGTTGAGGCAGATGTCAGGTCATTACCGTTACCATATCCAGTAAATGACCGGAATATATGAGCATGACTGTGACAAGGAGCCTATGAGATTTCTACGGCGCACCGTTTAATTACAACATACAAATGTGACATATAGACGGACATGATTATCACACCTATCCTAGATAGCATAGCACACCCATGCCACTTGCATGGGAAAGCGAATCAGCGAAATAGGAATCTTATGCTTCATGGTATGATTCCTTTCTCGTTCTCAACTTAAAACTATGTTCGACCTTTTTTTCATGAATCATGACTCGAGACAAAAGCGCAATTAAGTTAAAAGGAGTTCAGTAGGGCCTACCAGTAGGCCTACAGTTTTTCCTGTCAACAGCACGGCGGTTGACAGGCGTCACTGCATGATCTGCATCTGTTAAGTAAAGAAGTTATATAAGTGTGTTCACAAAAACTACATTTTTTCATAAAATAGGCCCTAATGCGAATTACTAATTATTTCGAACCGTTCGATTAACAATAAAAAAATTTACTTAGCAATCTCTGTGGGCCCCTGGAGGTCGTGGGCCCGTGTGCTTTGCACACATTGCACACATGGTAGCTACGCCACTGTTCATATGCTCTTTCAAGTGTCATCACAAGAACTGATCCATGCTCATCGAATGTCATCTTCGGTTATAAATTGCTGTCCAGACTGACAGCCAACACGAGACCTCGACCCATGGCTTCTACATATATATACAAATATACATATATATATATTGGTGTATATATATATCAGTCCTTCAAAGGACTCGAGTATGTATTTGATAAACAACGCGCAATGAATGAATGACTGTTGAATAGATGCGCTTGATAAATGGATGAGTGGACAAGCGGGAAGATGGATGGATGGACGGACAAACGGACGGGTAGATAGACATCTTGAATTAATTATTGGCTAAACGAATATTGCTGTTGTTGATGTTACTATTACTGGAATAACAATAATAATAATAATAATAATAATAATAATAATAATAATAATAATAATAATAATAATAATAATTTTATCTCAGATTTGGGTCGTCGTCTTACAGAAGCTACCGGAGAACCCCGGGAATCAAGCTTTTTGTTCCAACGCATTTCCATAACTATAGGCTACAACGATTTAGGCTAACGCTGTGGCTTTTTCAGGTTCCTTTATTAAGCCCCTGATGGACATGGTTGAGGGCGGTTGCCCTCATTGAAATTGATGTGTTATGTTTTTATTGTTTGTTTAAGTGAATAAATGTGTGTGATAATTATAATAATAATAATAATAATAATAATAATAATAATAATAATAATAATAATAATAATAATAATAATAATAATAATAATAATAATACTTTGTTGGGCGCGGTGGTATATTGGTGGGTTCATTGCCTTGCAGCCGGAGGGTTGCAGGTTCGAATCCATCTCAAGTCGTCGTGTAGCGACCCTAAGCAAGTTTTTCACTCGCAATTGCTTTGGCGTGAAATTCCGATGCAGTGTCCGCGCTATATTCGGGAGCGCCTCTGAGTAGCCGGCTTTAAGGGGCGCTATAGCATGTACGAGAATTAAATTAACTACATGTATGTATTGCCTACCGTTTCATGTAGTAGGCTACACAGGACAATAGAATTCCACCGATTAAGACTCCGAGTGCCACGCCAATCGCCACGACAAGTAGAATGCCTAAAAGCAACAATTTGTTCGTGACATTATTTTTATTAAAAAAAGGAATTTATCAACTCTAAGTCTAGGCAGAGCAGACATGCACATTACACAGGGTAAGAATTGCCAGGAGATTGTGGATTCAATTAAACCCAAGTCTTTCACAGGACCACACAGTAGGCTAAAGTCTTCACTGCGCACCCCAACTCTGCATGCATACATGCACATCAACATGTAGTCCCCTTATTTTCGTATGATTCTCGTACTAGATACACAGACCCGGACCACCGTGGACTACTCTTACGGACAACCCTTTTGACTTAACGCAGCGCTCATGAATAAGCCGGTGCCCCGCGCTTGGCTTTCTAGAGGCGCTTTAGAAATTGGGAGTTTACGATTACAGACAGGCAGACGGACGGACAGACTGACAGACGGACAGAAAGACAGACACGACAGACAAGACACAGACAGACAGACAAGACAGACAGACGGACATACAAAGTCAGAGACAACTCATTATAAGCTTAGACGAGAAACTATGCAAATAGCAGGGTAAATAGATAGGCAACTGCATGGAATGGTTCAGAGAGACGGTCAGAAAGACCAGAAGAGACACAGTTTACAGACAGACAAGCAGACAGACAAACAGACATACAGACAGACAATGCCGACATAATCAACACAAAATTTCCAGACAAAGCTCAAATGTCAGATAAATCCAGATAAATTTGCAGAGTGGCGCAACAAAAACCGCATTAAAACCATTTCCAGAATAAACACACTACTCTCCTCAGTCTCCTGCTGCAGTAGTCTGAAATAATTCTGAAACAGAATGAAGAATAATTATCATCGTGGTCGTCTGCCCACTCACCATCGAAACACGGACGAACAACAGAGTCGAAAACGAACGCAAATGCATCGCAAATCAAAGCGAATATTGGCGCTACACAAATTGATTCAGCATATAGAGGCGCCAAACGAATTCATTCGCCTCGGACAATCACCCACGGTGCGCTCGCATCAGCAGGCGATAATGGACGGTCCGGGGGCGCCCTAACAAGATCATTCACTTCCCGAGTAAAATAAACAGAGACAGGAGTCCGTCCACACACAGCAGCAGCGTTTCCAGGTCAGAGGGAGAAGCGCATAAACGAGACTATTGGAGTATTCGTGGAATAATGTACCGCACAAACAATAACGTATGGCCATTACTCGTGTTTATACACCGCGTGTCCATGCAGCGTCGCCCGCCGCTGATGATAACGAATGTCTTTGCACCCGGCGGCGGCGGCGCCAATATTGAACTCCCATCATGAAACGAAACTCACCGTATGGGAAATTGTCGTCGACGAGAGAGGCGACACCGCTGCCATTGATGACCATCGTGGCTACAAGCAACGACATGAAAATGACGTCATTTACTCATTTACAACTTCAGTACATCAGCTATGACACGTTAAAACTATACGGGCATAAATTTCGTTTTAATATAAGCCGTTTAGATGGAGACTGCATAAAGCAATAAACGACGATGATGAACACACGCTTTTTATGTATGTATTCAATGATGGCAGGCATGTAGGCTACTTTATAGCCTGTTCACCTTTTGATATATAATTAAAGTTATCAGGATGTATACATAGACCTTTGACGTCATTGCAGATGTCGTATATGAAAATAATTAATTATAGACCTAGCTCCCACTGACAAGTTTAAGCATACAAATCATATGATCATTGATCATGTTTATCGTTTTATGATGTCTCGCTTTAAACGGCTTTTACACGAGCGCGAATTATGTCCGCGTTGTTTCTATGGACCGCCAGGTTCCTGCATCATGCAGGTATAGCCTATGAGGCCCTATGTATTGCCTAATATCTGGGTTCTGCAGGGATTTTGTTTCTGCAGGATACCACGATAAACATGGAGAAGATTATAGACTTTATATAAGTACGCATATGACTTATAACAAGCGAAATCATCATCTATTGAAAGTCGAAACGTCGTCGGCTTAGTTTTTCACGTATCATGTACAGGAAGCGTGGCTCAACTTAAGACCTGTTAATTATACTTCTAGTGCCGCAATACGACTATCGGGTTTACATTTCACAGCGTCATAATGTCATATTCAACCAATATATTACTTCGTTTATGATGCTCAAAAGCAAGAACTAAGTATGGATATATTATATAACACAATATATATATATATATATATATATATATATATATTATGTATACATAAATTATATATAATGAGGACTTAGTTCCTCAATATAATAAGGATTAGCATGTTCTCCAGGTTGAACCTTTCATATACACGTAGCATATTATAGGACTACGTCATCATCGTTGCTTTTATCATCAGTATCATCAGTATCATCATCATCATCATCATCAATCATCATCATCATCATCATCAACAACAACATCATCATCATTTTGCCAATGGTGCCGGTACATGCCAGGTGTTAAGCAATTCGTTAAGAATAAAAAACTCTCTGAGATATTTTAATAGCAACAACAGTCATTGAGTATGATTTGACTGTTTTGGATAGCTCTTAGGCAGTCATGTTTACGAAGTGTCGACGACTTTATTTTCTTAACCTCGGAATATTACCATTCCTGACAAGCATAGAATCATGCATGCACACTCACACACATGCATGCATACCCACATACATGAATGCACACATACATACATGCATATATACATACATACAGTATTACAAACATTCAGACATAAATACATACATCAAATCAAGTTTATTGATCCCATCATCAACGTAAAACATACATACATACATACATACATACATACATACATACATACATACATACATACATACATACATAC
>OX243824.1:25860313-25905313 GCA_945859605.1 Lumbricus rubellus | reverse complement strand
GTGAACGGTGGCAGTGTATCCTTCGACCTTGACGTATCCACCTGCTGGAGCCTTCAACTGACGACAGCCACGCACTGGAAATTAAACAACACATGTATTGCGCATGACAGGAACGTTACACGAAAACATTAACGTTATTTATGTATGCGCATATAATACATGATAACATACACGTCACGAAGACATGGGTATCAGTCAGTGGCGGATCAAGAACTCTTCGAAGGGGGTGGGCAAAAGCTTTGATCTTGGGACAGGGAAACAAAATTTCGTCGTTGGTCGCCAGAAAAGTTGATGATTTTTTTAGTCTTCGGTCTTTAGCTGAAGAAAAAAAGTACTTTTCATCCGCCAAAAAAAGTTGATGACCTTTTCTCTTCTTTTTTTAGTCCTCCAGCCGAAAACCCAATGGAAGAGGGCACGTCCCATGGCAGTTTTAAATGGGAGGGACCATGGCCGGATTGGACCCCTTCTGGATCCGCCCCTGGTACATGTATATATACACTATTATAATATATGCAGAGTGAGAATTGCCGGAGGCTGGGGGTTCGACCCCCCAAGTCAAGTGGATAATGGTCTAACACCCCAGTTATTTTTCCACATTTCTCACACTGGATATATACGTATCCAACTATCCATACTAATTATTATACAGTAGGGCTTATCTGCATCAATATATACACAATTACACATACATGTATATATACGCATTCGTAATAATAGGCTTAGAATACATGTACCTTGTATTGTTATGGGGCATGTTGGTGTAGTGGGTATGTTCGTTTCACGCCGAATCGCCCAAGCAATTGCGAGTGAAGGACTTGTTCATGGTCCCTAAACGGCGGCTTGAGGTGGATTCGAACCTGCTACCCTTCGGCTGCAAGGCTACGGCCATACCCAATTACACCACCGCGCCCCACGAAATTCTCGTTTTGGTCTTTTACTCTCAATATAAGTGGACCTTGCTACAAAGTATCTTTGTGATCTTATACTTCGCCTTCCTCTACCATTCATCGTATTTCGTTGCGTCCTCTAACTTCTCTCAGATCCTCTGATCGGCTTGATTTGTTTGTTGCCGCGCCAGGATCGACTTGGCTCAATCAGGATCCGTTGCTGGCAGATAAGTCCTTCATCCTAATGGTATGGACTTCCTCCATCAGTTCACGCAGTCCTCTGTCTTTCGTCACCTCTCTCATCTCAAATCCTGCCTTTTATTCCACGGTTACGCGCATACACACTGGGAACGCTTCTGAACGGCTCTTACTGCATGTGAGAATCGCTTTTTAAAATTTAATGTTCAAATACAATACAGTGGCTTCGTTTAATAAGAGGCGAATCTGCAAAGACTTTTCTGCCTTAGTGGAGATATGAACTCAGAAGTTTTCCATTGATTCAAACACCTGTAGCTACTAATCCATACCATGGTGCCCACACAGTCACTAAATAAGGCCACATTATACATTATATGTATGACGATGATGATTGTCTGGATATGGACCACAGTTACCGTCGCTAATGGCCAAACAACTGAATATTTCATTAGTGTCTAATGTGTTCAGATTTATCTTCGAATGGTAAATAAGTTAATCTGCCGCAGCAGCAGCAAATGCAATTAGTTGGCAGCGCAAGGTGGGAGCATCAACGGCATCAGCCACTGCCTTGCTCTGAGTGGCGGCAGGTGGGTCTACATGTATGTGTGCCTCAGTGTCCGTGTCCTTGTATGACTGTGTCTGCTCGGGTCTCTAGGTATACGATTGAAGCCAGATGTTACTGAGCAATGAGCATAGAAGCAGCAGCAGCAGTAGTAGCAGCAAGCGGATGTTCATATCTTGTTCCAACGTTAGTCATCATCTGGACCGACGATTCTACAACGTCACTGCTTATTTATAGGCTCCACATAAATGCCAACACATTCGAGCTGCAGAGAGCATCAACAGGTCAATCACTAACAAGGTCATGACCTCTAAGGTACATGGTTCCAAGTGCAGGTATATATCCATAAGCATAAAACTTGCGAGAGCTCTCTTGCTACACGGCTATACAAGCAACATCCTCAGTTCTGCACAGAAGGTGGTGTTCTTGGTTTCATTTGCCAGAATTGAAAATATATGCGGAATCGAACGTCTTCCGAGGTGTTATTGTGTGTGTGTATGTATGTATGTATGTATGTATGTATGTATGTATGTTTGTATGTATGTATGTATGTATGTATGTATGTATGTATGTATGTATGTATGTATGTATGTATGTATGTATGTATGTATGTATGTATGTATGTATGTATGTATGTATGTATGTATGTATGTATGTATGTATGTATGTATGTATGTATGTATGTATGCATGTATGTATGTATGTATGTATGTATGTATGTATGTATGTATGTATGTATGTATGTATGCATGTATGTATGTATGTATGCATGCATGTATATACGTATATTTGAAAATCATTTTGTTAGGTTAACCTCACAGGAAGCCACGTCAGAAGAATAAACAAATGTTGGCGAGAGATGGTTTTGATTACACGATGGACAGAAGATAAGAAGGAAGATGGCTGGATACCTGCTAACCCCATACTGCTGAAACAACCTCAGCTTCACAGGGGCGACTGTAAAATGAGCAGTAGGACGGATAGACGCCTTGCGGGCTGCCACACAGTTAAATTCAATTCCCTTGTTAAACATGCTATCTTTAGCGCCTGCTACTTGATACCTGATTACTTGATGCGTATATCAAGTAGGCCTATACTTGCTGGTTGTTTAACAGCTTGAATAAATAGCCACCAGGCTATCAACAGGTGGATAGATATTATCTATGAATCTTATATGAAATATGAAAGTCCCTACTCTTATTCATGGGAGTCTTTCTAGGCTTAAGCCTACGTAGGCAGTGCCAGTGGTGCATATGAATGATTGTAGTCAAGTTTAAGTAATATAGCATTTAAAAGGTTTAAATTAAATCACAAAACTTAACTTATGTAACTAGTCCTACCCAGCCCGGAGCCATAGACGTTGCCGGGTCCATGGGCATTTATCCACCTTTCCGCCCCACTCTCTCGGAGTGCCTCCCTGTCAATGTGACTCTGCTAATAAATGGAAGTCAATCAATATGGTTAGACTTAATTGACTGTTGACAGCAAGAATAATTACCAACATCGATTTGATGTAACAGTGTTGACTAACATCGTCGATGGACTTCAGAGAACAGGCGATTAATTATTGCTGCACTGATTCATTGCTCCATTAAACCACTGCATGGCTCGACTGACTGGCTGACAGGCTTACAGATTGACTGATTGATTGACTGACTGATCGACTGACTGATTGACTGACTGATTGACTGACTGACTGACTGACTGGTTTACTGACTGACCGATTGATTTACTGGCTGACTTACTGACCGATTGAATCTGTGCAATATAACAGCAATAATTATTATACTGAAGTGACTGATTATTTATCAAAATAAGTTCAGCCTAGATAAGCTATACATGTAGGTTGTTGAACGCTGCGGTGTAGCGATATATACTGTGCCTTGTAATCTGAGGTTTGCGGGTTCGAATCTACATGTATATCAAGCCACTGCGAAGCGATCCAGGATAAGTTGCTCACCACAATTATTTTCTGTAAGGAAGGCAATCATGGGACACCACCTCACCCATCTCATTCGTGTGTGGCTTAAAAACCAATGAACCTGCAGCCTTCGGGCAGAGAACTCATCATCACATCATCATCATCATTGTCATCCTCATCATCATCGTCGTCATCATCATCATCATCAGCAGCAGCAGCAGCAGCTGCAGCAGCGTCGTCGTCGGCGGCGTCGTCGTCGTCGTCGTCATCGTCATCGTCATCATCATCATCGTCATCATCATCATCATCATAATCATCATCATCATCGTCATCATCATCATCATCATCATCATCATCATCATCATCATCATCATCATCATCATCATCATCATCATCATCATCATCATCATCATCATCATCATCATCATCATCATCATCATCATCATCATCATCATCATCATCATCATCATCATCATCATCATCATCATCATCATCATCATCATCATCATCATCATCGTCATCTTTTATTAAATATAAGATCATCAAAGCGTGAAATAATTCACACACCTTCATATTTAACGATGAACGGCGCGAGTCCTCGCAGCACTTCCGGTGGCTTCATCTGCACCGTGACGTCACTTCCCGTCGACACGTAGAACACGCTCTCCCTCTCTCCCCTACCGTTGTCCGAGCACATCGAGAACGCGGTCGGCCTCTCCGCAATCGTCTTTCCACCAGGCGCCTCTCCCTTCTCCCTCACCTCACCCACCTCGTAGCAGGCGTCCGATCCTCCTCCAGCCCCCGCCGCAGTCCTCGAGCCACCGCCAGCGTCCCCGTCCAGGGTGCCTGCCCGTGTGCCGAAGGAGAGCAGGGAGAGACGGATCGTCTGACCCTGGTCGGCCTCAATCTTCCACGGACAGGCGCTCGTGCCGTAGGCGCCTGGTTCCGTTGAGGTGACGCTGGCGATGTAGCCGATGTCTTTGCCCGTCAGACGAATCTGTCGGTCCCGTTGACAACTCGACTTCGAACCCGTGGCCACTGCATGGATGAACCGAAAAAGAGATACAGACAGATACATGGATAGATATATTGGAACAAAGAGACAGATAGATGGACAGATAGACAGACAGACGGAGAACAAAGAGGCAGAGAGAGAGAGAGAGAGAGAGAGAGAGAGAGAGAGAGAGAGAGAGAGAGAACGATAATAATAATAATAGCAGCAGAGCCTTCTATTCAGTAATAGAAGGCTCTGAATAGCAGTAGTATCAGCAGTCGTATAGTTGTTGTTTTTAGTAGCAGTAGTAGTAGCTGTAAGCTTAGTTGTAGTAGTAGTGTAGTAATAGTAGTAGTAATAGTGGTGGTGGTGGTGGTGGTGGTGGTGGTGGTGGTGGTGGTGGTGGTGGTGGTAGCAGCAGCAGTAGTAGCAGTGGCAGTAGTAAGCTTAGTGATAGTTAGTAGCCATAGTAGAAATGACAGTAATATTAGTCGTAGTCATGCATAGATCTATAATCGTATTACGTATTCCTGTATTCGATGCATATAATTTATGCTAAAAATAGTTGTGTGCAGTTTCTTTCTTCACCTATAAAATCTCGTGCAAAGGATGAATGCTTCTGGAAAGAAACGTCTTGTAGCAAAAGCGGGTCTTTTGTCAGAGTTCCCTAATTGAGTTGGCGTGTAGCGGAAAAGGATTGCAAACACTAGAAAACAAAAGCCTTCGCGTCCAATTGTTTGACCAGCGAGCGCTGAAAATGTTGACCACCCCCGTTGGGGTGGTGCAGTAAATATACAGAGGAATCAGCGTCAGTGAAACAGTTGAATAAAGAACAGTAACCAGCGTCGACGAATCAATAGGAAAAGCGGAGACAGAAGAAACTATCAGACGGAACAAAGAACGGAACAAAGAACTGGGTGGGATGAGACGAAAGAGCAGGGAACCAGCGTTGGCTGAAGCGGGGAACCAGTGGAAGAAACAACAGAAGAACTTGCGATAAAGCGGTATGGAAAACAGGGCAAATGTTAGGGAACCAGTCAACGAAATAGCAGGGAACCAGTATGAAGATCTGCAGACGACAGAAGATAATAAAACGCAAGAAAAGAAACGATATGCAAAGAGAGGAATGTAGAAGATTAAAACACAGAAAATAGAGAGAGGAGCAAGTGGATTATGTAAGCAAGAGGTTCCGGAACAAGAAATACAACAAAGAAATACCAGAGGAGCTGAGGATAGAAATGGTAGACAACAAGACAAAGAAATGACAGAGAACCGTATAAAATATATAGCTGAAAATCAGATCAAGACATAATTATCAGCGGCCCAGATGAAGAAATAGCAGAGGTCTAGATAAAGAAATAGCTGAAAATCAGATGAAGAAATAACAGAGACTCAAATAAAGAAATTGCAGAAATCCGTATGAAGAAATATATGAAAATCAGATGAAGGCACAGCAGGGACTTCGACGAATAGGACCTAAATAGCAGAGATTCAGATAAAGAAAATAGCAGTGATCCAGATAAAGAAATACCTGAAACATCAGATGAAGAAATGGCAGATATTCAGATGAGGCAATAGCTGAAAATCTGATGACGACATAGTCAGAACAAAGACGAAGAAATAGCGGAAAGTCAGATGATGAAGTGGCATATACATTTATAACCAGACAAAGAAGAGAACGTGGAACCACGAGAAAAAGAATAGCATGGAACCAGTGACTAGAAGCGATAAGAATGACTGTGAGATTATAAAGCGACTGACTACGAATACAAATACTGCGTGAACGGGCGACGTCAGCGATTTGTCGAAGAAATGAATGAACGATATAATCCCTCAGTCGAACGCCAGGCTTTACATCATAACGCTTAATTAAACGCCAACTCTGTCCGGTTTTATCTCTGTTTTGCCTCCCTGTCACTGTGCCACTGTCTGTGTCTCTCTGGTTGTACGTCTGGATGTCCTACTCTATTATGCGCGTAAGCTGGCTATCTCCCTCTCTCTCTCTTTGGATGCGCCTTCTTCCATTTGATTTTCGGGAGCCTTGTGTGTCTCGCTCTCTCGTCAAAGATTTGGGTCGATCTATCAACTTCAATGTCCTCTCTCTCTCCTCCTGAGCACACACAATCTCCATTCCTCTCGGCAATCGTGATGTTCAATTCTTCCATAGTTCGTCCTCCCATCCCATGGCTCCAGGATGCTCCCCCTTCCCCTCTCTTCCCGCGTCAACGAGAAAGTTAATCGATGCAACATTCGAACATTCATTCGATCATTATTTCTTTCATGCTATCGTTATTTCCGCTATTCAGTAAACCAGTCAGTCAGTTAATCAGATCAATCAATCAATCAATCAATAATTCTTTCATCCATTTATTCTTTTCGTTACTAAGCAAGCTCAGTCAGTCAGTCAGGACTCAGTCAGTCAATCAATCAGTCAGTCAATAAGTAAGTAAGTAAGTAAGTCAGTGAGTCAGACAGTCAGTCAGTGAGTCAGACAGTCAGTCAGTCAGTCAGTCAATCGGTAGGTTATAGCTGCCTTTCTGCTTGCTTGCTTTTCTGTCTGCCCGCCTGCCTGTCCACTAGCCTGACCATTTGTCTATACACTTGCCTAACTATCTGCAAGCCTACTCAACCTGCCCGCCGGCGCCTGCCTGGACTCTTGCCTAACTGCCTGCCTACTTTGCCTGCCTCTCTGTTTGATTGTCTATATCCACATGTAGTGTCTACAAATTTCTTCCACTTGGTCTTCTCTAAAGTTCTATGCAAAGACAAAACCGTTGGTCACCGTCCAATACATTCGTTCTACACACACACAAAGCTTCTATATATAGATGTCTCTTTCTCATTCGGTTTTGCTCCATCGATCGATCCTTTTCCACTCTTTTGTCCCGTCCAATCGAGCACTACTACACTGCAGCTGAACCAACCACTTCATGTATACATCTCCATCCACCAAAACACGCACTCGACCAGAACGACGCATTGAAGGTCTCTTGAATTCTTTATAAGCTACAAGAGATGCTTGTCGTATACTTCAATTGTCCCACGCGAGCAGATGACAATGACTCGCAGCAACCCTTCAACATTGTTTGTCCTATAACCAACTTCTGCTCGTATCAGGTACTCGAGTGGCTATTGAAGCCTCATATACGTGTATGTATGTATGTATGTATGTATGTATGTATGTATGTATGTATGTATGTATGTATGTATGTATGTATGTATGTATGTATGTATGTATGTATGTATGTATGTATGTATGTATGTATGTATGTATGTATGTATGTATGTATGTATGTATGTATGTATGTATGTATGTATGTATGTATGTATGTATGTATGTGTGTGTGTATGTATGTATGTATGTATGTATGTATGTATGTGTGTATGTATGTATGTATGTATGTATGTATGTATGTATGTATGTATGTATGTAAAACTATGTATGTATGTATGTATGTATGTATGTATGTATGTATGTATGTATGTATGTATGTATGTATGTATGTATGTATGTATGTATGTATGTATGTATGTATGTATGTATGTATGTATGTATGTATGTATGTATGTATGTATGTATGTATGTATGTATGTATGTATGTATGTATGTATGTATGTATGTATGCAAGTATGTATGTATGTGTGCGTGCGTGTGTGTGTATGTATGTATGTATGTATGTATGTATGTATGTATGTATGTATGTATGTATGTATGTATGTATGTATGTATGTAAGTATGTATATATGTATTGTATACAAAATAAGCTGCACACTGTGTAGACTCCCTACTGCATGCTCTCGAGTGCTATATTATCCATCCAGTTGAAGCTCTCTACTGTCATTGACACCACGCAATCAAGCGTTCATACAGCACCAACAACTCAGAATTGCATTCAAATGATAAGAATAGTGGTAGAATAAATTGCTCTCTGCATAATTAAGCTATCATTTTGGTATTGTATTGTCAAGCATAGTAGCAAGTTTCACAATTGACTCAATTGCTGTAAGTTGACATCGATGTCATGTTGCCTGTCAATTGTCCATGTTTGCATTTAAGAGCTTTGAAAAGGGCAATATCATCCTATGCACACTTACACAGCTGTATAATTGTATCGGCTTGTGTCAGAGTTCATCTCTTTTTCATGCACAGACAACACTGTTTCTTTTGTTTCTGAATAAAAAGAGTCATTAGAGATTCACGGTAATTTCATACACCACCGCGCCTTTTCAGCTACATGCTGGACCTTGTTGATGCTTCAGGCCTTCAGCGGTTGACTCACCGCCGTTACCGTGGGTGCAATAATGGGTCACCATTTAGATTCCTTGTTCTCACATAGGCCTAATATCTTAACTTCTTGAACGAGAAAGCGGAATTTTTACCAAAAAAACTTAACATAATAATAATCACGTAATAATAATACTTGCATTCAAAATAAGTTGATTTTGCAGAATGTAAATAAAATTACAAATTACGCAAAGAAATGTAATTGAATAACAATTATTTGCAAATTACTTTGATGCAGAGCATCAAATATTTACAAACTATCAATAATATCACAAATGTAATTTCAATTACATAATTTCAATTACTCAATTACATTACTGCCCATCACTGTGCGCATACTTATAATGTAGGACATTCTAGGTATGTGTTTGTTGGACTAGGAGTTCCGCTTGATCAGCCTATTTAATATATATGTCAAAGCTGACCTATTTATTCACTTATTTGCTCACCAAGACAAGGTAGAATTCTAGGTAAAGTTCTGCTTCTACAATATCCAAGGTGTTATAATTACCTTGACAGATCATTATCTCACCTGGTATTTCTCTACCTGTCCCCGCCCATATTTACATTATATCTTACATTACCATCGCCGATAATAATTTCTTTAGAACAAAGAGCGAATTGATTTCTTTTAATGTTCCTCGCTCGTGATTTCCTCTTTCCTGCTCGTTTCCTGTGTCCGGCAATTTCATATGGCAATTGCTATCCGGCTATTGACGTTGCTATCCGGCTATTGACGTTACTATCCGGCTATTGATGTTCCTATTCGGATTCGCAACTCAGCAATCAATCAGGGCTTTGACCACCGTCGCATGCCATTCACCGGAGTCTCTATCGATTGCGCTCCTATAAGGTGTGTGGCATTCTATTCAGTCCGGCTGCTATAAGAATATAATATTATGTGCAGACGGATGTGTAAGCAGATTAGCAGACGGATATACAGAGAGGGAGAACATGACAAACAGGAAAACATATGTTCAGGTTACATAGCAACTTACGTATTATTGTATAATTTCCAACACATTTGTACACAATCATTTGCTTGTATACAGAAAACACCATGCGCACACACAGGAGAAAGCACAGAATAGAAAACACACATTTTATATACTGTACACCCACGTACACATAATGCATATATATTATTCATATACATATATACTAGTCGGGAGCTCTTCTGAGTAGTCCCCTTGAAGAAGCGCTATATAAATTCTTCAATGAATGAATGAATGAATGAATGAATGAATGAATGAATGAATGAATGAATGAATGAATGAATGAATGAATGAATGAATGAATGAATACACAAGCAAATTCTGTACAAGTATGTAACATGCATATACATATCTATAATATCCACAAATAAAAACAATAGCATACATGTGTATACAAATACATGTAAAACATTTACATGTAATCTCACTTGCATATAAAGAGACACACGATGATCAGATGTACAGACAACGATAGACACACAGCCCCAGAAAGAAACATAGACAGACAGACAGACAAGCTGAAGGACAGACACAGACATACAGAAAGAAACACAGACAGAGAGAAGGTCAGACACATACAAAAAGACAGGCCGAAGGACAGATCGACAGACAGACACAGACAGACCAAAAGACAGTCACCGACACAGACACAGGCAGATAGAAAAACAGACACATACAGACAGACATACGTGCATACCATTAAGACATGTATGCTTCGTTTCTAGGTAGGACGTGAACTCCTTGGAGCACGGTGCCATCCTTTGTAGGTTGATATCGCTCACGTAGACGGAGCATTGTCTTCGACCGGAGCATTGACCTTCGATGAACTCAAGGGCGTCGAGCGAACACCCGATGTTCGTGGACACGCACCTGCTCGCCTTCATCCGCCCGTACTTGGCGCTCTCCATCAGGATGACGTCACCGCCCCCACCCCCACGTGACGAGCAGCTGACGTTCAGGTACTCGTCGGAGCACGACTCCTTGAGCTCTGAAATTATAATTATACAGTGATTTATTTATTTATTTATTTCTCGCATTTGCTATAGCGCCCCTTCAAGCTCTATCTACTCAGAGGCGCTCCCGATTGCAGTGCGGACACTGAATCGGAGTTTCATGCCGAAGAGCATGATCAATTGCGAGTGAAAAGCGTGCCCAAGATCCGTACGCGGCGGCTACGTTCAGTAATTCGTTCGCTCAGTTGTTTGTTCATCGGTTTCTTTGTTTGTTGATTAATTGGTTTACTTATTCGTTTACGGATTAAAGCTGATTTGTTCCTTCGTTCATTCAAAACTTGGTTCGTTCGTTCGTCCAATAATTTTGTCCATTGTTCCCTATTTGGTTGTTCATTAGATTAATTAATATAAGTTAAATTTTGTCTCAAATTGTTTGTTTGTTCATTCATTCATTCAATCACTCATTTTAGCCATTCATTCATTCATTCATTCATTCATTCATTCATTCATCCATCCATCCATTTATACATACATACATACATTCATTCAATCATCCATCCATGCGTTCATTCATTCAATCAATCATTCATTCATCCATCCATCCATCCATCCATCCATACATCCATCCATCCATCCATCCATCCATCCATACATTTATTCATTCATTCATTCATTCATTCACTCATTCGTTGATATCAACCACATAACATAGCGCTGTTGATAGGAGATTCATCAGATGAGCTTATTATTGACTGACAGTTCAGAGCCATTGATTGGCAGGATGGCTTTGAAAGGAGGACAGCAGATATTCAGACGATGCGATGACGGTCTTGTGGCTGTCTCTCGTTACTAGGCAACTGGTTGCTATAGGCAACCTATTCAAGATTCGTGAACGATTGATTTTTTAGGTGAAGAATCGATGAAACGATTAAACATTTTATCCGACCTTATTCATTCATTCGTTCATTCATTCATTCATTCATTCATTCATTCATTTGTTCATCCATACAATCATTCCTTTCTTTAATTAATTAATTAATTCATTCATTCTTTTATCTAGCCTATTCATTCGTTTATTCATTCATTCACTCAATCATTGCTTCGTTAACGCTTAGTAGCCAATTCCCCTATAGCTCCTTTAAAAAGCCATGACATTGTATCATGACATTGAGACAAACCTTTCACCCAAGCCATTCTACGAGTTTTTCCATTAAAGAATTTCTGACCTAATGTTCCCTTTGGCATCTTAGTTAAGGGCACAACCCATTTAATATAGGGAATTCTGTGTTTTCACGTTGACTTGTTTTTGTTCGAGTAAAAAAATTTGTAGTTTAATGATAAAGAGAGCGTTCTCTTAATTCTCCGGTTTCCAATAGCATTTCAATCGTTTGATGCTGAGCTGCAATTTGTCGATAATAATTATGGGCTTTAAAGCATCCATCGATATACATGTAAAGTTTTTATTTCTGATTAAACAGTTAATATTTTTTGTTTCCAAATTCCAAATTTGCTTACGCTGTCCACAGGTTGACTGAAGCGTCTCTGAAACTGACACTGATCATGCGATCTTTCGTGTGAGTTGGAAACAATGGTTTATCTTGTATTGTGGTTGGTTGGCACAGATGCGGAGGTTGGAATCATTGCACTGGTCAACTTCATCAACCCAGAATGACATCTGTCATGGATGAGAGAGGGAGAGCGAGGGAGGCAGACAGAGAAAGGGAAAGGAGAGAGAGAGGCAGAAGAGAGAAAGATAGAGAGGCAGAGAGAAGCAGGGAGAGACAAAAGGGATAGAGAGTGACAGACAGAGAGAGAGAGACAAACAGAAAAGATAATCAGAAGAAGGAAAGACTGAGATGGAGACAGACAGACAGATAGGCAGACAGGCAGACAGAGAGACAGCAGAGACAGAGAGAAACCGAGGCAGCCGGGGAGAAACAGAAAGAAAGAGCCATTGAAAAGAGAGCCAGAGAGAGAGACAGAGAGACAGACAGAGAGACAGAAAGACATAGAGAGAGCGAGACAAAGAGTGAAAGGTTTCGATGGCGAATTCAACGTCAGAAAACATCAATCGAGTGTTGCTAAGGCGCTGCTTACATTTGTCTGTGCCTGTATGTGTGTCTCTCTGTGTCTGTGTGCCTGTATGTGTGTGTCTCTCTGTGTCTGTGCCTGTATGTGTGTGTGTCTGACTGTATTTCGGGTATTTCCCCCAGTGGATATAACCGCAAATATACTCAGAATTAGTTTTAAAAATTGAGAAATTACTCACTTGGGGGAGCTTGAACCCATAACCCTCCACCCGCTTCAAAAACGTCTGTAACCCGGTTCCATAGTTTCATTTTGAGCGCTCTGACGTCAGAATTGTCTGACACACTATCAGCTATTGAATGCGGTATATGGAGTGAGTGAGTGAGATTTGTTTTCGTATGATAGATGATTGATAGCTAGTCTGATGAACTGGGTGAACACTGAACATACATAGCGTGTCTAGTTGTCATGTCTACTTGTCTCCTCTTCAGTAACCGACTGACCGGAAAACAAGTATCGCATGTCGTATACAATATAGATAGACGAGCAGGTGCTTCAGATGAATATATCTCTTCTAACGGTGTCTCCATGTCTACCTGTCAGTCCACCATTGTTTGTGCTCTGAGAGTGCCAGGCGCAGGTCTGGATAAAGGAGGAGGGCGACGCTAATGATCTTTGTATGTGACACAGTATCGCTACACTGAAACTATTGTTACTGGTCTGTCTGTCTATTCATCTGTCTGTCTATATCTGTCTCTCTGTCTGTCTATCTGTCTATCTTCCTGTCTGTATTTCTGTCTGTCTGTCTGTCTGTCTGTCTGTCTATTCATCTGTCTGTCTATCTGTCTATCTTTCTGTCTATATTATTGTACGTATATCTGTCTATCTTCCTGTCTGTGTTTCTGTCTATCTGTCTGCCACTCTGTCTATCTGTCTGTCTGCATGTGTGTCCGTCTGCCTGTCTGTCTTCCTGGTTACCTGTTCTTCTGCTCTCTGTATATTATACATTTCCGTATTTCTTTATGTATCGTTCTTTCTCTATCCCTCTATGTGTGTATGCATGTCTGTCTGTTTATCTCATCGTATATTCTTATGTCTGCTTTCCCCTCTGTCTGCCTGCCTGCCTGCCTGCAGTGTGTCTGTCTGTCTGTTTCTCTGGGTGTATGTCTAATCATATGTCCCACGTCTCTCTCTTTCTGCCTGCCTGCCTGCCTACCTGACCGTCTGTCTGTATCCTATGCTTGCATTCCCCACTGTCTGCCTGTGTATTTGTCTCTTTCATCCTTTATAGCAATATGTTTCCTTTCCCCTCTGTCTGCTTGTCTGCCTGCCTGACCGTCTGTCTGTATGTCTGCATATAATTGTCTCATCCAATGTCCCTCTGTATGCTATCCAGTTCTTCTGACATTTCCCCTTCATCGAATGTGTATATATATATATAGCACATATATATATATATATATATCTACATACACAGTACAGTTCTTCTGTGTCGACTGTCAACCTTCCTTATGTGCGTCCGGCTGGTGATGCGTACAGATTCCGATCATAAAGTCCTTTCCTATATCGTCCGGTCTCTGATCCATTTCGGATCCAGTTATCCAACCACTCCGTCTCCTCTTCTCTCCGCCTTGTCACACTTCATTAGAACCACGAACCCAACAACCGAAGCTCTATACCTCTTCCTCTTTCCTCCTCTTTTATTCCTCCTCTTTCTTTCCTCCTCTTTCTTTCCTCCTCTTTCTATTCTTCCCTTTCTCCTCCTCCTACCTTCACCCTCTTCTCCTCTCTTCTCCTCCCTCCTCCGTTCTCCCAGTCTGCTGATCTTTCTCTTCTTCCAACTCTCCTCTTCCTCCGTCAGTCCATCCATCCATCCATCCATCCATCCATCCATCCATCCATCCATCCATCCATCCATCCATCCATCCATCCATCCATCCATCCATCCATCCATCCATCCACCCACCTGTTCGATCGCCCGTCCGTCCGTCCTTTCGTCCGTCCGTCCTTCCGTCCGTTCGTCCATACGCGTTCGTCCATATATACATCAATCCATCCATCCATCCATCCATCCATCCATCCATCCATCCATCCATCCATCCATCCATCCATCCACCCATCCATCCATCCATCCATCCATCCATCCATCCATCCATCCATCCATCCATCCATCCATCCATCCATCCATCCACCCATCCATCCATCCATCCACCCATCCATACATCCATCCATCCACCCACCCGTTGGTCCGTCCGTCCGTTCGTCCTTCCATCCATCCATCTACAGACCACCTTCTGTTACATATTTACTTTGTGAATACGTTCAATGCAATAATTCGTTCATTCGTCCATTCTTTCCTCCTCCTCACTTCTTTCGCTTATTTGTTTATCGCCAATTTCTATATCCACCTCTTCTCTTTTCTCTTCTCTCCTCTTCCAGTTATAATAACTCTCTTCCTCCTTTTCTTGTTTTTATCATCTCCTTCTGCTTGTAATTCTCTTTCCTCCTCCTCCACATCCCTACCACTCTTCATCCTCTTATATAGGATCGCCTCTCTTTCCAATAATAATTCTCCTCCTTCTCCTCCTCATGCACCGCCTCCTCTTCATGCTCCTCCTCTTCATGCTCCTCCTCCTCATGCTCCTCCTTCTTCTCCTCCTCTTCCTCCTCTTTCTCTCTCCTCCTCCTCTTCCTCATTCTCTTCCTCCTTCTCCTCGTCCTCGTCTTCCCCGTCGTCCTTCTCCTCATCCTCCTCTTCATGCTCCTCTTCTTCTTCTTCCTCCTCTTCCTCCTCCGCTTGCTCCTCCTCCTCCTCCCCTTCTCCTCCTCCTCCTCCACTTCCTCTTCCCTTCCTCCTCCTCCTTGGAATTCTCTTTCCACGGTCCACCGTCAACATGAAATTTCGTGGCCATAAATTTGGTCGTTGCGTATGTATCCGAGCATTTATTCAGCGGCTCTGTACGACGTCGTCTACCGTATTCATAGTCAGTCACAAAATGCGCTATAAAAACTGCAATTGCTCTACGTTACAGCCGGTATTGTCGTCCTATGCTTAATTTTATGTAGCGCCTATATAAGAATATATGAGAGGAAACACTTTTATGATTGCATGGATTGCCGAGACTGGTCTACGTTCGCTACAGGAATTTCTATAGCGCCCTTAAAAGAGGAATCCTATATGTTTGCACGAATTCATGAATTAAATAGCAACCGCATCTATGTATTCTGTATTATGTTTTGTATATACAATTATACATGTGGGGGCGGTGGTGTAGTGGGTATGTTCGTTGCCTTGCAGCCACAGGAGGGTTGCGGGTTCGATTCGTTCGAATCCCTCTGAAGCCGCCGCCAATAATATTATGGACCTTGAGCAAGTCCTTCACTCGCAATTGTTCGGCGCTTCGGCGTGAAACTCCATGCAATTCAGTGTCCGCGCTGTAGTCTGGAGCGCCTCTTAGCTTGAAGGAGCGCTACAGCAAATGCGAGTAATAAATAAATAAATAAATATATAAATAAATATATAAATAAACAATGCATGTATTGATGCGTGAATGTAAGCTTGCATGTACATGCATGTAGGCTATGCGCGCATATAAATTATGTTTGTGATTATATATATATATATAATTATATACATGTATGTATATATACATGTATATATAAAATTATATATATAGGCCTACGCTTATGCAAGAGAGTCAGTAGACTTGTATTTAACAGGAGCACGACTGTCCAGGAGATCAATATTTACTTTTATTTATTTTACTAGCTGAATTACCCGGCTTTTCCCGGGACACTTCGGTTTTTAATTCCCAGACACGCCACGACAGACCCCGCTCCCACGCGGCCCTTCTCACCTCGCCTTCTTTCATCGGTCCCACCCTGGAATGCCAGGCGTTTTCCGTTAAATATAGGTTTTAGGTTCATTTCGTCCCCTCCCTTTCCCTCTCTTTTTTTGGTAAATATTTGGGAACAATCGGTCGCGTGGATCAGAATATTTTTGAATACAAAGAGTGTTACATAAAAT
Organism: Lumbricus rubellus; assembly: GCA_945859605.1. Lineage (NCBI taxonomy): Eukaryota > Metazoa > Annelida > Clitellata > Crassiclitellata > Lumbricidae > Lumbricus > Lumbricus rubellus. The sequence continues at coordinate 25,888,463 of OX243824.1, read as the reverse complement.
CATACGTTTCTGTTTTATAGGTTAAGATTTAATTATTACAGATGTTTTATGTATTATACAGCACCTTTTCAAGTTCGCCTATATTCAAGAGCGCTTCCAGTCCGAATAGGACAGTCTTGAGACAGTGAAAAATAGACAGACAGGCATTTGACAAAGACTTCAGTATACGGAGCGCATTCTAGGTCGCAGCGCCAGCCACGGAGATGGCACGGCACTGCTTGATAGAAGTCCGTAGGCGGGGGGATGGTTCAGCTCTGCAAGCATACACACATGTGCCACTGTAAGATAGCCAGAAACGGTTCAATTTTCAACCACAAAGGCTAGCAAAGATATGATCTAAATTCATGAAAAAAACCTTATTATACCGTTGATACCAATTTCCATTCATTTATTATTGTTATTGCGATCTAAATTCGTCTTTTTAAATCGTCGACAGACCATTGGGATAGACGTCATGCTGATCGTTGGCTGAATGACGATAAGACTGATTATTTATGGCGCTTTTTTGTCTGGATGGGAATTGGGAAAGGCAGCTATTATTTTGTCTGCTATTCAGATGTTTCCAGCGTTTCTCTCTCTTTAGTCCCAACCACCTGTTGCCTTATATTATATGCGCCTCGTATACTTACAATGGTCTGCGATTCGATATAGGAATATTATAGATCCGTAAACACAATGATTATTATTATTATCACATGGAAAAGTATCGGTGTCTGTATGCCTAATTTTCCTATGCCTCTCTCTGTCTCTCTCTGTCTCTCTCTGTCTCTCTCTCTCTCTGTGTGTGTCTGTCTGTCTGTCTGTCTGTCTCTCTCTCTCTATATATAATTATATATACATAATATATATATATCTACACCTTACCTTTAATCCCTCTGATGGCTGTCTGTCTGTCTCTCTCTATCTCTCTACACTTGACCTTTAATCCCTCTGATGTCTGTCTTTATGTATGTCTCTATGCATGTCTCTATGTCTCTTTGCATCTTTCTGTCTCTGTGTGCAGCTCTGTCCATGTCTCTGTCCATCCATATGTCATTCTGTCTCTCTGTATCTGTCTGTCTCTATATTTTTGTCTCTTTGTCTATGTCTGTCTGTCTATCTGTATCAATCTATCTATCTGCCTGTCTATCTGTGTTTGTGTCCATCTGTCCATCGATCCCATCCATCTAATCCATCTACCTGTCCGTCTCTATCTCTCCCTCCCCATGCCACGGATTTGCATGCATGGGTTGATAGGAGAGGGTGGAGAGAAAAGACCAGCGGTCGATTAGGATGAGGAGTTGCAGTGTTGAAGATGAAAATTATAGATCTGAATTGATGAGTGTGTCGTGTGCTCGAATGAATAGCCACACCAATCGATCTCAGTCTTTCATCTCATCAGGTCTTTGTTTCGTCTGTTTCGTCTGTTTCGTCTGTTTCGTCTGTTTCGTCTGTTTAATCTGTTTCGTCTGTTTCGTCTGTTTCTTCTGTTTCGTCTGTTTAATCTGTTTCGTCTGTTTCGTCTGTTTCGTCTGTTTCGTCTGTTTCGTCTGTTTCGTCTGTTTCGTCTGTTTAGTCTGTTTCATCTGTTTTGTCCGTTTCGTCCGTTTCGTCTGTTTCGTCTGTTTTGTCTGTTTCATCTGTTTCATCTGTTTAATCTGTTTCGTCTGTTTCGTCTGTTTCGTCTTTTTCGTCTGTTTCGTCTGTTTAGTCTGTTTCGTCTGTTTAGTCTGTTTCGTCTGTTTCGTCCGTTTCGTCCGTTTCGTCCGTTTCGTCTGTTTCGTCTGTTTCGTCTGTTTCATCTGTTTAATCTGTTTCGTCTGTTTCGTCTGTTTCGATGTTTCGTCTGTTTCGTCTGTTTCGTCTGTTTCGTCTGTTTAGTCTGTTTCGTCTGTTTCGTGTTTCGTCTGTTTCGATGTTTCATCTGTTTCGTCTGTTTCGTCTGTTTCGTCTGTTTCGTCTGTTTGGTCTGTTTCGTCTGTTTCGTGTTTCGTCTGTTTCGATGTTTCATCTGTTTCGTCTGTTTTGTCTCTTTTGTCTGTTTAATCTGTTTCGTCTGTTTAGTCTGTTTCGTCTGTTTCGTCTGTTTCGTGTTTCGTCTGTTTCGATGTTTCATCTGTTTCGTCTTTTTTTCTGTTTTGTCTCTTTTGTCTGTTTCGTCTGTTTCGTCTGTTTCGTCTGTTTCATCTGTTTCGTCTGTTTTGTCTGTTTCGTCTGTTTCGTGTTTCGTCTGTTTCGATGTTTCATCTGTTTCGTCTGTTTTGTCTCTTTTGTCTGTTTCGTCTGTTTGGTCTGTTTCGTCTGTTTCGTCTGTTTCGTGTTTCGTCTGTTTCGATGTTTCATCTGTTTCGTCTGTTTTGTCTCTTTTGTCTGTTTAATCTGTTTCGTCTGTTTAGTCTGTTTCGTCTGTTTCGTCTGTTTCGTGTTTCGTCTGTTTCGATGTTTCATCTGTTTCGTCTTTTTTTCTGTTTTGTCTCTTTTGTCTGTTTCGTCTGTTTCGTCTGTTTCATCTGTTTCGTCTGTTTTGTCTGTTTAGTCTGTTTCGTCTGTTTCATCTGTTTCGTCTGTTTCGTCTGTTTCGTCTGTTTCGTCTGTTTCATCTGTTTCGTCTGTTTTGTCTGTTTAGTCTGTTTCGTCTGTTTCGTCTGTTTAGTCTGTTTAGTCTGTTTCGTGTTTCGTCTGTTTCGTCTGTTTCGTCTGTTTCGTCTGTTTCGTCTGTTTATTCTGTTTATTCTGTTTCATCTGTTTCATCTGTTTCGTCTGTTTCGTGTGTTCTGCTGCCTCTCGTCCAACGTTCCAATCCTCCTTGACGTCTAATTCACGATATTTAATGTCGCTATAAACAGTCGCCACAGAGTTGGAGAGGTGCAGAGGGGCGACGATATAGGTGGAGGAGGAGGTGGTGGAGAGGCGGATAAATGGAGGTGGAGATAGAGGGAGAGAGACAGAGGCAGATACAGATCTAGATAGATAGACGGACAGAATAGATAGCTGGCTGGCTGGTTGGGATGGATAGATATACAGACAGAAAGAGAGGCAGACAGTCAGATAGATATACAGACAGACAGAAAAGATACCGATAAATAGAAGGATAGGTAGATAGATATATAAATAGATAGAAAGATTGATTGACAAACAGACAGACAGATAGTCAGACAGACAGACAGACCAACAGAACGACAGACAGACAGACAGATAGATAAATAGATAGATAGATAAATAGATAGATAGATAGATAGATAGATAGATAGATAGATAGATAGATAAATAGATAGATAGATAGACAGACAGACAGACAGACAAACAGACAAACAAACAGACAGAAAGACAGTCAGGCAGACAGACACACAGATAAAAAACAGACAGACACACAGACAGACAGAGAAACAGACAAGGAGACGAAGAAACAGAGAGTCAGGGACACAGACAGAGACACACACCGACACAAACAAAGGCACCCAAGAACTCGAAAGACACACAATGCTGCTTGCGTGTCTAGCAATCGGAAAACACATCGTCATGTGAAGCGACGTTTTAATGGAGTCTCTCCATCTAAAACTCCGATCGATTTCGTGGACATGACAGCGAATGATTAAACGCATCTTAATTAGCTCGTCATTATTATATACGCACGGGAAGCCATCAAAGGCCGCACCGTCTTTGTCACCTGCCGACTTTCATCTTTGTACTTCTGCCTCTCGAGATTGCCGCCGCAAAATAAAACTTCCGTCCACAAATTTATATACCGCCTCTCGAAAGATAATTATGAAGGAAATGATAGGCATGAATCTGTATACGATGCATAAAAATTATAGTCTTTAGAATTATTGCTCTCAGTTTTTTTGAAGCCGGTATTGAATGAAATCCGGAAATCATTATTGTGACCGAGATCTTAGAAATCTTTATTGTCATTTTGATACGTGCTTGGAATAGCTAATAATGCTACTCATGATGTTCGTTTTATTAGTAATTGAAGTGGCAGCGGGGGTGGTAGTGAAAGTAGTAGTAGTAGTGGTAGTGGTAGTAGTAGTAATAGTGGTAGCTGTGGTAGTAGTAGGCCTAGTAGTAATAATATCGTAGTAGTAATGGTAGTAGTAGAAGGGGTAGTAGTAATAGTAGTAGTAGAAGTGGTAGTAGTAGTAATAGTGGTGGGCCTAGTTGTGGTAGTAGTAATAATAATAACAATTATAATAACATTAATAATATAAGTAATGTTAGGAATTGCATTGGTGGTCGCAGAGCTGGTGGTGGTGCATGGTAGCAATTATAATTACTTTTTCTATTAGCTATTATTGTAAACGTTATTTGTGATATAATTTGTGCAATTACCATTTCTACTACTATCACAACTACTACTGTTTCTAACACTACTACCAGTACTGCTACTGCAACACTATGATCACGACCACTACTAAATATTACCACTATAGTACCACCAGTGTGCACTGTTTGTACTATTTATGATGCTGATACTAATATTTATTTTTAGCATTGGTGTTGCTTCTGTTACTATCACTATAGGAGTGAAATTTAAAGAAGACTGTTGCAAATGCAAAATGACTATGACTGAAGAACGAGAATTTACTGCAAACAAAGGCATCATCAATATTGTAATGCGAAATGCCTGAACAGTTGACTATTTTCTATTTTGGTTTCATCACTGCACCTATTATACAGAGTCCAAAAGATACACCGCAATTTATCATTAATATTGATAAATAATCAGATATACTATTACCCAACCAGCAGGTGTTGCGTTCTTACAGATACGATTGATAATGCATGGCCATAATAGTCATCCCTGCAGCTATTATGTTCTTTGATGATTGCTAGTATCCGCGGCCAGCATCAAAGCGCTGCGTGGCTATAATAGAGCGTACAGGTAGGTGCTGAGGCAGGGAAGAGAATTTCTCATTTATTTATGATTTATTACTGCAGATTGCTAATCAGGTTCATTGTATTTGCAGATTAATGGAACGCGCATTTTCCTGTATATAAAGGAAATAATTAGGGTTGGTAATGAACACATAATAGCAGCACACATAAACATTAATGCATATCTGGGTGAATATTAGAAAACAGGTAACAATAATAAACATCCCTCCTCATTGGAAACGTGAAATGCAGGCAACAGGTGGAACAATATTTGTTTGGATCTTATTAGTGCGTGCATTAATTTGTTTGTGAAACCTGGAAAAGAGGCCTGATTAGTAATTACTCGGACATTACGCGGAGATTAACCAGTTTACTCCCAGCGTCATTTTTTCATAAGAGAAATATTGCTGCTTTTACTGCTACTGCTACCATGCTACTACTACTTCCATTACGACGACCACCATTACTCTACCTAACTACCACTGCTGCTCTTACTACCATTGCTACCATACCTATTACTGCTGCTGCCACTACTGCTGCTGCTGCTACTACTACTAATTATTATAATATTAATGATAATAAAATAATAACGACTATTAGGTGCTGTTCCAGATGTTTTTGCTGCTGTTCTTATATAATTAATGTCTAAGGCATTGAAGAGCCTCAAATGTGCCTTGGGGCAGTAGCAATAAAAATAAAGGCAACAATAATATCATTGGCATTAGTATTATCAACAACAACAACAACAACAACAACAACAACAACAACAGAAGTTACATGGCCTCCGCACACGGTCACGTGATTCTGCATTACCACCGACGGATGACAAAAGCTTTATCACAAGAGTTGTATATAAATTATTATTGTCTGTCAACGAGAGCCCGCGTGACTCATAGAAGTTATACCTTCATTGTAACAGAGTTGCGGTCTTGTCAACCTGTTTTTCCTCATTAATCGAATAATATTACATAGGAGCAGGAGTGGCACTTTCTCTGGCATATTGACACCTAGTTTTCAACAACTAGTTTTTGGTTTGAACCAATTTTATTCGCACTAAACACATAGGCGTAACTTTCTATTGTGATGGTGGTGTCCAGTCACCACCACTTTTAAAAGTGGTCGTGACAGTCACCACCACTTTTTGGTCCTGCACATAAATTTTGAAACCATTTGGCTGTCAAGCGTAGGCTATACAGTCTACACCGTAGTACACAGGTATTCCTGGATATTTAATATCGCAATGTCGGCAAAACTGATAGAGGCTTCATCATTGTGTTCATTGTCCACACTACCTTGCAGTCCTTACTTACACGAATGCACGTGCTTGGTTTCATAATAATTAGGTGAAGTCATCCATTTTGTTGTATTCATTCAATCTGGACGTATAAATCTGGATAAAGGAAGGCGAGGAAAGCAGGGCCGGATTAAGCAATGTGGGGGCCCTGTTCGGAAAATTTTTGCCGGATATTGGTTTTTTTAGTCATCTGGCGAAATTTTCGGGAAAATCATACCATTTTCTCCGCCCAAAAAGTTGATGACCTTTTTTTTAGTCATTTAGCGAAATTTGCTCGAAATATAAAAATTCTCCAGAAAATTTTGATTTTTGCTTTTTGTGGGGGCTCCCTAAAGTGTGGAGGCCTCTGTTCGGCCGAACATGTTGAACATGCCTTAATCCGGCCCTGGAGGGAAGAGAGAAGGGAAGGAAAGGGGATGAGAGGACAAAACGCCTTTTAAACGGCTTTTGATATTTTAAAATACAACTTGATTAATAGCATTTCAAGCTTGAAATTACTGTAAGATCTATAGTGTTGAATGTCTCAAATAAAGTAGGCTACTATTGTGTTCTATCAAATTGCTTGCTAAGAATGGACCTGCAATGCGTTCAAACACAGAGGGCGTTTTGCTCAAAGTCAAGGCGAATCATAGGGGCGTTTTGCCCGCTTGGTGACAACTGTGAGATTGCCTATATAATTTTTTAATGATATTTATAACCTTAGGCAAAGTCAAATTTATTGTACAATGTAACTAGATATATATATTGTATGGCATAGCGTACTTTCTTTACGCTTATAATTTGAATTAATGGCTATGCATGGCATTTTGGCATCATTAAAGATCGATACAGAAGTAGGCTAGCAGCAAAAAAGTTCAAAGGAAGACAAAAAAATAAATTTTTTATTAATAACAAAGTAGACAAACCATCAAAACTCATATTGCTGACGATTATGGAACACAGGGCCGTATTAAGGCATGTTCAACATGTTCGGCCGAACAGGGGCCCCCACACTTTAGGAGGCCCCCACAAAAAGCGAAAATCAAAATTCTCTGGAGAATTTTTATATTTCAAGCAAATTTCGCTAAATGACTAAAAAAAAGGTCATCAACTTTTTGGGCGGAGAAAATGGTATGATTTTCCCGAAAATTTCGCCAGATGACTAAAAAACCAATATCCGGCAAAAATTTTCCGAACAGGGCCCCCACATTGCTTAATACGGCCCTGATGGAACACGTACAACTAAAAGACCCCGGAACAGTCAAACTGTTCAGTGTTCACTACATAGCACATGGGGTATGGAGCAGGGACGGCGTTTTGCCTCTCTGTCCTAGTGAGCAGAGCTGCAAAGAAATCATAGTCACCACCACTATTTGAGACAAAGTTACGCCCATGACTAAACATACTAATGATGGACGAAGTAAAACTGAGAAATCTACATTTAGAAACTTTTAGAAACTTCGGTGACAAATATCGATGTTATTACGTTCCTGCTTTGAAAATATTAAGCTCATGCTAAGATATTTAACAGTTAGGCCGGCCACTGTGTTTTACAGAAATATCTGCGGGGGTCCAAGATCATTAACAGCAATAGCAACATAGAAGACCAAATTGAATGATAATTAATTACAAGCTATAATTAGGCCTATCTCCGTGTAACCCCGTTGCTCCTTAATACACGGTTAGATTTCATACAGTCTCGAGACAAAGATTATTATAGCTACAGCACAGTAGCTTACCTTTATAATATTTTGAGCTAACAGCTTATTAAGCGACACGCTGTCTTTTATATTTAAACATTTTAATTAAGAAAAACAAAAACACACCGTCAACTTTATGTCACAACGCTCATTACGTCAGTGTATGCGTCCGCCATTTTTTTCTGTTGAGAAGAGCAGAAAAACTCATATCGAACAAGATACACGCAGCCGTTTTATATAGCGCTATAATTAACAACACCATCATAATATCCTGACTTCGCTAATTACGACGAGAGAGGGACACAAAGCCCTATTCCCTTACATTTCAGCTTTTTACTAAACCCAACCCTCTCATAAGCTTCATAAAAGCGACCGTAAAAATTTCCCGGCTATTAGGCCATATATCCCTGTGGGTGGTGATAGGTTTCATCTATCTGAATTCTATGGCCATTTAACCTGAAGCTCTTTCTAATTATTTCCTGAGTACATATTATTATATCGTCGCACGGATCATTTGGCGCATGCGCAACACACAAGTTGACCAGCTTCACAAAGAAATCTGTGTTGTTATTCATCGCCTAAGGATCCGTTCTAATTGGACATCGAACGCAAACAAGGAACACACGCGCGAACCGAGAGGCGACAACAAAATAAAACACCTCATGCCGAGGAGAATATACTTATAAACAGGTAGTTGCTTGAGAATAGATGCAACAGGTGAGTGCTTCTTACGCGTGAAGCATGTCTCTTTGAATGTAGCCTATATATTATATTATATAATAATTATATAATATATAAAGGGTAGGCCCTATATAAAGGGACATCTGCATGTCTCTTTGAATGTATATTCGTATGTGCACTTGTTATAGGCCTATATAGGGCGTGCTCAACGCCAAGACCGACCTGACGTGCTCAACGCCAAGACCGACCGTCTTCGTGCGTCTACTGCCAACGCTCCTCCTCCTACGTTCTCATCAACGACGTCAGTTTTCGACGGTTTCAGACCCATCGTGGATTCTGATCTTCGTTCAGTTTTTTCATGTGTAAATTTGAAATCATGTGAATTAGACCCTCTACCTCCTTTTATTATTTGTGACATTCTTGATGACATTGCTGTATTCTTTGTGTATCTGTTTAACAGGTCACTTGCTGAGGGCTGCATTCCTGCCTCGCAAAAACGGGCCTTGGTCTTTCCTGCACTCAAGAAGCCCAATCTTGACCCTAGTCTCAGTCAAAACTATCGCCCAATCTCAAACCTATCTTTTCTGTCTAAGACTCTTGAAAGACTTGTATCCATGCAACTTCTTCCCTATCTTGAGAAATCGGGTCTCCTTCCATCCCACCAGTCTGGCTATAGGGCTAATCACTCTACGGAAACAGCCCTTCTTTCCATGCTTTCTGATATTTACTCTGCTGTTGACAAGTCTCAAGTCACTCTTTTGGCTCTCTTCGACGTCTCTGCAGCCTTTGACATGGTTGATCATGAGATTCTCTTGCAACGACTTGAAACATCCTGCGGACTCAAGGGTTCTCCTCTCCTTTGGTTTCGGTCCTACCTGTCTGATCGCACCCAAATGATCATCTCTGGTGACTCTAGGACTCAGTGGGTCCCTGTTGTCTTGGGTGTTCCTCAGGGTTCTGTCCTAGGCCCACTCCTTTTCATCCTTTACACGGCTGGCATTACCTCTCTTTTTCCTGGCCACTCTGCAACTGGCCACCTTTTCGCTGATGATGTCCAAGCCTATGTCCATGGACCCTCTTCTGCTCAACTCCTTCTTGCAGGTCGAATTGATGCTCTATCACAAGATCTTCATCTGTGGATGTCATCTAATCGTCTTTCTTTGAACTCTTCCAAAACCCAGTTGATTTGGTTTGGCACTCCTCAACAGCTTCAAAAACTTGACTACACACTGCTCTCTCAAACTTTTCCTCACTTCAACTTCTCCTCCAGTGTTCGTGACCTAGGTGTCACCCTAGATAGTTCTCTTACTTTCACTGAGCACATTGCCAATCTTACTCGCTCTTCCTACTTCCAGCTAAGGCGTCTCAGGGCTATTCGCAAATCTGTCACATCTTCGATCTTTACCTCAATTGTTCATGCTTTTGTCTGTTCTCGGCTTGACTATTGTAATTCTGTTCTTATTGGTCTACCCAAGGTTCGCCTAGCTCCTCTGCAATCTGTACTCAATGCTGCCGCTAGGCTCATTGCCCGCCTTCCTCGATTCTCCCACATTTCTTCATTCATGACTGAACAACTTCACTGGCTTCCTTTCTCGACCCGTATACAATTTAAGGTCCTAATTTTGGTCATCAAGTCTCAAATGGGTCTTGCTCCGAAGTATCTGTGTGATCAGATACTTCGCCCCCCTTCTGCCACTTCGCTGCGTCCTCTTAGGTCCTCTGATCGGCTTGACCTCTTTGTCCCGCGAGTCAGGACCGCCATGGCGCAATCCAGATCATTTGCTTGCATTGGTCCCTCTCTATGGAATGGGCTTCCCCCATCTGTTCGCTCTGCCATCCTCTCTGGTAGTGTATCCTCATCTTTCTCTCGTCTAAAAACTTGCCTTTTTTCTCGGAGATGAACGCACTGGGAGCGCTTCTGAAAGGCTCTTGCTGCAAGAAGCGCTTTATAAATTGTCAGATAAGATAAGATAAGATAAGATAAGATATTATATAGGTATATATATAGGCCTATATTATATATATATATATATATCCCTTTATCCTGCGTGTAACTACATATAAAAAAGCACATGCAGGATATAAAGATATATAATATATATATACATGTAATTACATACAGGATACATAAAGGGACATGTTCACGTGTAAGAATCATTCACCTGTTACAATTTTTCTTATTCTCATTATATACATATAATTTTATTGTTCTCAATATGTACATATACATTATATAATTATGTACATATTGAGAACAATAAAATTGCAACGACTATATATATATATATATATATATATATATATATTTATATATATATATATACTCGTATATATATAATTATAGGCCTATATAAGCAGATCTGATTCCGTTTCCGCAGGTGTAGGCTATCCCAAAGCGACGTCTGGATTAATTCTCACACCACATAAAAGTATCGCTGCAGAAAGGGATTATTGCATCGGGTAGTGAGACATGCGTCATCTTTGTTCTGTCTCACCGCAATCCTGTATGAAATACGATGTCGTTCTTCTTGTAATGTCTTTTGCTCGTAGCATTATTATTATTATGGATCCATTGGTTGCGACTTGACAATGTGTAGGCGAAGCACGTATTGAAGGCAGGGTCTGTGAATCCACGCCATGAATTCGTTTTATTATTCTTCATCATCTTCATCTACCTCTCCTTCTTTCCCTCCTCTTTTTCCTTCTTCTCCTCGTACTCCTACTCCTCTTCCTCCTCCTCGTCGTCGCTCTCCCCGTCCTTCGCCTCGTCATCGTCGTCCTCCTCCTCTTCCTCCTCCTCTTAATCTTCTTTTTATCATCTTCTTTTCTTCAAGCAACAATAGCAACAGCAGCAGCAACAGCAACAACACCAACAATAGCAACAGCAGCAGCAACAGCAACAACAACAATAACAACGACAACAACAGCAGCAGCAGCAAGAACAATAATATCAGCAAACAATAACAATCACAATAACAACAATGATAACTTGCAGACATTGGATGAAGCGTAATGTTTCCGATGCCACCGAATGCCACCAATGTTTCCAGACAATTTTTTACTTCGTGAGGAATTAGAACTGCCTCGTTTAAAAAAATTAATGTAAAAATAATATAAATAAGCTACAGATTGACCATCAATATGAATGTCACTTAAGAAAACATAATTTATAATAACAACAGTGCGTTACAACAGCAAACAATACTAGTGCTTGCTTCTTCGTCATCATGACCCTTACAACAATAACCATTCTGTATACATGTAGGTCTATATAGCGTGCAGATGTAGACCTATCGTCATTGTTTAGAGTCAATTGTCGTGATGTCTTTGTTAGATGTCGTTGTTTCGCCAGACCGTCTGACGTGACAAAACATCGTGAAAGCAGAAATCAGAATTTAGAGAACGTGTGTCATGACAATAAATTCCATACAGACCAAGTCCAGCTTTCCTTATCTCCTTGTCCTGTCTCTCCTTCTACCTATATAGCTACTTTCTACTCTCGTCTTTCCTACTTTCGCCTTCATCTCCACTCTGCCTCCTCCTCTTCTCTTCCTCATCCTCCATCCTCCATCCTCCTTCTTCTCCTTCTTCTCCTTCTTCTTCTCCTTCTTCTCCTCCTCATTCATTACCTACCAATGTCCTCCTCTTCTTCTTCTTCATCATCCTTCTCCTCCTACTTTTCTTCCGCGTTGTCATCATCATCATCCATCATGGTCTTTTCGATTTATTCTCAACACATCCTCTTCTTTCTCTGCCAATCATCACTCTCCTCCTTCTCCTCTGTTTCCTTATTCTGTGTGCTTAAGAACACATAGAAGGGCGAAACTACGATTTTTATAAGAATAACTAGCTGAACCCGGCCACGCGTTGCTGTGGCTGAAAAGAGGCTCCCCTTCCCCTCCTCTCTCCACCTCCCCCTCCCCTCCCCTCCCCCTCCCTTTCCCCTTCCCTTTCCCCTCCCCTCTCCTCCCTTTCCCCTTCCCTTTCCCCTCCCCTCCCCTCCCCTCCCCTCCCCTCCCCCTCCCCTTTCCTCTCACCCTCGACCCCCATCTCCCCTCCCCCTCCGCTCCCTTCCCACCGTCTTCGTCCCGCTCCCTCCGCTCCTTTCCTCCGTGACACCGTCCATTTCTAGCCCAATAATAATGAAAGCCGCTTTGGGAAAAGGCCGCTCTGGGAAATTAATATGACGTCACAGGACGCGACCTCATTGATGCTTCGTCTGCTGTGTTTGGAGACGGCGTTTCTGAAATCTGGCAGCCGTGTGGGACGTGTTGAATTTGCAAATGGTGGGCGAACGGATTGCAAAGTTCACTTTTTGTGGAAAAGGTTGCGTTTTTTCTGGTGAAAAAATCTTAACACACGGTTGTATGGGAATGGAGGGTGTTGTAAAATTTTCAAACCAATCGGTGCGTGACTTTCAGCGTGGTGATGTTACGAACTATTGGAAAGTTCATTTTTATTTATATAGATGTATATACTATGTGCATAATATTTGCATAATATTTGCATAATATTTGCATAGTATGTGCATAATATTATGTGTAATTTGTACATTATTATTATGTCGTTCGATGTGCATTGCAGAGGCTTCAATATTGATTTCGTCCTATCGAACTGACGTTTCCAATATCGCAAAGAAACGAACTCACAGCGCTTTAATGATGACCATGGAGTATTAATATGCCACCGCCAACACCACCACCACCACCACCACCACCACCACCACCACCATCACCACCACCACCACCACCACCACCACCACCACCTTCACTGCCATCACCGCCATGGAGCATCGATGTTTTCTAACCATTCAAACGATGCAGAGTCGCGTCCGAATGTCCGTCTGTCTGTCTTTTTATATGTCTGTGTCGTCTTCATCTGTTTCTATCCATGCCTGTCTGTCTGTCTGTCTGTATGTCAGTGTATATATATATATATCACTCTGTCTATTTGTCTGTGTGTATCGGTGTTTTGCGTGCTGTAAACCATTTCTTGATTTATCTACATGTACGTATGCATTGCATATAATTACGTACGCACTATATGCATGTATGCATACATTGCATAGTGTGTATACGTGAGACTCGATGAGTTCTGCTGCTCCATAATCATAATCAAGGCATACATGTATAATAATTATATCTCATCGCTTGCTATGGCTTCGACATGCGTAGAGTATTTGACAACATCGTATACGCTGCTTTCATAATTCATTACAGTTGTTTGGATTCGTCGGTGGATTCATGGATGTCATAAGGATTCATCTGTCCCTCTCCCTGTCTCTTTGTCTCTCTCTGTCTCTTTGTCTCTCTCTGTCTCTTTGTCTCTTTGCATCTCTCTATCTCTATGTCTCGCTGTATCTCTTTGTATCTCTGTCTTTCTCTGTCTGTTTGGCTTTCGATGTGTTTTGCTGAGTGTCTCACTCTGACGCTGTTTACCAACTCTATGTCTGTATCCTCGATTAATGTGTGGTGGAACATGGACTGTATTTAGTGCGAGTAAAATCACAGTTTTGTAGTAATATCTGCTGAGAGCAGACAGACAAAGTCTGACAGTGCAAGCTAAGTAAGTAAGTAAGTAAGTATATTCTTTAATGTACCAGCTGCAAAACGCACTCTGGTTTACAAGCACAAAAAACACAACATAAAAAACAAATCATCATCATCATCATCATCGTCCGTGGGTTCAACACCCGTTGGTGTCAATCGCAAGTTTCACTGTTTTTCTCCATTTACTCTTCTCCTGTGCTATTAGACTGAGTCCGTGTATGTCCATGCCACACCAATCCCTTACATCGTCCAACCATTCTCTACTTGGTCTTCCTCTGATTCGCGTACCATCGATCATTCCGAATATGGTCTGCTTTACTAGTCGGTTGTTGTTCATCCTGCATACATGTCCGAAGAAATTGAGCTTCCTTTCCATTATTTGCTGTATGATGTTTCTGGTGTTTTTCACTCTTTTGCGTACTTCTTTGTTCGTTATCTTCTGCTGCCATCTGATGCGTAATGTCCTTCTGTAGCATCTCATCTCGAATGCTAATAGTTTGTCTTTGTCATGCTTGCGTAGCGTCCATGTTTCACATGCATATAACAGTACACTGAATATGCATGTTTTGATGATCTTTATCTTTGTCTGTATACTAATCTCTCGGCTCCTCCAGATACTTCCGAAACCCGCCATTGCTCCTGCTGCTTTCGCTATTCTTCTCTTTATCTCCTTCCCACAGTCGTTGTCCCAAGTCAGCAGGCTTCCCAGATATACAAATTCCTCTACGTTCTCTAGGCTCTCTCCGTCCACCTCCACCACCTTCGTACTCTCCCTCCTCCCGAATGTCATTGTCTTTGTCTTGCTGATGTTGATTCTTAGACCTGCCGCTTTCCCTTCCTTTTGCAAAGTTTCCACATTTTCCTGTATGTTGTTAATGTCTTCTTCTATCAGGTCCACGTCATCTGCGAATACCAGGTTGTTTACTCTGGTGCCATGAATTGCGATTCCTGTTCTCTTGTTTTTGATTTTCTCCATCACTCTTTCCAAGTATGTGATGAATTCTGCCGGTGAGATGGGATCTCCTTGCTTTGTGCCTATTGAGATGTTGAACCACTCACCAATCTCTCCGCTCACTCTGACCGCCGATTTCGCCTCTTCGCACGCATATTTAATCATCTGTGTCAGTCTTCTTCCCACTCCAAAAGATTTAAGCACCGCCTGTAGTACATCATGTCTCACCGAATCGAACGCTTTCTGGAAATCTACGAAGCAGTTGTGCACCAGCTTTCCTTTTCTTTTCGCTTTTTCAGCTATCAGTCTCAGGATCAATATCTGTTGTATTGTGTTTCGGTCTTTTCTAAATCCTGCTTGTTCCTCGGATAGGTGTTCCTCCACCTGTGATTTTAGTCGTTCTAGGAGGATCATCATTAGCACCTTGCTCATGTGGTTCATCAGCGCTATTGTTCTATAGTTGCTACACTCTGATAGGTTTCCTTTCTTTGGGATTGTTACTATAATCGAGCGTGTCCACTCTTCTGGGATCTTTCCCTCTCTCCATGCCTGGCTGCAGATGTTGTGGATTCTTTTGATTAGTGTTTCTCCTCCTGCTTTTATGGCTTCTCCTGTGATTCGGTCCGTTCCTGGCGCCTTATAGCTTTTTAATTTGTTCACGGCCGCTTCTACCTCCGCTAGAAGGATATCATCCTCCTCATCATCCTCGGATGGGGGTGTTATCTCGTCAAGTTCTTTAATGATCTCGTCGCTGCTGTTCTCGCCTTCCTGATATAGTTCACTGCAGTATTCGGTCCATCTCTTCTTTATTTCTTCTTTATCCTGTAAGATGTTTCCGTTCTTGTCTGCTATTACCGTCCGCCTTGGTTTCCAAGTTCTATTCAGTTTCTTTATTAGTTGGTACGTTTGTCTGCATCTGCCGTTCCCTGATAGTTCTTCTATGGCCCTGTGCTGTTCTTTGAGCCAGCTTTCCTTGTCTATTCGTGCTGCTCTTCTGACCCTGTTGCATTGACTTCTGTATTCTTGGGCTCTCTCGTCTGATTCCATTCGTTTCTGTTTCATTTCCCGCTTCTGCCTGGCCAATTCCAGTGTGTGGTTGGTGATCCATGGTTTGTTCCGTTTTTCTCCCTTTGGTACTGTGGCCTCCATGGCTTGTTGTATGGCTCTATTCACGTTGTTAGTTTTGATGTTCAAATCTTCCTCCTCTCCTTCCTTGTCCTGATTTTCAAGCTTTATCTCTAGTTCTCTGCAGTATGCTTCCTGTACTTCCCCGTCCCTCAGTGCCTCCATATCCAATTGTGGCTCGTATTTCTTCCGCTTTCCCTGTCTCTTTAGTCGCGCCTCAAATTTAGCCATTACCAGAAAAAAACCAAATACAAGACAAATATGGCAGCCATCAGCGGCGCCCACTCATATAGCTCAAGCCTATTGATGGTAATGTTACGACAGAAGTCATCCTTAGGCAAAACACCGCTCGAGAAGAACAAGCCACAACAGTCGAACTCCTACGCGTTGGCTACACGGAGAGTTCAGCCGACAGTTTCTCGTACCGATTCCCGATGATGGTAGTTTAACAGTATTTTCAGTGTCTACAGAGCCGAGAAACATTAGAGCGAAGACCAGCGACGGGCAGCACAACGCTGGAAACGTGGCACTACTGCGGCACGGTCTTCGGTTGCTGGTAGTGAAATCCTTTCTTTTCCCATTCACGTGCGTAATCGTTTGGCTATCGATACTGAAGAACCAATGATGACGAACCTGGAACCCCTTGATGTTGAGCGGAATGGAATAGTCCATATACGGAACACGCATGGCGAGGGTTGAACGTCAAAATTTATAATCAAGATATCATCCAAACGCTCACGACACAGATGAAGAAAAGTCAGAATCTCGACTCTCGACATCAGTAAACATCAGAAAATCCGAACGAAAGGAAGCGAGTTTCGTCCCGGACGTAAAAATCTGCCATAAGAACAGAAAGGCACGAACGTCGGCCATATTGGCCGACGACCATAGAGCTATGAGAGAGAAGATAGTGAGGAGTATACAGTTAGGGAGTGAGTCTGAGAGGCAGAGTTGAGAGAATGAGATAGGAGAGAACAGAGAAAGAAGGGAAAAGATAAAGACAGACACATACAGAAAAACACACACAAAGAAAAAAGACAGACAGAGACAGAGACAGGGACATAGACAGAGTGTGTGCGTGCGTGTGTGTGCGTGTGTGTGTGTGTGTGACAGAGATCGGAGAGGAAGACCTGTCATCGGTCTTCGGAGAACAAAGGCGATGGAAAGTGGGGGCAGTGAGATAAAGAGATACATAGATAGAGAGACAAAGATACATAGATACAGAGAGATAGAGAGATAGTGAGAATGAGAGAGACAGACAGGCAGAGCGACACACATACAGAGAGACAGGAGAGACAGAGAAACAGTCAGACAGAAATAGTGGAAGGGGGGGGGAAGGCTTTGACTTCGTTGTCGTCGTTTATAAATGCGATTGTCTACAGTCACTGATTTCCATATCCTCCCCTCCTCCTCCTCCTCCTCCTCCTCCCCATCCTCCTCCTCCTTCTCCTCCTCTTCCTCTTCCTCCTCCTCCTCCTTCTTCTCCTCCTTCTCCTCCTCTTCTTCCTCCTCCTCCTCCATGTGACCGGACTGGCAATATCTGCGACTTCTCTTTCAACTCTCAGCATTTCAGTCCATTGCTTCGTCCGCTGGGACTACTTTCGAACGACGCGACAGGATATCTCTCACCGCCTCACTGTAAACAGTCGACCATTTCCGGTTTTATTGTTGTTCCATCGGAGTTTATTTCATTATCTTTCCCTCCATCTGTCTGTCCATCGTTCGCATTTGCAGCCTAATGGATGTGCCAGTCCTTCTGTCCATCCGCCTAAGTCTATTTATATGCCTTTGTACGTGTGGCTAGAGGGCATGTCTCTGTCTGACAGTGTCTGTCTGTCTATCTGTCTGTCTGTCTATCTGTGTCTTGCTATCTGTATGTGTCTCCACACGTACGCATGCGCCTAAGTCTATATGCCTTTGTACGTGTGCCTAGAGGGCATGCCTCCATCACGTATATGCCTGGTATCGCTGCCTTTGTACGTGTGCCTAATGTCTATCTATCTGTCTGTCTGTCTGTCTGTTGCTATCTGTATGTGTCTCCACACATACGCATGCGCCTAAGTCTATATGCCTTTGTACGTGTG
Organism: Lumbricus rubellus; assembly: GCA_945859605.1. Classification (NCBI taxonomy): domain Eukaryota; kingdom Metazoa; phylum Annelida; class Clitellata; order Crassiclitellata; family Lumbricidae; genus Lumbricus; species Lumbricus rubellus. The sequence goes on along the minus strand of OX243824.1, from coordinate 25,870,245 downwards.
CCTAGAAGGCATGTCTGTCTCTTTGCTTGACTATCTGTATGTCTCTCTCTGCACATTCGTCCTCGAATATGTCTGCCTATGCGCCTTTGTACGTGTGCATAATGAACGTGTCTGTGTGTCTATAATTATGTATATCCTCATGTGCCTCTGAATGTCTACCTATATGAATGTCTGCCTATAATGCCTTTGTACGTGTGCCTAATGTAGCCTGTTCCACTCGCTTTATATACGCCTCCGAATGTCATAAATGCACATGCGCGTGTGTCTAATGGACATGTCTGTGTGTCTGTATGTATCCAGAACTGTTTGAAGGGGGGGGGGGCCAAAATCTTAGATCTCGGATGGGAAAAGGATAAAAATTTCGACCCAAAATTTTTTTAGAGTCATCGGCCAAAATTTTCGGGAAAATCATACCATTTCATCCGCCAACAAAGTTGATGACTTTTTTTTAGTCCTCGACTTGGAAACCGAACGGGGGGCCACGTCCCATGCAATTTTCCGAATAGGGGGGGTGGGCAATATCCATTACACCCATATTCCTATTGCTAACTTCAGACCAAATGGGGGGGGCCACGTCCACGTCCCATGGCAGTTTTCAATGGGGGGCCATGGCCGGATTGCCCCCCCCCTGGATCCGCCACTGTGTCCATATGCCTTCGAATGCCTGTTTATATCTGCCTCTTTGTTTGCCTGCATCCTGTCAATTAAAGTCAACCTATGTATCGCTGAAACTACATGTATCTGTCTCCTTCTCTGTATGACTCAGTCTCATCGCCCCTCTGCGTATAAAAACCTTCGTCTCTATATGCCTGGTGTCGCTGTCTTTATCACTCTGTCCCTTACCCATGTCCGTGTCTCTATCCTCCTGTGTTCCTCCACCCGCCCCTCTTGATATGTCTATAAGTCCTTCTACCCTTTCATTCAAGGGCGTCCTTCTGTTTGGTAGCCGAAGGTTATTTATGCGTCCGTATTTGAGCGCGACAGTCTGTCCGTCTGATTGTCCGTGTGCTTATCCCGTCACCTGTCCTTCTCACTGTCTCACTCAGTTTCTGTCACTGACCAGTAATGGACTCGTCGAACGACCGTCACAATGAACTCATTATATCATTTCGATGTAACAATCGCGGTTCCACTTTTCTCTGTCTCTGACTGTTTGTTTCTGTCTGTCTGTCTGTCTCACTCTGTCTGTTTGTCTGTCTATATATATATATATATATATATATATATATTTATATATATATATATCTAATTCTCTATCCCTATCTCTATCTCTATCTACAACTACATCTCTATCTCTATCTCTATCTTCATCTTTATCTCTATCTCTGACTGTCTCTCGCTGTCTATCTGTCTGTCTGTCTGTCTGTCTGTCTGTCTGTCTATCTGTCTGTGTCTGTGTTTCCGTATTCACCTGTGTGTCTCTCTTTCTCTCTCTTTCTGTCTGTCTCTAACAGTACTGTCTGTCTGTCTCTCAATGTCTGCCTGTCTCTGTCTGTCTATCGTCAGTAATGTCACCAACAAACTCAGGAAGACGTACAAAGACTTAGGCAAACAGACGCAAACACAAGTACAAATACAGACGCAAACACAAGTACAAATACAGACGCAAACACAAGTACAAATACAGACGCAAACACAAGTACAAATACAGACGCAAACACAAGTACAAATACAGACGCAAACACAAGTAGGCTACAAATACAGACGCAAACACAAGTACAAATACAGACGCAAACACGACGTTGCAAACGCGGCTTCGTCAATGCCATTAGTGCCCGACTGCATCAACCCTCGCATCATCGAAGGGTGGCTGCAAAATGTTGGATTGACCAAATAAAGTCCGGTTGCGATGACATTGCACGCACATGAATGCATCCATACATGTCTGCATACATACATAAATACGCACCCGTATTCATGCGTGCATACATTCATGCATGCGAACATGTTTACATACACGCATGCATGCATGCACACGTGCATAGATATATTCATGCAAACAGAGCTTGTAGCCTAATAATAGAGCAATAAAATTCATGCATGCGAACATGTTTACATACACGCATGCATGCATGCACACGTGCATAGATATATTCATGCAAACAGAGCTTGTAGCCTAATAATCTATATATATAAAAATGAAACTTTCCAATAGTTTGTGTAAAGTGTTCTCAAAACGTACCGCACAGATTGTTTTGAAAATTTCACAAAACCTTCCATTCCTATCAGAGAGTTTCCAACTTTTTTTTCTCCGAATAAACGCAATATTTTCCACAAAAAGTGAACTTTGCATTCCGCTCCACCGCCATTTGCAAATTAAAAACCGCACGTTGCCAGATTCACAAACGCCTTGACAGTGACTGCGACCATGAAGACAAAACATGAATGAGGTTGCGTCGCGTGACGTCATAAGCGATTCGCATAATTATTTTGCGGCCTTCTTGGTTGAGGGAGGAAAGGAGCGGAGGGGGCGGGACGGAGGGGGGGAGGGAGGCGGCGAGGGAGGGGGAGCGGGGGGAGCGGGAGGGGGAGGGGGGAGGGGGGAGGGGGGGGGGGGGGGGGGGGGGAGGAGAGGGGGAGGGAGAGGGGGAGGGGGGAAGGGAGGGGAGGGGAGGGGAAGGGAGAGGGGAAGGGGGAGGGGGAGGAGAGGGGGAGGGAGAGGGGGAAGGGGAGGGGGAGGGGTAGGGGAGGGGGAGAGGAGGGGACGGGAGGGGACGGGAGGGGAGAGTCTTTTCTGCCACAGCAACGCGTGGCCGGGTACAGCTAGTAGAGAAATAAAATTATTAACAGCAGCCGCACCACCACCACAGCAACAGCAACAACAACAGCAACAACAACAACAACAACAACAATAACAACAACAATGATGATGATGATGATTATGATGACGATGATGATGATAACAAGGAACCTTCGTTCCGCCTGATCTTGACGAGTTCTAGCCGTTCCAGAATGCAATTTTTTTTACGTCCCTGGATAATTTGTTTGAAATCCAAATAAAAACAATATTTCAAGAATATTGCAATTTATATTGCACTGCAGAGCACTGCTGCTACCAAAGCCCTATACGGTCTACCTCTGCATCATTTGCTCCAGCACAACAAACTCCAACACATCGTTACGGCAACAACGCGTCTCCCTCACTTTATGACGTCACCCGATAAACCAACCAATGAGACGCCGCGCGGAGTGTCACTTTCCACCGGTCCCGATTCACCACCACACCTCGCATCATTCGCACGCGGTCGGAGACGTACCGCCTCCTGTCGACGAGTTTTCGAAATGTCATCAATACGAGCAGACGTCGTAATGGAGCAGAGTCGAGAGTAATCGAATAGAAAGGCTGACTTAGCGAGTAGTGTGTGGAGACTAGCATCGCCACCGCCGAACGTGTTCCTCCGAGCGGTTTCGCCACCACTCGAGGAGGACGACGAGGCGATGGATCCAGACTCAGTCGTCTGCTGACCACGGTCGTTAATTATGTAGCGCTATTTGGTTGTAATAAGTCGTGTGTTTGTGTGTGTTTGTGTGTTTGTTTGTGTGTTTGTGTGTGTTCGTGTGTTTGTGTGTGTGTGTGACGGATGGCGTGTGTTGTCGTCGGCATCTGGTGCCCGCGAGAAATAATGTGGCATGTGGTCGAGCGAGAGAGAGAGAGAGAGAGAGAGAGAGAGATAGAGAGGCAGACAGACAGACAGACATATGTATATATATACAGACAGACAGATAGACAGACGGACACTGAGGGTGGGCACACAAAGGGAGAGACAGAGGCAGAAACAGAAAGACAGAGAAAAAAAGAGAGAAGGAGAAACAGACAGAGAGGGATAGAGAGAGGCAGAGACAAAGAAACAGGGAGCTATTGAGTGAAAGATTTACAAAAAGCAGACAGACAGACAGACATACATACATACATTGAGAGATACACATAGAGACAAACAAGCAAAGATATACACTTATACAGGTATATAAAGGCAGTCACGTACGCACAAAGACGGACAACCAAACAGAGACACAGGCAGATGAACAGACAAACAGATAAAGTGATCAACAGACAGACAACATGATACAAAGAAAGGAAAAGTCGGACGGACGGACGTGCGCCTGATTTCTGGTGTAATGACATTTAGCAACCACCGATTCCAAATTAGTCCGGGCGTATGGCGTTATGATATTCGGACGCCCCAGGGGGAGGCCGCCGTTTGCAATGAACAGAAGACAAAGCGAGTGAAATAAGATCTTGCTACTTACGGACCATGGAGCTTGCTCTGAAGTCAACCAGATGGGAAGAGAGGAGTTGGGGCAGGAGGTGTGTGTGTGTGTGGGGGGGGGGGGGGAAAGGTTGATAGAGTTTTGTGTTTGAGGAATAGATCAACACTTGCAAGGATATTTGTGACCAAGGGATGGGCTGTGGACAGGAGTGTTAAAAGAATTGGAGGAGCAGAAGAAGTAGGAGAAAAGGAGAGGAGGGGGAGTAGAATGAGAAAGGAGGAACAAGATGTGTAGCAGGAAAAATGGAAGGAAGAAGGGGAAAATGAAAAAGAAGGAGGAGTAAGAGAAGAAGAAAGAAAAGAGGGGAAGGGGAGGAGAAGGATAAGAAGGAGGAGTGGGAAAAGTAAAGGGAAAAGTGGATGAAGAAGGAGGGAATGAGAAAAAAGAGGAGAAAATGTAGAAGGAAAATGAAAGGAAGGGAAACGAGGAGAAGGAGGAGAAGGAAGAGGCCCAGGAGGAGAATGACGAACAGGAGGAGGAATAGGAAGAAAAGAAAGAGGAAGAAAATGACATTAAATGGAGAAAGTGAATGCGGTGAAACAAACAAAATAAATCAAAGGATGAGAATGGGAAAGAAAGACGAAGAAAGAAAACAAAAAGCAAGAGAATGAGAATAGCCGACGGCTCATACATGTACATGTAGGCCTATCTCTACAGGTGGCAGTTAGTTTAAAGTAGTGTTAGACTCCCGACTGTTTTACACTCAACATATGCCCTATGTTTGTACCGACTGAGTGATATCTGTGTACCAACCATATACACAGCATATTGCTCTACCGTGATCTATAACCCAAGAGATTCTATAATAGTGCCATTGTAATAATGCTCATTGCAACAGTCGAATGGTAGGCTACCTATATAATACACACACACACACACACACACACACACACACACACTGAATCAATGGAATTGGCATCGGCATAAGTCCTTAGTAGCAACAGGAAATACCGGAAATACGCTGGCTTCCCGTTCAGAGCCGTGGAATTCGTACAACCATAGCTGGCTGAAAGGTTTAATAATTACGGAAATGTGTTTTTCACTATAAATATAACTATGGCAAGCGGACGTTTATTGTTTTAATGCAATGTACTAATCACTAAAAACAGCACAACAAGTCGTCTATAACAATCTATGCTCATGATTTACAAAGTTGCAAGAAGCGCTCGCGAAAACATTCCAACGTTTTATCTTTACAACACAGACTTGACTTTCATAATACATCTCCTCTACATGTATATATATATACATATATACATGTCATATGTATATATATATACATATATATACATGTCATATATATATATACATATATATATACATGTAGATGTATGTATGTATATATATATATATATACTAACTGCACTATAGGCATCAAATTATATTGTATCCGGCCGTTATAATCCCGTTACATAAATACGTGCAACGCGGCGTTTACAGCGCTAAATAAATAAACCGCTTTTTGTGCCGTGGAACGCCGCATGGGTGTGCGTGTGCGTGTGTTTGTGTGTGTGTGTGGGTGTGTGTGTGTGTGTGTGTGGGTGTTTGTGTGTGTGTGTGTGCTCGTTCGCATCGTCCTGCATAGATCATCCAGCCGGGCAATTTCGCGCGTTTCCTTTGCAAGCAGCAAAGTAAATGGAGACAGCGGAATCCACGGCTATTAGACGAGTCAATTCATCGACTTCTCATATACAGGCGATTAGCCGATTGTTTACTTGGGTGTGGGGTGCGGTGTTTTTCAGTCGCTGCTGTGCGCAGAGCGATCCGAGTCCATTAGAGCTAATGACGATGGTGCGCAGAATGAAATCAGTCGTAAACGCGCTGTCGCCGCCGCACCACGCAAGCGCTAATAGCAACAGCATTAGACAAGGTTTAGAGCGGATTTGTCGACGAAAGGTTGAAACATATTAAAGGCTTCTCCGTTATAAATCTTCCTCTCCCCCCCGTTAAAAAAACACGTTTGCTTGACAAGTCTGGCTCCTTCTCCTCCTCCTCTTCATCTTCGTTCTCCTATACATCCTCCTGTTTCTCCTCCTCCGTCTCCTTCTTCTCCTCCTCCTCGATCTCCTCCTTTTCCTCGTCCTTCTCCTCCTTCGCTTCCACCTCCTCCACCTTCTCCTTCTCCTCCTTCTCCTCCTTCTCCTTCTCCTCCCCCTCCTCTTCACCTTCCTCTTCCTACTCCACTACATCCTCCACCTCGTCCTCCTCCTTCTCGTCCTTTTCCTACCAGTAAAGACTTTGTCTTATACCTCTGCGCCCACGCATGCCTACGCAACAGTATTACTTTCCCAGAACCTAACGCAAAACTTTCATAATTAAAACGTTATACCTTATTCAATGAATGTACACCACATAGCGAATAGGTAGCTGGTTCAATCAAGAACATACTTAATTACTTCTTTACTTACTTGCTAATATACTTCTGTCTTACTTACTTAGAAATTTGTAAGAACTACGATATAGGCTACATAATTTTTGGAGGCTGGTATACCCTACTCAAGTTTTCCTCTAGGAAATACTTTTACTATCTATAATAGCCGAGTTGGCGAGCAGCGCATGTAGGTCAGTTCGTAGATATGGCGAAAATATTATTAGCCGTTATCAGGGCCGGTGTCACGAAATAAAGTCTCCCCCCGATACAAAACCTCCCCCCGAAACAGAGTCTCCCCCTGGCTGAAAATCTGTTTTGGAAGACATTTTTCTGGTGTAAAAGTGTATATATGTTCGTGTTGAATAACATGTTATCGGGTTAGCAAAGTAAACTAACGGTTTGATATGCTTATCTATTAATTTTATGCGAATGTAGCCGATTTCACGATCAACGGGGGAGACTTTGTTTCGTGGGCGGAGGAAATATTCTCTCCCCCCGGAGACTTTGTTTCGGAATATAGTCTCCGGGGGGCGAATTTATTCTAGAACAGATCCTCCGGGGGAGACTCTATTTCGAAATAAAGTCTCCGGGGGGAGACTTTTAGGGGGGAGACTCTGTCACGCGACACCGGCCTTAGCCCAAATGGCGCCCTAGGCAAGGCACACATTTGGCGCCCCAGGCATAGGTCTGCATTTGGCGCCCTTAGATTCCCACTCAATTGTTCAGCCCACGTCAGAATCTAAAGATGAATTAGCCAGAGCCGGTTTACGCTCACAAGGCCGTAGTCAGGATTTTATTTCGGGGGATGTTTTCTTGACCGTGAATTTTGAGGAGCGTACACGCTGCGGTCGACTTTTTTGGGCGAAATTTTCTGATGACTTTTCTGTTAGTCGTCGAATTTTCTGACGTCCAAAAACATTATTTTCCGCGATTTTTGACTATTTTCTGCACAAAATTAGGCCTACATTACACACTGTCATGTGCTAGCAAATGCATAATTATTTCATTTTTACATTATTTCATTTCGGGGGTGTTCAAACACCCAAAACATCTCCCCTAACTACGGCCTTGTACGCTCAACTGAGTAATTCTTTCTAACTTCTTTATTAGTACGCTGAAGGCTGGATAATATTCAATTTTGTGGAGAAAAAAATAATTAAATAAACTATTGTTGAAATGGCGCCCTCTTTGATGGAAATGGCGGCCGCATATGGCGCCCTTAGAACTTGGCGCCTCATGCAACTGCCTGCTTTGCCTATGCCTAAAGACGACCCTGCCTCAGTTACTGCCCCTTTCTTGAAGACATTGTTTTAAATTCTTTCCATTAGCGAAAGTCTTGAGTTTAAAACAATATAGTGTGAAAAAATTAATTCGCCGGTGCCGCGGCGCCCCCCAAAGACTGCGGCGCCCTAGGCAACTGCCTACTTTGCCTATAGCTAGGGCCGGCCCTGGCCGTTATCTCTAAACAGATGTCTGGTTCCCTCTGCGTGACCATTTTCATTTTCTCTCACCTTGTGTGCATTTATTGCTTTTTTGTGGTTACCGAATAAAACTATGAATAGTAGTCAACACAGAATGAACATTGAACAGCATGCTTGACAACACAGATATTGTGAAGAGGACGATCCGATTCGAATGTTATACCGCTTCTTCAGGACCTTGCATGGGCAAGTCAACTCGCAATAATATTGCTCATGGGCTTCGGCGTGAAACACCAACACAGTGTCCGCGCTGCAATCCGGAGTGCCTCTGAGTAGAGAGCTTGAAGGGGCGCTATAGAAATGGAGAAATAAATAAAGTAAATATATAAAGTCCTCACGCAAAGTTGCTTAGTGCCACCGATTTCATCCTCGATATATCATATAACACGTGACTTTATAATCCTATAGATGTTTGAAACAATTAATTTTTCTCTTCAATATTTCCTATAATAATATCGTTTCAAAGTTTTTTTCAATCAATCAATAAAGCGAAATCAACTTGATTTAGCACCCATTCAAACTACCTACTGAAAACGGTTCCGGCCTCAATTATAGCCGAGGCTAAAAAGAACATGTTTTCTGTCATGTCTGGCATTATTCCTGCGCTAAATAAATTGATGAATGAATTCATCAAGCAATCAATCAAGCAGAGTAACAAGTTACATTGCATAACTGAAATACGTGCTCTAAATGTAAAATATACATAATATATATATATCATATATACAGGGTGGCTAAAAAAAATGTACCACCGGATAAAATGCAATATCTTTGCAACCGATTGAGATTTTTCTCCGAAAATTTTCCAAATTGAAGGGGAATGAATTTCCAACAATCCCTGAAAGTTTCACTGAAAACCTTTTATGTTTGCAAAAGTTACAGCTGTTTAAACTTTGATTTTCGTTTTTTCAAATTTCCGTGGAAAAAATTAACGTCAATTCTTGATTTCCATGTCAAATAATATCACTTTTCACTACGGCCTCAGAAATACGTTTTGCAGTTCATTGTAGGGTATGATGGGAGTGTCCACTCCCTGCTTTAATACGAGCTCGAATTCTCTTTGTGAAGCTTAGTATGGCCTTGTTAATCGGGTGCTGCGGCAACTGACCCCACATTATCAGCAAGACTTCCTTCAGCTAGCCAATGTTCTCCAACTTGGGATGAAATGTCTTGCAGCATAGCTTCTCAGACGTGGTAAGCAAGAGGGCTAAGGTCTGGCGATGTTGTTAGTCACCTTTGTCAATAAATTTACTGCATTTGATGGCAAAAATAAGGTAGCGTCATCATAATAAGCCTTGCCGTGCGAGCACGGCAAGGCTTGATTATGGCGCACCGTTCTGCTGGAAAATGAAACCAGATGTTAGAGCTCACCTGGTCTTCAATGAGTCTGGGTAAGAGAGTTCAGCGATGAGTCTGACATTTAACATGTTTACAGATAGCCTTCAATATGCTCAGGCTCCACTTTTCATTGGGTATTTTGCTATGATTACGCGATGTCCCAGTCTCTGTTCACGCAGCGTCCGAATTTCCATTTTATCTTCCGCAGAAACTTTGCCCATGACGTTTAGTAATGGATTCACGAATTGAGTCCATAATCTATAAAATATCACTAAATACCAACAGTTTGCTGCATAAACAGCTTCTTTACAGCTTCTAGTGAGGTCGTAGGACATCATCATCTTTTCTTATGATGTAATTTGCAAAAAATCTTAATAAAATCACATTGTATTGGAACTTTATTCTCCGGATTTTTTAAAAAACAAAATTTTAAGTTTGAACAGCAGTAACTTTTGCAAACATAAAAATTTTCA
>OX243824.1:25790313-25855313 GCA_945859605.1 Lumbricus rubellus | reverse complement strand
ATTCGTACAAACCCAAATCAAGTTTATCTTATGGAACTAGAGCAAGAATTATAGCGTTGGAGTCTTTCGTATGACCCCCCCCCCATGAGTAGTAAAGATTTCACTGCACAGTGCGCACACCCAACTTTACATAAATTAACATCTGACCTCTCAGGTTTTTTTTTATTCAACTCTCATACTGAAGAAACTGAATATAGGTTCTACCACCACCGCCGCCGCCACCGCCACCACCATTACAACCACCACCACCACTACAAAAACCACCGCCACAACCATTGCTACCACCACCACCCCACCACCACCATCACCCCCACCACCAACACCACCATCACCATCACCATCACCACCAACACCACCAACACCACCACCGCCACCACCACCCCCGTTGAGCGTGAAATGGGCTACAGTTGCATTAAAATTTATAGATAAGCAGACTAAACGGTTAGGCCTAGTTTACGTTGCCAGATTATATAACAAGAAACTATATAATTATATTCTTTTACTTCAGAAAATTTCTTCCAGCACAGAGTTTCAGCCAGAGGGAGACTCTGTTTCGGTGGAGACTTTGTATCGGGGTAGACTTTATTTCGTGACACCGGCTTTAAAGTTGGCGTCAACTTGTGCCACCGTTTGCAGCCGTGCCCTTTTAAAAGTATCTCCGGTTATCACCAAAGTTAACAGAGCGTATGCATTATGTCTGTCAGCATCCTCAGATACTTTATTAGATGGATGACTGATTTAGCACCAAATGACCTGCCACTAAGGTGCCGCCTGAAACTGATACCATTGCCGGATTATAAACTGAGTAAATCACGTTGTATGGATTATATTATTTGTCACTTACACTCAACCTAATAGATTTTTTGTGCAATTTTTCGCTCTTAAATTAATAACTATGTTGATAGGTTCGAGAGCCTTGGTGTCAGCTCTATGTAGGGCTTGTAGGCTATCGCGGTAAGATATTAGATAGCGTGATTGATTGCAAGCTGCCACCCAAACCTGTTAAAACTTAAATCAGACTGGAGATATCTATGTGCTGAGCTGAAAAGAGAAATATCGGTCCCTTAAAAGGGTAGCTTCTGGCCCCTTAGCTATTGCAAACATAAACTTTGCACATAATTTTTTATAGACTTTATAAATACCAATCGGGCCTCTAAAACTCCGCCACTGGTTGCACTCTGCCAGTGCCAGTTCCAAGCCTGGATAAAGTCGGAGGGCGACACCAATAATCTTTAAAATGACAGTGTCGTTAAATAGTAACAAGCCCTAAAACTTGCCGTCCCAAGGTCATGTGCCTCTCTGCCCCTCTCTCAGCGGGCCTGTATAATTATTATATGCATGTCTAAATATGCATATATAATTAATTTATAGTCATAATTATATGCGTAGATGATGTTGGACTCGATGATGGTTAAGATGGAATATCAAAGACTAAAAGAGAAGACCCAGCGGAGGGAAGAGTGGCGACATTCATTTGGGCATTCGGACCTGCCTATAGGGGCAGAGAACCAGAAGAAGAGAATTATGCCTGTATCTACCTAATACCTATTTACTAGTACTGCCAATAAGCCTAACGAATACATTCCCACTTTTCCCTCTAAGTAACGGCCTACTTTCCTTCCTCTTACATACCAGCCTACCCTCAGAACCCAATCGCTAGAGGGCTGATAAACGTAGATGACAGCAACGAGAAAGGAGAAACGTGGACTCCGTGTGACTGACTCATTGCGAATGGCTGATATATTCTGGTCGAATGATACAATAAAATGTCCGTTTCCGCTTTGAGGACGGTTGCATGCTTTGGAGTTTCATTTGCATAATGGAGCGATGTGTGCATGCATGGGCGTATGAGTAATAGAGTATAGCCATAGCTCTGGTTGTTCTGATGTTTTTGTAAATAGATTCATTGTTGATGCTGTACAGAGATGCTGGTTTATTCTGTTGTACCAACCACAACACTACTCGATTGTTTATGTTACGTGTAATACTGATGATGATGATGTTATTCTGCTATCATATCAATTGATGAATGCGGCAGATTTGCTATAATTATTGTTATGGCAGATGATTAGTTTCCAGCATTAAAGATCCTGGTCCTTGCAACTGTACCACCGCACAATGTATATTTCTCTGGTGTGTTTCTATGCTTTGAATGGCATTGTAGGCCTATTTCGCAGTGTCCATTGTACTCAACAATGTCACGCAGCAATCTCAATCGGTTACCAATAATGTCTTCAATTTTAGAAGCATTGAATTTGCACTTCACGATTCAAACATTTTTTCGATTAGGCTGCTGTTTGATTTGAATTTCATATATTTTAACTTTAAAGGCAATTATGAGTTCAAAGCAGTGGCGGCACTAGCAGTAGCCTACAATTTTGAATTTTAACAGGTCTCACCTGGGCCACGGGAGTAATTCAGCAGTTCGAAGAAATCAGATGCAAAGAAGATACTAAACATACCAAAGTCAGGTCAAGAGTAAAATTAGCAGTAAGTCAAATGACATGCCGCAACCTGCATATATGGTAGCGCTGCCACTGATTCAGTCCTATTATTTTTACACCCAAGGACCAGTGCTTAATCTAGTCCTTTTGCTGAAGGGGTGCGGATTTTGGTTTCGGGGGCGAGAAAATGGCCGTTTTGGGGGTGGGTGGGTAAGAAGGAAACCGCTCAGTCGGACACCCATCGACGACACCGTTGACCGGAATTTTCTTACGAACTTTTAAGACTTTTATTCAGCCTTTCACCAATCACAAATATTTCCTCCCCAAATTAATTTTTTATGTTACTTGTCAAAAAAGCTGATGACTTTTTTGGTCACTTCGCCACAAATTTCGAGAATAAGACTGTCTATAAATTGTAAACTTTTAAGTCTGATCACCTTTTTTCAGAGATTCTGTATATAAGCCACTTCGCCGTCTAATATATAATTATTATTCTGCTTACGGTAAAACTTCACGCTATAACCTACATCTACGAAATTTTTCTAGGGAGCCTAAGGGAGGATGGGGTGTTGGGTAGTGTACAATGTTTGTACATGTGTATTGTGTACACTACCTCTCGATTGTTCTTGGGAGAATTCTCATTCTTGAGGGAGCCCTCCCCCAGAGACGTCTATATTAAACACTTCCCAAGGACATGTTTGGAGCTTTGCAAGGAAGGTATCGGGAAGCGATTCCGCATCCGCGCATTCTTCGTGTCACAGTATTGACTATCATATTAATCAGTCCGGCACTGTTCGCACTCTACCAGTGCCAGTCTCCAACCTGGATAGAGGAGGAGGGCGACACTAATCATCCTTGTTATGGAAAGTGTCGTTAAACAGCAGCAAGCATCTCCATACTCAAATTTGTCCAAATTTCAGGATGTTGCAAAGTTCCTTTCTACGGTGAACAATGCAACAAATTGATTGATTGATGAACGATGTTTCTACAGCGCTTGAACAGGCAAGATTAGTCGTACACCACGATGATTCGAAGACCAGATGTATAGGACCAGATAGCTGAGTAGTGAGAGCGCTCGATTGCCTTGCAAAGCGGACATTACGGATGCCAGCATTTCTCCCCATGAGACTGCCTTGTGTGTTGCGATAACAAGCGGGAGTTACAAGCGTCATAGAAGTCACTCGATTGGAATGAATCAGAAACGAAGTGCACAAAAAATATATTTTAGTTGCTAAGATCAGTTCTTATTTTCGTAAAGTGTAGAAAAAGATGCGACTTGTCTTTCTCTGCTTTGCGGACCAAAATTAATAAGTGGCAGGACGGTGTTCAGATTTTAAAGAGAGCTTCGACGGTAGGCCCTTGAATAGCCTAGACTACTTGAACTTCTTTCGATTTTGGAAAAAATTGCTGTTCGAAAGCGTCTGACTCTTGTTGCGAAATTTCTCACCCGAAATTAAATCAAAAATTAACTTTTTAGGCCCACATTTTAGCCTATTATTTCCACCAATTTATCTTTGCTAACTAGTCATTAGATTCCATCCTAGTATTTTGGTCAAATTTCATGAACACTGACAAAGTCAGCTGTGCACAAAATGATTGTAATCCATATTTTTAGATTCCAATTATTCGCAAGAGGGCGGACTATGAGAGAATCGGACTGCAACAGAAGAATGCGAATGCACTCTATCGCTGAAACTTATAATATTATCCTACTTTGGCAGCGCAAGTCCAAAGCCTGGTTAAAGGAGGAGGGCGACGCTAATGATCTTTGCTATCACAGTATCGTTAAACCGAACTTACGAGTACTACCTCGTAGTACAAACAACTAGGCCTATACTAGCCTACTCTAGCGATGAATTCGGCGATTTTCTTAATTAAATTTTTTCTCTAAGGTGTTCAACTCAGATTCCCACTTCGGTGTGACCTTGCGCACGCTACAAATTCATTTAATAAAATAACTGTTCATTGCTCCTGAGACCGTTTGAACCATGGGATAGGCTACTTTTCGAAGCTACAGGCGTATCTAATCTTATCTATTCAAATCCATCATATTTTAAATAACCAATAATTGGTTATTTAAAACGCCAATCGATAGATAGACCACAATTTTTGTGGTCTATCTATCGAGTGGCGCTTTAGAAATTTGGAGTTTGCGATAATAATTACGATACAATGGAAACATACCACGCTATTGTTCAGCTCCAACAATGCCAGCCGTTTATATCATCCATGCAGCTGTAGTCCTTTCATTCGAATATTATTTTAGATAACAGATGTTCCTAATATTTGTCAATTTCAATTAAATTGTCGATCTTCGTATTCCTGAACACGAAGCGCGAAATCTTAGCAAAATATACGTATAAAATCCAAAAACGAACATTTAAAACGAACAATTTAGAAGAAATTTTGGCAAAACTCCGAACGGCGGTCCCAAATTAAAATAATTATATAGTCTAGGCCTATACATGAATCGTCAAATGTTGTAATTGTCACACAACAACTGAGAACGGCGGTCTCAAATGATAAAATTAAAGAAATCGATAGGCTATCTCATGAGAGGGCTTTAAACATGATGTGTGGTGAAATAGAAGGTGGATTGATGAAAAACGTTTGATTGATGGACGCTTGATAAAAGAAAGCTGGATAAAAGGCATTCCGGCTGAAATAGAAGCTGGATGCATGCTGAAATACATAACTGAAATCAACAATCCAGTTTCCATTTCTCAAGTTTAATTTTCGTCAATCCAGCTTCTATTTCAGATCTAAAAATACCTTCATCCAGCTTATAATTCACTTGCGTCTTTTCATCAATCCACTTTCATTTCACCTGTAAAAGGTCTTCATCCAGCTTCCATTTCTCAAGACTAGAGCTTTCTCATTATTCCGGCTTCTATTTCGGTGGACCATGCAGCTGGTCGTTTTATAAGTGTGGAGTGCAAAAGAAACCGTTTCTATGCGCGCATCCAATTATTAGGACACGCTTTACTTAATGTTATAGCCTAATTTGGGACCGCCGTTCGGAGTTTTGCCGAAATTTTAAACCGTCAACTGACATTATTAAGTTTAACGCAAGTCTGTCCACCGGATATTTCTACGACCGTTGCCAAGTTACATGATTTGACGTCATCAACATCGTTTGTTTTAAAAGATGACGTCATCAGCCAGCATTCGTTCATAATTCCGTTGTTGATCACGTGAATCTCGTGTTCAATCACTATTCAGCAAAAGTTTAATATTTTACGGTAGACTGTTTTGCAGCTCGTTCATGCAGTTCAGTAAGTATGTACGCACACCTAGTATAGTAGGCCTACATAAAAAAACAACGGGTGTAATAACGCCTGTAGGTCTATAGGTGTAAATTAAATCGCCAGTATGACTACTTGATAGGCTACTTGTTTGTTTGTATGTGCACTTCTATTCAGAGGCGCTCCCGAATGCAGAGCGGACACTGCATCGGATACTTCTCGCTGAATTAGTTAGCACTTGACAACATTTCTTTAAATAACTTTCTTGGGATAAAGTTCATCAAGTCTTTATCCGGAAGGAGGGCGAAATTGTTGGACCCCTGTCGCAATTTATATAATGGATATCATCTCGCTGCGGTTGGATCAACTTGGATGAGGTTATACGGAGGACATGAAGTTCCGTTCCACGAATAGCTTTAAAAGCGCGACGTCAGTCGCTTGTGGTAACTTTCAGCCGTCGAGAGCATCTGGTTGTAATTCCAACTTGTAAATAGTCTCAGCCTGGAACTGCTCTCTTTCACTGGGTAAAACTAAAGTGAAATATGTCTGAAGGGGGCGCTATTCAAGTGAATACAGAATATTCCTGCATAGTTGGTCCATTTTTCTGGCATAAGTTACACAGTATATATTATAGTCTCTTTGAGGAACTTATTGGTCTTTCTTTGCGCCTTTCCGCAAGCCTTTGAAAACCATTCTCTTCGATTGTAGCTTGGTGCTGTCAGATCGGAAGCGCCTCTGAGGAATTTCTGTTGAAGACGCGCCATATAAATTCATGATTATATTTGAGTTAACATGCTCAGGACGCAGATGGGGGGGGGGGGGTTGAGAATCAAACGCAATGATGAGAACAGATGTCCATGCACCGTATAGTCACCCCAATTCTAGGTAATCGTATACACTCCAAACTTATAAAGCGCTACTCTAAAACTAATTGCAATGCACCAGCTAATTCATGAGCGCTGCGTCCAATCAGATGGGTTGTCCAGAGGGCGATGTCCGGTAAATGCCCCGAGTCCACTCAACAATGGTCAGTTTAATGGCTATATCTCTAGAAACGGTAGATTTTTTATGTGGCTCTAAAAGTCCGGTCTTTGCATTATGCATTAGTTACAAATTAATTTCAGGAATTTCTTTTATTTTAATATCATGGAATATCAGAAACGAATGGCTATCGAATAAAATGTTATAGGCCTAGGCTTCATTAATCTGCGCCATATAATTATCTAGTCATTGGAATAATGCAATAAACAATAAACGCGTATAAAGTTTTCTCCTTTTATGTTCAAATGAAATTATTTCATCCAGCATGTAGGCCTAGGCTCGAGGGCTTTAGGCTATAGCAAAATTAAGACTTTCCTGAAGTTATGGACACCGTGCATCCTGCACAAGTTAAAAACTGGCTGATTTGATGCTGTTTTTAATACCATAAAGCTTCATAATCTGTGTTCAATTAAATGAATTGACGGATTATTATCTGATCAGTTATTCTGTGCACAGTTATTCCGATATAGACCTACATACATGTAGCCTATGTGCCACAAAATGGGGGCCGTGTCACGAAATAAAGTCTCCCCCAGTACAAAGTCCCCCCGAAACAGAGTCTACCCTGGCTGAAACTCTGTATTGGAAGAAATTTTCTGAAGTAAAAGCATAGGCTATAAATATTTTCTTGATAAATATATAATCTGGCAACACAAACTAACCGATTAGCCTGCTCATCCCTAAATAATTTGAAGCAACTTTAGTCTGTAGCCCATTTCACGCTGAACGGGGGAGACTTAATTTCGTGGCCGGCGGAAATATTATCTCCCCCACGAAGACTTTATTTCAGAATACACTCTCGGGGGCGAATTTATTCTGGAACAGATCCGCCGGGGAGGGAATCTGTTTCGAAATTAAGTCTCCGGGGCAGACTTTTAGGAGTAGACTCTGTCACGCGACACCTGTCACGGCTGTTCCGTCTATATCCATGATGAATAATTCCATTTAGTCATAAAATGGTGGATAATCCGACATCATTGTGGACCGCGAGTCTATTTCCGATGACCGTTCTCAGGCATTTGTATAGTCGTCGAAACTGGATTACCAAAGTTTTATCATGATATATCCGGACAGCATTAGCAAAGTAATTGGACATCACGACTTTCGTAGCGCTTGCATCCTGTCTGCACGGTAGAGTTGCTGCCTATGACGACTTGGCGAATTAATTTCGCCCCTCGGGGAGACCCCGTCTGTCCTTTGGACGGATAATAATTTTTGTGTTCATCAATTTTTCAGACGATCGTGCATAAGTAATGCATTCGTTCCAATTTGTCCCAAAAGATGTTGAATAAAGCGTTGATTTCCACGCTTTGGGTATCGTCTTTATGCTGGATTTATATTGCTCATTTTCATTGGTATCTTCCCGGATTTCATTAAGCAGTAAGAACGATAGTCTGCGTCTTACAAGCCTCAACTGTGTACAGGCCAAGACAATGGCATATGAACGTGTTATCATTATTTATTATCATTGTTGTTGTTTTTATTATTATTATTACTATCATCAATCATCATCATCATCATTATTATTATTATTATTATTATTATAATTACAATTTTTTTTCGCCAGTGGTACGCCTATGATCCCCCAGGTTTTTAAAACACTAAGAAAAGCTTTGTTATTCTGTTACTGTAATTATTATTATTATTATTATTATTATTATTTTATTTTATTTTATTTTTGCCCCGAGGTATTTAGGATCCCTCAGGGACTTATCACTTAACTACTGTTATAAAACCAGTCTGGCATTGTCAGGCCTCGTCTTCAGGGTTTGAAGAGAAAGTTCCTTTAAAAGCCACCAAGTTGTATCTTATCTTATCTTATCTGACAATTTATAAAGCGCTTCTTGCAGCAAGAGCCTTTCAGAAGCGCTCCCAGTGCGTTCATCTCCGAGAAAAAAGGCAAGTTTTTAGACGAGAGAAAGATGAGGATACACTACCAGAGAGGATGGCAGAGCGAACTGATGGGGGAAGCCCATTCCATAGAGAGGGACCAATGCAGGCAAATGATCTGGATTGCGCCATGGCGGTCCTGACTCGCGGGACAAAGAGGTCAAGCCGATCAGAGGACCTAAGAGGACGCAGCGAAGTGGCAGAAGGGGGGCGAAGTATCTGATCACACAGATACTTCGGAGCAAGACCCATTTGAGACTTGATGACCAAAATTAGGACCTGTTGACAGAAAGACGCTGGAAAAGAAAGGTTGCCTCGCGTCTGTCACCAGTAATGGATGATATGCGCTTGCCGATTTCATTGATGAATTCCAGGGCTGATGGATTAAGCGGACCTAGGGTCTCCATGGCCACTGGTTGGAAGATGTAAGAAGCGGGAAGACCTGCATATTTCTGGGTTTTACGGATGGCCGCCTGTACGGATGCCGGTCCTACCAGATTGGCCGGTTGAGTAATGTATGAGGCGGCACAAGTATGCACAATTGTGGCGTCCCACGCCAGTTACTTCCCCTCCGACCAGGGTATTAGGGTTGCACCGTCGGGCCTTTTGCCGTCAGATCTAAATAGGCCCGCGAGTTCCTTGACGCTCGGAACATCTGCTTTGAGGAGGGCGCGCCAGATGATGTCGTTTATGGCGTGGTGGCGCAAGGAGCGTCCCAATGCCCTCCTGCAAACGAAGCCATGGTGGCCATCCGGGCCAACTACAGCGCCACAGTGGCATGTGTGAGGACCGCACAAGTCCAGGCCCAACCTCAATCCCACCGCCACCCGGACCGCTTCATTGTCCAACGCAAGGCCACACGCGGCAATCGGGAGCGCGGTCAGCCAGTCGGCTGAATGAGGACTGCTGACCGCGACCAGCCTGGCCTGGTTGACAAAAATCAACGGCACTCCTGCGGACTTCCAACTTATCCTTCTGGATCAGAGGCTGATCCTAGCAGCTCTGTCTGATGGGCAGGGGTTCTGTCGACGCAGGTAGTGTGTCTTGACGTGCCTCCAACAGGTCCGCCACATACACATCGGGGGCTGCCTCCACGGTCGCAAGAATGGCGGTCTGAAGCTCGAGAGTCGACGCGGCTGAAGCCAAGTAGGCAGAAGAAGCCAGCGAATCGACTCTGCGAATACCAAGTCCGCCATCTCTGATAGGAAGTGCGGCCTGCAGCCACTGATGGTCATTAAGGGAACAGTTGACAATTCCCTGTAGACCCGATCTCATTAGTCCATCCAGTGTCACTAAGGCCGGGTGGTCAAAGCAAGGGGAGCACCGCAGAAGATAGCTCAGTCTTGAGGCGCCGAATGATGAACGCAACAAAATCAAAGCGTTCTGTGATGGCAACAGGCGCAATCTGTCCAGAGCTCGACGGAACATATCAGAATGACTCTCCAGGGCAGCGTTCAGCGCCCTACCCCGAAACAGAGGGGCCCCCAACAAGCTAATTTCGTCCACATCGACCCTAGTGTATCCCGACAAAGGATATTATTATTATTATTATTATTATTATTATTATTATTATTATTATTATTATTATTATTATTATTATTATTATTTTTTGCCCTGAGGTACTTCGTTCCCCCAGGGGCTTATAAAATATTAAAAGCAATGTGCCTGGAACGGCTAAACCTCATCCATTTCGGGCGTGGGTCTTCTAAAGGAGCCACTAAATGCTACGGCGTTGAACCGCTGAATTGTAATAGAGAGCCTCTGAAATAAATAACTGGTCTCTCTCTGTTCACCCGTTGCTGATGTAAGGTGGCGACCCATGTCCGAAATAAAATCGAGGCCTGCGCTGTTGATGGGGCCAAGTGTTTCCAGGGCCATTGGGATAAAAACATGCGTGTCTAGAAATGCGTGGTATTTCTGCATTTTTCTTTCCTCCGCTAAACATGCCGCTGCCCCTGCTTGGGCTGCTGAAGCTGCGATGTATGACGGTGCCAGTGTATCTACTATTGTGACGTCCCAGACTAGACTTTTGCCTGCCTTCCAAGGTATGAGTGTCATTCCATCGGGTCTTTTTCCGTCAGATCTCAGTAGTCCTTGCGGCTCTTTAGCTGATGGGAAGCCAGCTTTCGATAGAGATCGGAAGACCAAGTCGTTGATGGCCCCGTGGCGTGATATTCGGCCGAATCCCAGCTGGCAGGATAAGCCATGTTCACCCCTGGCGGTGACTGGTGCACCACAGGCGCATGTATGTGGCTCGCAGATGTTTGACCCCAATCGCAGACCGACCGCCACTCTGACCGCCTCGTCGCTCAGTTTCAACCCACAAGATGTAATTGGTAGGCTGTTCAGCCAGTCACCAGCATGTTCGGCAGTCACCGCCCTCCATCTGGCTCGGTCGTGCTTCTCAGATAACCGGATGGAAATCTCTGATGAAGTCTGTTGGAGAAGCGGTTGGTCCCACCTGGACTGCTGGTGTGTTGGAAGCGTTTCTGTAGCGCTGAGCCCAGCCTCTGCCCTCCATCTGTCCTCCAGAGTACTCACATGTGGGTCTGGGTGGCCCTCCAGCTGTCTGAGGATATCTGACTGTAGAACGAGGGTGCCCGCGGCCGATGCCAGAAAGGCGGGAAGCGCCAGCGACGACACCCTACGTATCCCCAGTCCACCCATACCAATGGGGAGGGCAGATTGCATCCATTGAGTCTCCGTCAGGTTGATGTTTAAGATGTCTTCCAGGCCCTTGCGAAGACTTTGGTCGTAAACGTCCAGAGTGGGGTGGTCGACGCACGGCGCACATCTGAGGCAGTGAATCATTCTTGGAGCACCCAATGAGATTCTGAGGATGAGTAGCGCGTCCTGACGAGCAATCAGACCTAATCTGCTCAGCGATCTGCTCAGCTCTTCCACTCTGGCGTTTAGTGCGTCCTGAAGAGCCTGTCCAGTGGAAAGCGGGGCGCCCAGCAAGCAGATCGAATCCTTGTCGACTCGCTCGAATTGACTGAATGTGTCGTTGGTGATCTGCTGAAGATCATTGGCCGTAATCTGGCATTTCGATCTGTTGAGGGTGAGGCCGAGGTCCGCACAGTCTGCCTCTAAGGAAGCCATATCCGCTGCGACCGTTGAAGTGGGTCCACCAAGTGATATGTCATCCTGAAAACCGAATGCGAGAGGTGAGGTCAATTTGAGCAGAGCCGTTTGTAGTGGGAGGCAGAAGAGCAATGGGCCAAGCGGATCTCCTTGCTGAGGCCCCATTCTGGAGTAGATGGTGTAACTGCCAAACATCAGCTGAGACGGTTCCTCGTACGCCAGATGGCAGTATGCAGCAAGCTCTGGTAGTAGAGTGTCGATGGCGGACAGCATTCGATCTCTATGCAGACTGTTAAATGCATTAGAGATGTCGAGTTTGACGAAGACTGAGTCTGATTCCATTTCTGCCAGAAAACGACGAGATGCGTGCACCGCCGCCTCCGCACCCCCCGACACAGCCACTCCGAGTTGCCTTGGTGATAAGTAAGGTGTTATTATCGGTCCTGAGTGAGAGTTTGCTCCCTTCGATGCCAATCTGCGCCACAGGTAACCAATTGCTATCGGTCGCAGACCGCCTGTTTTTTTCTTGAGGGCGAACAGAGTGCCACCGAAAAGCAAAGGTCTGATCTCCTGTGGGCATATGCCTTTCAATAGTATGTTGATAAGAGCTGTAACTGCTGAGATGAGGGCTGGGCCAGCCTCCACCGATTTCGTCAGCTCAAGAAGGTGCTGTGGCCGTAATCCATCCGGACCACCCGAGGATCCTGCTGGAAAAGTGCGGATGAGGTCTCTTACGTCCGATTCTGACAATTGGAGTGGTTTGCTGATTGTTGAAAGCGGGGTCGGAAGGCGGTCGGATGAAGGAGTCGGATGTTTCGACTGAAGTTCTGCACAAGTCTGCTCACATATTTCGGCAGGGGTCTCTCCTGAGCAGAGTATCTTTGCAGCTGCCTTGATGTTTCCGTCTTCAAGCTTAGCAGAGACGGCCGCTGCAACGGTGTGGTCGCTTCTGTTTGGTTTGTTTTTTGCACGAGCTTGTTGTTGTTGTTGTTCATCTCCGAAGATTGATTCCGCCCTTTTGCTCCATGCGTCAAAAAAGTCCGTTGTTCTCTTTTTGATGGTAGACGTTAGATTGTGACGTTTTCCTCCATGCCGTGGCTGCTCCAGAATGATTGCGGCGAAGCTAAGAAGACACTTCCAGTGCTCGGGTCGAGTGGGGTCCACCAGAAGCCGATTGATGATGTTGGCTAGTAGTTGACCTGCGCACGTTCTAGCTCCTTTCGGTATGTGGCGTAGAAGTTTTGCTTGTAGTGAAGGATGTCTGACATTCTCGTTGAGGCTGGATAACGATGGCTGGTGCTCGTCGTTAGATGCGGATGTTATAGGCCTATTCTCCGAATCGGTTGTTTGACTAGAGCATGAATTGGTCCGGCCTGACAGGTCGCGCTGGTCAGGTTGTGATGTGATGAGCGTTGTAGTCCTGTTTGGCCCTGTCTGATGGTCAGTGAGAGGATACTTGTTAGAGCCTGGGCATGGATCGGCCCTCGGACCGTGCAGGTGGACTTTTCCATCTTTGAGGTGGAGCAGTCTAGGCACGTGACAAACACTACAGGTTCCTCTCGCTTTTTGTGAGGATCCGGAGGTTGACGTCCGAACTGGAGTCCGTTGGTCGCAGCTGCTCATCGGACCTCTGTGCGGCGAATAATAATGCGCACGTCTCGGTCACGGCCTTACACGGACAAGATTGTTGTTTCAGCTCACCTGCGACCGATTCGCTTTATAGCCGTGCGACGGCAGCGGGGATCGTCACCTTGATCGTCACACACCGTTCAATTCGTCGCTCAAAAACGAATAAAATACTAGCCTAGTTAGGATTTCCAGCAGCTTCGAGCCTACCTGGGCCCAAAAACCGTCAGTATGCCAAAGCTTATTGCTGCTGTTTAACGGGTAACGCTTAAAAACCCTAATTAAAACCTGTTGTTGACAAAAATCTTAGAGTAAACGCCATCTTGGATGAGGGCCGTTCCAGAATTCTTATTCTTATTCTCAGAATTATTATTATTATTATTATTATTATTATTATTTTTTTTTTTTTAAAATTATTCAATCTTTTATTAAACAAAACATTCTTACAAGAAACAACACAAGAAGTTCTTTGATCTCTAGTTAGCGGTCCTCGTCACTCAACAACTGTGTGAAAGTGCCTCGAAATGCAACTGCGTTAAATCTTTGGGTGCAAATTGAGAGGCGTTGGAAAAATTATTTAAAATTATTAAAAATTATTATTATTATTATTATTACTATTATTATTGCTATTATTATCGTTATTCTTAAAAGAAAATCATCTGGAACGGTTCCCAGTCATCGCTGAAATCCAACGCAGGAACTGAACCGCGGAATACCATTGCATCAAAGCGTTGGATTTCAAGAGCAAGACGCTGAAATAAGTAAGAGGTCTCACGTGCATCTCCAGATATGGCGCTGAGATTCTGTCCGAAAGATAAAAGAAAAGTAAGCCTATAATAATCATAATTATGTAACCAAAAACCAGTATCAATGGTTTTATTTTAAACGGTATACTCCATCGCACGGCCAACAGATCAGATAGAAATTGTTATTCTCCATGGTGAAACTTTCACAATGTATGTTTCGTGTTAATAAATCCTTTGGTCTTAAAACTGGAACATCGAATTTTGGTCATTATGACTCATATAAAACTATTGTTTTTATTGACAAACATCGCCAGGATTGTATAATGTATATATATTTAAACCGGCATTAACATTGCTTAATTGTGTTTTAACGTGAATAATTGTAAGACAACATAAAGAGCAGTTACTGAGCATTCCACTGGGACCGTTCAAATGTTACAAAAATCTTGTGTTGATGTAGACCATCTCATAACAGTGGCTTCTGACTCCATTTTTAGATAAGATCAAGTTATAGAAATTCATTGCGGAGTACCACCGTCGAAATCCTTGGTCTTCCAACTGCTTAAGAATGCCGTGCATGTAGAAACGATCTTTAAGAGTATTTCCATTGATGTGCACTTCCATTCCAAGTTGCTTCACCTTTGATAGGATTCCAACTTCGAGCATCTGAGTAAGCGATGGCCATTCGCTGCCTTCCACGTCCATCTTCAGATAGTCGATTATGACCTACATTTCAAAATACATCAAATCAGCCCATTAGCATATATCAAAAATGTAAGATAATAATAATAATAATAATAATAACAACAGCAATAATAATGACAATTTATATGGCGCCGTAACGCGGCCATGCTGCTACAAGTGCGCCTTGACAACGACATACGCACATTCAGAGACAAGCGAATGACGAACTCTACATGTATAGAGGCAGCCACATGCGGCGCCAAGAGAACGACACCTGTCCCACCACCACCACCACCACCACCACCACCACCACCACCACCACCACCACCACCACCACCACCACCACCACCACCACCACCACCACCACCACCACCACCACCACCTCACAACCACCACCACCCCACAACCACATATACACATAACGCGCGTGCCTCTGCATAGACAGATATAATCCAGTGCCTCTCCATAGGCAGATAAGATGGTAGCAGTACACCTATAGGTTAACATTTGGTGATTGATTAGTTGGTGTACACCCAACGCGCAACTATTGCCATTTTAAAGTGTGATTTAGCATTACTTCTGAAACCTGTCCATGCAGAATACTTGCTGCTAGAGAAAGGTACATCATCAAACTTGGATGATCAGAATGCATAACTTTACTAGGCATTATCAAACGTAACTGTATCATGCGTTCTAATTATAGTTTAAGCATCTTATAGCGTGCAATATCAAACAAAACTAACTTACTGTCGAGCATTACCTTATCAAGCATTCGCAGGTATTGCGGTCAATAAATAAGTAGGAACCTTTCCAATATTTGAGCGAGGAGAGAATAAATTGCATAGAAACTTACATCGCTTTCGTTCATAGATTTGACGATGTCTGGAAGTGTCCTCAATGTCCAGCCTTTATCGTTGGTTGTGTTGTGACCACCGATTCCGATCTTGTAAAACCAGACTCTCTTACTTCGCTGGTGATCCTCTACTGCCATGCTGTAATTCAACCAATGCAGCAAAATTAGCATAATTTTTTATTAAGGCTTCAGAAAATTAATGTTCCAAACATCTCACTTCACAATAAATTATAACATTAGCATGGGCACCCGCAGAAATTTTCGCAGGGGGGGGGGCAAAAAATTTCAATGGTCACCGTTAAATTTTGTTGTTGCAATAGGTTGAAAAATGCAAAGCTGAAAATTCAGAACATGGGCATTTTTCAAAGAGGTTTCTTGATGCAAATTTCTCAGTTTCATGTTGTATATAATTTTTGATATCGACTGTTTCCTTAGTGCAAAGAAATTTGTTAAAAATCAAATAGTTGATGTTAAAAAGTGGCACCTGACGGGGTGCTATATATGTCCATAGAATGAATGAATGAATAAATGAACAAAAAACGAGTATCAGTTGGAGAATAAGCAGGTCTCCTAACGTAATTTTAGTGTCCTGTTGAGAATTTTGCACATAATGTTTTAGTGTAATTCATTGATAATTAATTTTTGTGCGGTTGTGAAAGCTTTCATTACAGCCAGGTTCTAATCGAGAAGGCTATATTTGCATGGGCGCCCGCTGGAGGGTTAAAAACCTATGTTCATTTCTCCATTTTTTTTAGCAAGAGCTAGAAAATGGAAGGCAGAAAATTAAAGGCATTTTTATTTTTATTGAAATTTCTAAACATAGATTTCTGACTTTCACTGTGTGTATTATTTGTATAATTAGTGCCTTAATGCGAAGAAATTTGATAAAAACCCAAAGTAATAGTCAGACAAAAATAGATGTCCATTTTCCAGGGGGGGGCAAGTGCCCCCCTTGCCTCTATGTGCGGGCGCCCATGAACATTAGATTAGATCTTGAAAATACTACGCAACAGAAAACCACGCTTGAGTTGAAAATAATACAAATTCGTCAGCATAATTATATTCTCTTGCCTTGATGAAATAGATCTATTATAGGCCAACTAAATAATATTATAAGACGAGCATTTGGGTATAGGAGGAGGGGTTGAGCACTAGTGACCTAGACTCCCAGTCAATAAACAATAAAAAAAATTCATTCCACAAATTCGTCTGCATATTAGGACTAAATAATTATAGTCAGTGGCATAGACAAGGGGGTTTAGGGAGTTTTAAAAACCATTGGCTTAGGAAAAAGTTTTTTAAAAGGTCATTTATCCTCTTAAATAAGAAAAAACAAAACAATTATTTGTAGCAGCAATTGTTTTTCTTACTTTATTCCATTTGTTACTTTATTCCCTTTTTATTTACTGCATAATACTGTTTGGTTCGTGTCCGGAAAGCCTGGAACGGCATCCGGCCAAGCCATAACCCCATCATAAATTCCTGGCTACGCCACCGAATATAGTTGCACACATGGGGCGCGGTGGTGTAGTGGTGGTGGCGTCGTTGCCTTGGAGCCGGAAGGTTTGAGGCTCGAATCCACCTTGCCGGCGAGTCGCCGCGTAAGGATCTTGGGCAAGTCTTTCACTCACAATTGCTCAGCGCTTCGGTGTGAAATTCCGATGCAGTGTTCCCGTGGACGGATCGTGCTAGCCCGAGATTCTGAATCTCTGAGATAGCCACCTTCGGGAAGCGAACCGCGGCCCGCACGCTCTCTTTCACAGCGTTGCGTATACAGACGCGGGGCAAGCGCTCTTACCAATGTAGCTAAGCGAGTCAATTGGAAGAGTTGCAAAGAAAACAACAGGAGCTTAATGCATGATTCAGACAAACCCACCAAACACTCAAATAGAAGTCGTCTAGTTCAAACCAGTTCTGATATCAGCGCCACGAAGGGAAGGAGTAGGAAAGCACGGCATGCTTTTATAGAAGATGATACATGTAGGTATGATTTCTTCATCTTATGGTGGCTGCACTAAGTCGTTAGGTCTAGCAGTACCGGAAGACCGCCCGAAGAATAAGATACAATTATGCAGATACGAAGAATAGAACATTAAATGAATATAACTCAATGACCTGGGATCGAAACTCCGAACAGTGCAGTTCAAGTTCTCAGCAATCGCATCATCAAAACTGAAGTCGTTATTTATTCTGAAAACATAGAAAACAAGACAGCCATACTGGATCAGTCATGACTATTCTGAAAATACAGAAACAAATAAGCTAATGGAATAGTTATGAATATTAATTATTCTGCAAAATTAATATAGAAAAGCAGGCAGCTAATGGATCAGTTATGAATTCTATTCTGAAAATTTATAAAATCAGGCATCTATATTATATCAATAATTATTACTATGAATATTTAAAACGTTCAGCTTAAGCTAATAACAGTATGTCGGAGTGTTTATTCAAATACATTGGAATTGCGCAACATCTCATGGGAGTTCTAACCACAATGATCACATACAAACATTTAGTATATCCCCTTATACAATGCAGCTATACATGTAGATTCGATATCGCCGTCCTTAAGTTTCCACACAACCTTCGCCAAAACATAGATGGCGCTGAACAATTTATTATGGGTGAAGGCAGTGGCGGATCCAGAAGTCCTCCAAGGGGGGGGGCAAATTTTTTATCTTGGGACAGAGGAGAAAAAATTTCGTCGTTGGTCGCCCAAAAAATTGATGACTTTTTGTAGTCCTCCACCCGAAAACTTAATGGGGGGGCCACGCTCCATGCAGGTTTCTTAATGGGGGTGAGGCCAATATTCCATGACACCCCTATTCCTATTACTAATTTCAAATCCAATGGGGGCCACGTCCCATGGCAGTTTTAAATGGGGGCATGGCCGGATTGGCCTCCCCCTGGATCCGCCCCTGGGTGAAGGTCATACAGTGCCAGTACAGGACAAGAAAGAAACGGACATGAGTTAACAGAATGCCACTAGACACTAATACCCATGCAACAAGAAACGGAGCTTTCGATGGCCAAAAATCACGCAGTAGCCTACTAACAGCGCACGGAGTGGACGGCAATCAGTCAGAGAGGTATACGACTTGGAGAAGAGATAATTTATGTCTTGAGTCAAGATTTGAAAGCTTCACCTGAGTTGGCTGAACGAAAGTAGTAGGCAGACTGATATAATTATTATGACTGGAAATGCTGGCAGAGCTTCTAATACATTTCCATCAAAGCAGTTACAGTACGGTAACTATTATACGCTGTCCTGTTTTCACTGGCATCAAACGACAGATCGGAATGACACTCATCAGTGATCGTGTACTGTAACACTTGTGTATACTTGCCCGAAAGAGTAGACGAGACAAGGTTGTTTGGGACGGTATGGTTCAGCTAGGCACATGTCCCAGCCTCCGTCTACAACTTTTCCAAACCTCTCGTTAATCTGACAGACAACATGGCGAAATGCCAGAAACCTGTATCAAACCAAAGAAATGCTATTAATTTTCAATTACCGTAGATTAGTCTCGACCACCTGGCAGTATGTGCAGTCACTCACTGGGATTATCTGCCTGCCACCAAAGCGCTTCATGGTTTCACCCACATCGAAAACCCCCAGAATTTAGACCAAAATACGTGTCACAATTACCTACCCATTTCCCATCTTTCATTCCATTCCAAGACTCTTGAAAGATTGGTTTCACTGCAACTTGTTCCTTATTGGCGCAAGCTAGACTCCTTCCAGCAGCACAAACTGGATTCGGAGATAACCAACCATTCCACAGAAATCGCCCTCTTATATCCTTCTATCAGATATATATTTGGCCATTTCTCAGTCTCATCTCTCCCTCTTATCACTTTTTGACGTCTCTTCCACTTTTGACATGGTGGTCATTGGTGGACCTTGAGATTTTGCTTCAAAGATTGGAGTTATTCTGTGGCCTGTCTGGTATATACTACACTTCTTTGATTTAAATCCTACCTTACTGACCCCTCGCAGATGGTTGCAGCCATAGAGATGTATTATATTTATATAATAAATATAACGCTAGAGGGAGTATCACGTCTATACATTGATTTCGCTGTCTAATCGTGCCGACCAATTAAAATCACGTCTAATCGTGCCGACCAATCACAGTCTTACACCTTCGATCAGCTGGAAAAGTAAATAATTTTAAAACTAACATGGCTTGTGACGTCACTGGCGTGATTTCCGTTAATATAATTATAAGGTCGTTGATGACTTCACATTTCCATGCAGAGGAGATAGGCCATACTCTCTGTAGCGTATATACATGTATTTTATATATATATAGCGTACATCTCAATGGTTACAGCCTACTTGGAAAATCCAGGACTGAATGGGTTGGTGTTAAGTTTGGTGTTCCCCCGGGCTATGTGCTTGGCTCCCACCCTGTACATTCTCTTTGCTGCTGACATACCGCCTATAATAATTATTTACTAAACATAGGGCAAATGGCCATCTTTATGCGGATGATGCTTAGGCTTTTGCTCATGATACACCATCTGACCAATTCTCCCTAGTTCATTCTATTGATTGTCTGGTTTCTGATACACTTTTGTATGTCGCGCATCCACTTCAGGGTTGCTTCTTTTGCTTGGCGCTGCATCTTGGGCACAGCACCCTCCTATCTTCGTGAGTTCTTTACATTGACCTCGACTTCTGTGGGTCGCCGATCTTTGCGCTCGGCCTATAGAGGTGACTTCATGGTTCCTCATGCTCGCACAGCCACAAGGCAGCATAGGGCATTTTCGGTCACTTGACCTTCCGTCTGGAACGACCTTCCCTCTAACCTGCGTTCCCAACCTCGGAACATGTCTGGCACTTTCTATAGTTTGCTCAAGACTTTTCTTTTCGACCGGGCCTGGGTCGGGAGCGTCTCTGAGTAGAGCCCTTGAAGAGGCGCTATATAAATCGCATAGATAGAATAGATAGATAGATAGATAGATAGATAGATAGATAGATAGATAGATAGATAGATAGATAGATAGATAGATAGATGTAGACCAAACGACTCTGTTTACAGGCTACAAAGACTCAACTGATCCGGCTTGGTACTAGGCAACAGCTAGCTAAACTTGATTTTCGATTACTGACTGAGAAGTTCCGTGCCTGTACTTATTCTTCGAGTGTCCCTAACCTGGGAGTAGCGTTTGACTCCTCCCAGACGTGTAAGGAGCACACATAATATCTGATCCGCTGTTGCTCTTTTCAACTGAGGCGGCTCAGAGTCATCAGACGACCAGTCTCTGCTTCTGTCTGCACTAACTGAGGGAAGATATTATAATAATGTTAGGATTCTACTATCTAACTACATATATACAATGATTATACATAATATATACTTGGCTTGTGTAGGCTCCTCGGCAACCTAGTGCATACATGCAGACGTGTGGCTTTTAAAACAAGATCGGCATTAACTCAAGTCTCAAATATGAACGCAGAATAATTAAGAGATTCACCGTTTTTCAATGATTAAAATTTCGCCGAAATTTCGACGCCGCCACACTCTGCTTACAGGCTACAAAGACTCAACTCAACTCGTCTATAACGTCGCGCATATGAATTTACAAACTATCTTCGTCTGCATCTTACTTGTAGAAGGCTGCGTCCACATCTGAAACATTCATTTTGCGATCAATTTTGATATCAGGACTCTTAAGGAAAATGAGATCAGTGGATTTTGATCGGCTGATGTAAAGAGGTGGCTTGGATACCCTCTGAAACAGAAACACCCAAGAAATTAATCCTCAAAAAGGAAACAAAGACAGGCCTCTAGAGAGGAAAAATGCACTGCCATTAGGCCCACCACACAAAAGTTACAATCTTTTTGTACCATGGATTTTCTTTAAGTTTAATATAATCAATCTAGTCTATGTAATAGAATATTCTATGAATTTCTATATATTCTAACGCAACCCTATTATAATCAGCATCAGCGACATTACTTATCTTGGATTATTACCTCATTACCTTGGATATTACCTCATTACCTTCTCAACCTTGGATTTTATGTAAATATATACTTGTATATCGCACTATTGAAGAGTTGTGCATCAGAGCAGATTGAACTCTCTTCTCCCCTATATATTGAGGGATCCTGAACTTCAGGACCTGGGCAAGTCCTTCGCGGATATATGCCCTGCTATCCGTGAAACCGCATAGTCCATTAGCACCACCGTGATATATGCCATATGCACTCTGAGCTCTTGAGAGTTATTCATCATTACGATGTCGTAAAATTAACAATCATGTTTGGTAAACATTGCTATCGACCTTTCTATTAGTGCACGTGACTTAGATATCACCCTCAATAAATTTCTTTGAACAATCAGCGAAAATAATTACCAGCCTTGCACGCTCCTACTAATCCAATTCAAATGTGCAGCTCTCCTTCCACCCTGAAGCATATTATTATGCACTTGCGAGCTCGAGAACTGACTGTTGCAACTCTTTTCCTATATGCCTTCCCAAGACCCATCTTACATTTTATCACGGTTTGCCTGCTACATAAAACTATCACATATCAATCTGATTTTAATATAATGAATTTATTAGTATGCACTAAAAATCAATCGATTAATTGGAACAATTATTGTGAGCGACGGACGGCTTAAGATCCATGTGTAATATGCAGTAAATGTCTCAGAGGGACTCGGCCCGTGCCCTTCTACGTTATATAGCGCCCCAACAAATGGACTACCGTGTAGAGCCTAGATAAGTTATCCATACATCGAAACTCACTTGATACAGAAGAATCAAGGCGAAGAGACACGCTATTGTAATAACGGGAACGACCGATTTGAGTATCGTCATTGCGTTCTGAGATTGACGTATACCTGTTTGGAGCGTCGGCTATAAATGGCACCTGTAAGGCAAAAACCAGAAAAGAGATTCTTAAGCACTAAGATAGTCTCGCAGACACTAAAAGAGTCAACCAATAAATTCTAGTGCGTGAACTTTGCAGACGGTGAATAATTTTAGGGCCTATTATTTTATAAAGCGTTTATTGGTCTAATGCGCATTTTATGTAGCAACAGAAACATTTTTGATAGTTTATTCATAGTTCAATTAAATCGAACAATGTTTGAAACTCAATTTGATTGACCACAAAGGTGTCAAGATTATAAAGAAAGTGGGCGGATTAAATTCCAAAATGCAGGGAGGAAATTAGCCCGTGTTCGGTTTCTTGCGGTGAAACCTGGACATTTACTGTATTTAGTGGCAGCCCTGCTTGGTGCTTGCTTTTGAAGAGAACATGCATGCGCTAAACATGTAACAAAGCAAAGTATCGGCTTTGCTTACATGATCTGTTCGACTATGGGAGGGGGCGGTAGAGTAATGGTTAACACGCTGGCCAAGAGTGCGAGAGGTAGCAGGTTCGAGCCCCCGTTGGGCGGATTTGATTTGTAGGCTGCTATTAGCGCCGTGTAATTGCAAAGCTGTCTGCTCAGTTGGTAGTTAAGTTTAATTAAGATTACTGCATAACTTGTAAATGTAAAGCGCAGTGCGTCTTGCAGGCGTTTCATTAAAGAAAAGATATTATTATTGTTATTATATTGTAATTTCATTACTAATACGACGTTAGCGTTGTGTACACGTGTACGACGTTGACCTAATTTGGTAATTCAACACTGCTGTCAGCTTTAGAAGTACGACTTCATTTTTAATACGTTACCGAACTATTGGCGTGTCTTTGGATAAATTTAAACGTCTGTTCAATGATGTCTACGCCCCCTTCGCACGTATACACATCTGACCTGATTCGTTCGCTCAGCACGTGTTCGTCGACAATTAACCGGTCAGTTCGAAAGACGCTATTCTATTATGAACTATGGCGACCAACAGGGCTGCCGGCTTGGACTTCTTCTCTACAACTGCCGTCTTCATGGCCTAACCAATCTTCGCTTCCTTCTACATCTTCCTCGTCAGTCATTCGTCTTGCTACGCTGAACGTCCGCTCGCTGAAGACGAAGTACGTGCAAGTCGCTGACACAATATCATCCAATGATCTGGATGTTCTTGCGGTTACGGAATCGTGGCATCTTTCATCCGCTGATGTCGCCGTCCGCCGCTCTGCCCCCTCCGGTTACCTGTCCATCGATCTCTCAAGATCTGAAGGTCAGGAAGAAGAATCGCGAGGTGGTGGTTTGATCGTCTACTACAGAGACAGTCTACGTGCGAAGAAGATTGAGCTACTCCAAACTCCATCGACTTTTGAAGCGCTTGCGGTCTCGTTTTCATCCAAGCGAGGACCAACTACACTTCTGACTGTTTACCGCCCTGGTTCTTCTTCTCCGCCCTCGGCGTTTTTCATAGAGCTAGCTACATTGCTTGAGCAATTTGCGTTGTACAACACACAATTGGTCCTAGCAGGGGATCTTAATCTGCACCTGGAAAATTGCCTGCTACCAGAATCCACTAAATTTGCCGCGATTATGGAGCAATTTGGATTGAAACAACACGTTGCTGAGCCTACTCACCGTCTGGGTGGTTGGCTCGACGTGATCGTCACCAGGGACGATTGTCAGGTGATGGACATTGACGTCCATCCTCCTATAATCTCCGACCACGGTTTAGTGATCGCCTCCATTCCTTTTATTCTAGAACAGCCACTCCTCATTACAAGACAGATTCGCCATTGGAAAACCTTGGATCGCGCCGCTTTTCGAGCAACTATTCAGGATCATCCTCTCTTCAAAGATGTTGAATCAATTCCTACGCAGTCTGTAACTGAACTGTTCAATTCATACGAAGCTGTGATGACCGAGATCATTGACACCTTCTTACCTTTGCGCTCCGTTAAGACTCGTCATCGCCCGCTGTCTCCGTGGTTCAACGCAGAGTGCAGAGCGCTCCGTCGACGCGCCCGCTGCCTGGAGAGGATTTACAGACGAACGCGCTCTCTTCAAGATCAAACCACGTGGATTCGTTTCGTCCGGAAGATGCACACCGCTTACAGGGAGAGGGAGCGCGAATACTGGGAGGCGGTCATCACTCGCCAGTCAACCGAGCCAAAGAAGTTGTGGTCGACATTCAACAACCTCCTCGGTCGTCAATCAGCCAGCCATCAATCGCAGTCACCGCCGCCGTTTACTGCGGATGCATTCCTTGAGCGCCATACAGCTAAAATTTCAGCCATACGTGACGCTACCTCAGCTTCTACTCCACCAGAATTCTCTGTCACGGATCACCGTCTATCTACCTTAAATGAGGTCACTGAACTAGAGTTGCGAAAGCTAATTCTAGCATCTGCGCCAAAAACGTGTGAGTTGGATATTGTCCCTACATTTATCATTCAAGAACTCATAGACGACTTTCTGCCGTTTCTCACTACGCTCTGCAACCGGTCTATCCAAGAAACCCATCTTCCATCTTCTCAAAAACAGTCAATCCTGCTTCCTGTTCTGAAACGAGATGGTCTGGACCGAAATGATCCAGCCAACTACAGGCCAATTGCAAATGTTACTTTTTTATCCAAAATTTTAGAACGAATTGTTGCAAACCAATTAATTGCATATTTAGACATGAATGGGTTACTCCCCTCTCAGCAATCAGGTTTCCGTAGAAATCACTCTACTGAAACTCTTTTAGTTCGCCTATTATCTGACTTCTATGGTGCCATCGACCGTGGCCAGGTCACTCTTTTAGCTTTGTTTGATGTCAGTGCTGCATTTGATGCAGT
The DNA here is from genome assembly GCA_945859605.1 of Lumbricus rubellus. Lineage (NCBI taxonomy): Eukaryota > Metazoa > Annelida > Clitellata > Crassiclitellata > Lumbricidae > Lumbricus > Lumbricus rubellus. Next base: position 25,829,990 of record OX243824.1, on the reverse strand, counting down.
TGATCATTCTATCCTGCTCCAGCGTCTTTCTATTTCATTTGGCCTAGCTGATGCTCCTTTGGAGTGGCTTCGTTCTTTTCTGTCTGGGCGCACTAACTGTGTGGTATTGGGTGCCTCGAGGTCATCTTGGGTCCCAGCCCCTTTTGGTGTGCCACAGGGTTCTGTGTTGGGCCCTTTACTGTACATTCTCTACACAGCTGGTATTGGTTCCTTGTTGTCTGCATGTGGCCTTCTGCACCAACTCTATGCTGATGACGTTCAGGCCTATGCTCACTGCCTTGCCACTGATGCAGTGTCCACTGTATCGTTAATGTCCAATGCCATTGATGCTCTTACATCATGGATGGCATCTAATCGTTTGTTACTAAATCCCTCTAAAACTCAGTTTATCTGGTTTGGTACTCGCAGGCAATTGGCATCCATTGACCTGCACTTAATAACAGCAACTTTCCCTGATATATCTTTCTCTCTCACAGTCCGCGACCTTGGAATTACTCTAGATCAAGAGCTCAATTTCTCTAAGCATATCAATTTGGTCACTCGCAGTTGCTACTACCAGCTTCGGCAACTCCGAGTTGTCTCAAGATCTCTCTCTCATAGTGCTACTCTGACACTTGTCCATGCCTTTGTCACCAGTAGAATTGATCACTGCAGTTCGGTACTCATGGGTCTGCCACTTGGACTAATTGGGCGCCTTGAACGAGTTCTTCGTTCGGCTGCTCGCCTCATTGGCCGCATTCCTAAATATGCCCCCGTCTCTGCTTATATGCGTGATGTTCTTCACTGGCTCCCTGTTTCACAGCGCATCTCTTACCGAGTTGCTGCACTTGTCTGGCGTTGCCTTACTGATTGTGCTCCATCATACCTGTCTATTCTTTGTCGACCTGTCTCTGACCTTGCAGCCCGTCGAGCTCTTCGCTCTACGACAACGGGGGAGCTTTTGGTTCCTCGAGCTCGCACTTCTACAAGACAGCGCCGAGCCTTTTCTTCTGTGGGTCCCGCTATCTGGAATGGCCTCCCACTAAACTTGCGACTTATGCCTAGACTAAATTCACCTGCTTTTTATAAGTCGCTCAAAACCTATTATTTTAGCTGTGGCTGGACTGGGAGCGCCTCTGAGTAGTTTCTTGAAGAAGCGCTATATAAATTCACGAAATGAATGAATGAATGAACGAATCAGTTCTAATATAGTTCGATCGATAGGCATAAAAATCGCGCAAAAGTGGAAGATTAGTTGATTTTGCGGTGAGTACACCTAAGATGTTGTAGAATAGATCTAGGAGTCAACCCACGCTGGAAAATTAATATTTGAATTGATTTTAATTTATTTGGTAAGATGAGCGATAAAAGGTGACTTCACCTATATAGAACTAATAATACTGTGTATATCATTTCGTATATTAACGTTTATTCAATATATTGTGAATTAAGAATTGACTGGCAAGCAAACAACTTATACATTGCCACAGTAAGATCATATTGGATGTTCTAAGATTACTTTAAAGCAATGTTTAGATAAAAATTAAGGTAAACACGCACACTGAGTGCCCGTACTCCAAACAATATGGCTGCCAAGGAATGCGATAAAATTAGAGCGCGACCTATAGACGACATTGTTCATCAATTCAACCTCAATTTCAGCAGAATGACTGCACTAACCCTAAAACTAACCCTAACCGACCCTCACGGCGCTTAACCTGAGCCCTAACCGACCCTGACGCTTTGCATGTTGAGATGCATGTTGCGATGTCGTCGATCGGTCGCGTTCTAATTTTACGGCATTTGTTGGCAGCCATATTGTTTGGAGTACGGGCACTCAGTGTGCGTGTTTACCAAAATTAAATACTAATGGCGTGTTATGCTGCATGGGTGTGGCATGAAAGAGTCAGCTAGAATCCCCGAAACCGATATCCCAGAACGAATTTCAGCCGGATCCTTTAATAGATTTTCTAACGTGCGACACACAATGATTATAGAATAATTACATTGTGTTGTCAACAACGCTCCAAGGATCATTATGTCACGTATTTAATTTAACTCTGAGTAGTATTTAAGTTAACTTTCAATAATTTTCTGGGGTTTGGGATTAGGGTTTACCCCGTTTTACTTTTTGGTGCATTAATAAGTAAGTTAGTATCGACTTTAATCCCCAATTGCACACCACATTAGAACTGCATTTAAACAGCATTTATGCATAAGAGTGTTCATTAAAAAGATTAATCATTAGCATACGAATATTAAATGTTATTTGCATTTGATTGTCAACCTCTGTGAGAACTCTCTCATGTGCCTTAGTTTAAAAGAGTGCTCTGCTGCTTTATGGGGTTGGGGGAGGGGGAGTGGATGGGGACATGTAATGAACCCAAACGTGCATAAGGTTGCGCACTTGTAATCGAAGCAGCTAAAAACATAGTTTACTTCACCCTGAAGTCTTCTCAGCCCATCAGCAACAACAAATCCACACCATGAGGACAACTACTAAAGCAGCGCAGTGTGGACCTTCCAACATCATGCTTTCTTCATCTATACAGTGCATGAGATGAAAAAACGCTTATAATAGCATGTTGAGCCTGCTGCCTATATAGTATATACCAATGTTATTGAAAGTGAAAGGGACATGTAATGAAACGAAAAATGCGCAAGGTTGAGCACAATCGAGGCAGCTCAAAACATGGGACATATCCCTGTCGTTATAAAGTCAGTTTGCTTCAGCCTGAAGTTTTCTTTGACCATCAGCGCCAACAAATCCACATCATGAGGACAATGACTAAAAGAGTGTGGACCTTCAATCACCAATGTTATTGAAAATGAATGAGCTCAAAATAGTAGGAATTCCCAATATCTTCATGTGGTCAACTCTTGTTAATGTGGAGTAATTAAGACAATTAGTGATTGTCATATTACAACAATGGATCTTTCTGAATTTATTCTCTTAGAACCTGTTGTCAAGATGGCAATGAAGTCAACGTGTCAGTTTCTTACTGGAATGACTGACCTGAAGTCAACAACGTCAGTTAGAAATGTGCAGACAGATTGGTCGAAATGTGTTGTTTGTCAGGTAGACAGTGAAAATCGTTTGATATGCCCTGCAACTTCTAATCGGATTGATTTGGGTTCTGGTTCTGCATATGCCACATTTGAGCATGATATACTAGGTTTTAATGAGATGGATGAATTACCACAATCTATGGACTTGGAGAGATTCATTGATGATGGCGGAATATATTCTACAATGGTGCAGAAGGAGGCGAAATGGCATGAAATCTGTCGTTTGCGTTACAACACCAAGAATCTGCATCGTCTCCAGAAGAAAAAGGCTTGCAGCCGGAGGGTTGCAGGTTAGAATCCACCTCACGCTGCCTCGTAGGGACCTTGGGCAACTCCTTCACATGCAATTACTTAGCGCTTGAGCGTGAAACTCCAATTCAGTGTCCGCTCTGTAGTCGGGATGGCTTCACCTATTATCGCTCACCGATCAAAATAAATTAAAATAAATTCAAATATCAACTTTCCAGCGTGGGTTGACCCCCAGTTCTCTTCTACAGCAAGTTAAGTATACCTACACAAAATATCAACTAATCTTCCGGATTTGCGCGATTGTTCTGATAAATAGACTTTAGCGATCGGACTAATAAGAGTTTATTAAAAACGAACCAGGAAAATAAATTTTCACAGCATATGACTATGACCTTCCGGAAGAGATTGCGTCACGTTTTGGCAATACGTCATCATTAGACGATACATTTGAAATGATGCATACTAAAATATAAAGTAGTAAGTAAGTATTTTCTTTATTAGGCCTACTTCACTTGCAAACGCACAATGGGACATAATTATAATAACACATCATTGTAATACATCAAAGCAGTAATTGGAAATAAAACATCCGAATTAAATAAGAAGTTGAATAAAATTACTAAAATATTAGAGTTAAACACGTCATCTGTGATATTCAAATCGTCTCAGTTTTCCCTCTTTTTTACAACACTTTTCCGTGCATTCACAATCAACAAAAGTGAATCAGCAACATTCTAGGCTAATATCGTTACAATCCAACATTTTATCACTAGGCCTACATTACTTTTTCAAACACATACTATTCTTCAATCGCCTTAAGACTAAATGGGCTCAACCTATCTGGACTTGTCCCTTCTGCAGGTAAGCTTATTTTCCCCATCTAACCTGTAGGCAGTGTAGGTGTGGAAAGACTAGGCCTAAGGTCTAAGGTAAGGTAATATTGCAGAGAAATTATACTGCAATGAGTCATAGTAGGCCTACTTCAAAGTTTCAGACACACGCATGAATGCATTTTGTTTGCAAAAATAGCTTAGGGCCTACATGTAGCGCACGTGCATGCCTTCATTGCCTTCACAAATACACGCCTGCTCAAGATGTGGGAATGCATCTCCAAATGCACAGCAGTAGCCTACCTGTGAATATTTTCAATCTCTAATAACAACTTGGAGCGCTTCTGAGTGGATTTCTTGAAGAGGCGCTATATAAATTCTTGAAATGAATGAATGAATGAACTTAATTATGTCTTTAAGAGGATTAATCGTCGAGTGCGACTTCGTGCATGTACGTAAAACTGCGGGGGAGCTTAGTACCTTAAGAGGATCTTTAATCACTCAAGGGAATTGCTAGCACAGCGTCATTCAACGAATAGCCTTATGATTTCACCGGATTATCTTTCAAATAATTGTCTTTTATCTGGCAACGATGTGGTTCTGAGACGTACATGCGTATGTATGCGTACATGTGTACGTGCGTGTTACCCGTCTTTTCTGTATTAGAGCCACTGGTCCTTCAATCTGGAATAAAATCCCTCAAGAAGTTAGGCAATCTCCATCACTATCATTGTTTAAGAAAAAGTTTCGCTCTCACCTTGTCAATAATGGCAACATTGTGTTATGATGTAACAATGTGTTGGTCCATGTAAGCCACTCACACACACACACACACACACATGTCTTGCACTTGTTGATTCTTTAATTTTTTTTCTTCTTCTTATGTAGTTAAGAGCAGTGATTTAGTTGTCGGGGGGGTTGGGGGGGGGTTGGACCCCCTCAGTTCGTTGTCTGACCCCCTCAGTTAAGTGACTAAAAATGTGTTGAGGGGGTCAGCTTCTGACCCCCCCAGTTCCTTGGCCCCTTCGTCCATATTCGTATGATTCTTGATTCGTGTCTCAAATTAATTGGCTGCAATACTTGTCGATACAATGCGTGACTGAGAATAGGGAACCAGACACCAGCCTATAATTTATGACGCGGGTAGGGAGCCATTCTCAAATAAATATTAGTAATTTTCATGTTCTTCAACGTATTTCGTGACGTTCTTCAACTTTATAAACAACAACGCGCAAATATTAGGACAGATGGACTCACGTCACCATGGTTCAGAGTTAAGAAAGGAGTGCTTCAAGGGTGTAACCTTTCACCGTGCCTTTTCAACATTTTAGCTGAACAAGTGATGAGAAAAGCCTTGGAAGGATTCACCGGTGGATTCAGAATTGGGGGCAAAACCATTAACAACCTAAGATACGCGGACGACATTGTGTTACTGACTACATCACCAGAGGAGCTACAAGAATTGGTGGACAGAATTGAGAGATCTGCAAACGAGTATAGCATGAAGATTAATGCTGCAAAGACAAAGATCATGACAAATACGGACACGTTGTTGGATATAAGAGTAATCAATGGTAGATTAGAACAGGTAGACTCCTTTGTCTATCTGGGAAGCAGAATAACGAAAGATGCAGACTGTAATGTAGAAGTAAAGTCAAGGTTAGCCATGGGTGCATCAGTCATGATTAAGTTGACAAAGGTTTGGAAGAACAAGGCAATCAGCTCCAAGACAAAGATACGACTGATGAGGGCCTTAGTGTGGCCAGTGGCAACATATACGGTTGTGAGACGTGGACTCTAAAGAAGGAGGAGGAAAGACTTATACAGGCTTTTGAAAACAAATGCATCAGGAAACTACTACGTATTTCATGGACAGAAATGTTGACTAATGAACGAGTTTACAAATTAGCAGGGACAAAAAGCGAGTTATTAGGTCATGTCAAAACCCGGAAATTACGTTACTTCGGTCACATCCTGCGACAGCAGGACAATATTGAAAATAGTGTCATGACGGGATTAGTGCAGGGTGTTCGCGGTCGCGGTAGACCTAGAATATGCTGGCTTGATAACATCACGCTGTGGACCGGTTTATCAGGAGCGGCGCTATTGCGGACTGTAAATGTGTAAAGGATAGATATTGCTGGAGTACTTTGGTCCACTCATGTAGCCAACCGTCGCGCAGCGACGTCGGCGTATTGACATGACAACGTATTTCCTTTTCCTGTTTGTCAGCTACTGATTGCATGTTAAATCGTCCAGTTTCTCTTGAAAAGTTGCAGAGAAATGAGTTTGTTTGCGTTTGGATTCGCGAAAAGCAAGCGAAAGATCGTCGGCGATGGTGGCGACGAAGAAGAAAAAGACTTTAATAAAAAGTCTCGATGTGCCGATATGTCCAGCGAGGCAGTCCAGGCCAACCACGGCGTCCATGCAGTTACGGACGACCGGCCATGACTGCCTAAAAATGGCTCCATTTGAGGTCAACACAGCCAAAAATGCACTGGTCGCTGGGGCTCCGCCCCAGACCCCGCTGGGGCAGCTTACGATAAAGACAAAACGAAACCTTTCTCTTTTACAGTAACATTTTTTACAAATCACGGTTTTTAATTTCTGTAACGGCAGGAATTTGACATGTATTTGTGTACTTTGGTAATCTGTACAAAATTACTGACCCCCCCAGTTAATTTTTTGGACAACTAAAACACTGGTTAAGAGTTTACATTGTCTGATTTAGTTAAGATACCAGAAGTAGTTGTAATCATTCACTTCTTGTTAACAGCAATTGTCGGCCGTTTCATCTTTCCGTTTCACATGTACGTAGGTGTCCCTATCAGCGGGGTCAGTGATCCCTTCAGGGCCCATCCTTGTGGCCATTCTAATTTGAATTTGTGATTTGTAACTGCATAATTGTAAGAAATGATTGTTTGGTTACAAAAATAAAATGATTGATTGATTGATTGATTGATTGTGTGTACATATGTACGTGGGCTTTCCAGTAATTAAGAGAGGCTGAGAAGTGCGTGTGTGTGTGTGTTCGCATCACGCAATTTGCCGATGAGTCGCGTTAAGAAGGTCGTTGTGGACTACGGATAAGCGTTGTTTTACGACGTAATTGCAAGACTTCAGAAAGAACAAACATGGTTGTTTTCATCCACGTCATTTTATATACATACATGTAGACTATAGCCTACGTGCCTAGATGTGCGTGTGCGTGGTTTGTGTTAGTGGTTAGTGTGTAGCCTATGTGTGTTTGAGTGTGAATGATTGTATAACTGTGTTTGTGCGATTGTTTGTGTGCATTTTGTGTGATTGTTTGTGTGCATTATGTATGCGTATTTGTACGCTTGTGTGCGTCTATGCGTACATGCGGGCCTGTGAGTGTGTTTCTGTTTTGTGTGTGTGCGTGCGTGCTTGCGTGTGTGTGCGTGTATGTGTGTGCTTGTAGGCCCATGTGAGCGTGCTTCTATTTGTGTGTATGTGGGTGTGTGTGTGTGTAAAACACAAATACACACTCACAGGTGTGCATGTGTGCATATGCATCTCTTTGCGTGTTTGTGCTACTGTATGTGCGCGTGTTTGTGTGTGGTGTGAGAGAGTGTGTGTGTGTGTGTGTGTGTGTGTGTGTGTGTGTGTGTGTGTGTGTGTGTGACTTGTAGTGATTTTGCTGATGACGCTCAGAAAGTTCTTCCTACAATAATTCCGTCTCTAAATTTGTCACCATCCATCTCCATCAGCATTCATTAGTCGAATAAATTATTTTCCACACCCTCTCATTTTACATTCGCTCGGCCATCATCATCATCTTTGATCTTTCGACTTTCCCACTCCCTCTTATTCATCCTCTCCTTCTCTCTTTCTCCGTTCCATATTCTCAGAACTGCACTCCTTCTTGCTTCCTTCCCGCTCTTCCATCCGCCAAGTCATCACGTAATGAACGCATCCGTAACCGAGTCCTAGATCCTAGGTGATTAGACGAAGTTCCGGAGGAAAGGAGACTTTTCCAGTTAGTCACTCTTACTCGCACATTGTCGGATGCAACCAACTTCAATATTATTGACCTCTCTCCATATCTGCAGCAGGACCACTCGCATCCTCCCATTCAATTTCATCGGGATTCAGACGGTCTTTCCATCTTCTTTTCCTCCTCCGATCATAATCCATTTATGAAAATCTTATCCCCAAAGACATTCCTCTGTTTCGGGTCTTTGGGCTGTAGACAAAGTAGTCAAAAAGTCTCACTTTTTAAAGGACGTTGAAGCTAATTAAAGAGCAACTGGTAAGGTGGATTATAATAATAAGTCCCTAATTGTAATTACTGTGATACTAATATGAATAATGACATTACTGAGGATATACAGGGTGGGCCAAAAAAGACCCCCCACATTTTTGCCAATATCTTGGCCAGAAGTAAGAAATTTTGTAGTCTTAAAGACAATTCATATACACAGGATGGCCAGATTTCATCAAAAATATTTCAAACAGAACAAAAGTGATGTCACTTTCAGTGAAACCACCCACCGTTTTTGACGATTAAAAAACATAACGCAATTGAAGGAGGGAGGGAGAAATAAGGAGACAGAGCCAGAGACAGAAAAAGAGACAGAGACAGAGATAAAGATAGAAAGAGAGAGACAGAGAGAGACAGAGAGAGAGAGAGACAGAGACGGAGACAGAGACTGCGAGAGAGATAGTGAGAGAAACAGAGAGAAATACAAACAGAGAGAAATACAAACAGAGAGAAAGAGAGAGAAAGATAGAGAGACAAAGACAGACAAGAGACAGACAAGCTAAGCAGACAAAGAGCGGAACACGTAGGCCTACTCACTCTTGGAGTACGAAAATTTTCGGATCAGGTTCGCGTCTGCTGTCAAGTACGCCTCGATAAACAGAAGCCTTATTGAGTTGGATGCAGATATCCACTGCGCTCTCTACAGCTCACTTTTTTGTAATTACCATCAGATATAAAAACCCGATAGCAGCCGTTTCTAAGTAAAATATGCAGCGCATATTTCTAAGGCCTCTGTTTGGCCCGGGGTCTCAAGCAGCCAGTCAACCAACAGAAATCTGCTGATTATTCTTTTCCCCCTTCGTTCATTCAAGAATCTTTTACTTACAGTCTGTTGTATTGTACTGTGTTGTATCTGACCATTTATAAAGCGCTTCTTGCAGCAAGAGCCTTTCAGAAGCGCTCCCAGTGCGTTCAGCCTCAAGAAAACAGGCAAGTTTTTAGACGAGAGAAAGACGAGGATACGCTACCATGCAGAGAGGATGGCAGAGCGAACTGATGGGGGAAGCCCATTCCATAGGGAGGGAAGCAAATGATCTGGATTGAGCCATGGCGGTCCTGACTCGGAGGACAAAGAGGTCAAGGCGATCAGAGGACCTAAGAGGACGCAGCGACGTGGCAGAAAGAGGGCGAAGTATTTCTATCTGTTCTAGGTAGTGAGACGAGGGTCGCTTCTAGCGCAGTCACGTGGTCAACGCTGGTTCATGTTCTGAAAATAGTCCATAGACTGGTTACCCGGGCCACCGGAAACGACGCATACTTATTATTGGTTCCGGGTCATCGGAATAACCACCACCACCCGTGCTCCTGCTCTTGCTCTTGCTGCTGCTGCTGCTGCTCCTCCTCCTCCTCCTCCTCCTCCTCCTCCTCCTCCTCCTCCTCCTCCTCCTCCTCCTGCTATTCCTCCGTCGGCGTCTTCTCTTCCCGCTCTATTTCTTACTCTCACAAGTAGACATAGTTACACTTTGCACTGGGTGTTATTCCATAGATTTCTGCGTTGCCAGATACCACGCATAGGCCTCTGAAAATATCTTGGCCATAGGCGTACGGGTGATTTCAACAGTGTGGGAGGGGGGAAGATTGAACTTCTGCCCGAAAAATAAATCCTGAAAAATGGACTTCGTGGGTTGAAATCTCGTAATGGGAAAAAATTTCCCAGACAAAAAAGTTGACGACATTTTTTAGTCGTCGGGCTGAAATGTCTTGAAAATGTGTTGTTTTTCCCAGGCAAAAAAGTTGATGACCTTTTTTGTTGTCGTATTGAAATGTCGTAAAAATACTCTCTTTTATTTTTTTACTATTTTTTCGGGTCTGCTTGCCCGAAAAACCAGACTTGTCCAAAATTTGGAGGGGTAGGCCTATTTACAAACAGGGTCGTGCAATATGGCCCACTTTACGTATTTATAAAAAAGATATTTAAATATTTTGTTGAGCATATTAAGGAATAATTCCTTCATGTTTGATCACAATTCACTCCAAGTTATGCCTGGAACAAAAAACGAACCGTCGCATTCATCTGCATCTGTATCCTACTGTAAAAATTAAAAAAACTAAAGTTTCTTCGAGGGCCCATAAAAATTATTAGAAGCTCCCTACTGATAGGCCTATTTGCGTAACTCCATTTTGTACAATTCATTCAGTAAAACGTTGAGCGTTTTTACGAATAACAAAATGAGAATTAATAATAAAGAATTTCTTGAAAGAACATAATAATTATGTTCTTTCAAGAAATTCTTTATTTATAATAATATTATAATATTCTACGAATATAATATTCGTTGGCGGTTTTATCGTTCGTTAGTAGGCCTATTCGGGAATATTTGAAAATCCTAAAAGTCGTAATATTCGAATACTCGACCAACATGGATCGAACCCGCATACTCTGCGCGTTACAGACCGATCGTTCTAACCAGTTGGTCACAGTGCCTCTCAGTTCACACGGTTCATGTGCTTGCAATCAGGGATGCCGCTCATAGCTCTTTCCACCTAGATCTGGGTGTTTTCGGTCTTGTCTAGGTTTCTAGGTTTTTTCTGTCAGAATCTAGCCTTTTTTCTCACGACGGTTTTTCCGACCTTTTACACATAAAAATAGACATTTTAGGTGAAGTTGCACAAAAGACGTGAAAAACTCGAAAAGTTTGTGAATTTGGACCACAAATTGTAAATTTTGGAGCGAAAAACTTTTAAAATGTCATCATAAATTTTATTGGGAAGAAAAAATAGAGCAAATTTTAATCATCGGATGACTCTGTAAAAAGGTCGTCAGAAATTTCAAGCAAAAAATGGAAAAATCCTTCCATTTTCGAGAGAAATTGTCAATCTGGCCTCTTCTAGCCTTTTTTCCCGACCGAATCTGACCTTTTTTCAAAATTCAGAGTGGCATCCCTGCTTACAAGTATTCTGCCCGTCTGACGGTTGGCATTGAGGGGCCTCGATTTGCCTGGTCAACTGCAGGTGGGTAATCGAACTATGCTCGAGACATGGAAGCTCTTGACATTTCTCAGATTTCTGGCCGTCGCCTTGACATCATCGGTTGACGGGTATGCAGCCGGTGAAATTACTCCGGAAATTGGAGAGAATTGACCAGTATGAATTCGAAATGTGTGATGTTAATTGGAACAGAGCTGATAGAATTATTGTCAGAAACGTTGGAAAAACTATGATATCGACCAAGCCGACTACCAAGGGTGGGGGTAATGGGAGAGGGGTGGTTATCACCGCTGGATTATATATAACGTATTTACTCATGGTCATATAATGTACTTACTCATGCACTTTAATGTAGATAATAAATAATGTATTCATTCGTGTAATTTAAGGCATGATTAAAAAATTTATAATGATGTAAAATACTGTTGACATAATTGAACTCCAGGCGTTGCTCTTTTTTTGCGAGTCACCAGGAAACCCCAGATACATTGTGTATTCCGCATAGAACTCCCGTGAAATCATTGTAATTGAATTCTGATCTGAACCAGTTATTGGGCAAGCCTCTTCTCCCTAGTTCCCTCTGCTCTGTCTTCCCTGTCTTGCCACTCCTCTGTCTCCTCCCTCTTACCATGCACTCCTCTATCTCCTCTCTGTTAGTGTGCCATTCTACACAAAAAGTGCAGTTCCAAAGGAAGTTGTGCAGCTGTTGAAACATTGTGTGCTTGTAAACATAGTTAAAAATATTAATTGGGATTAATTTACCATGAAATATTGGAATGGATCGAGAGAATGGGTTTTGCAGTTATAAAATTCCTTAATTAAAACGAATCATGTATTTTAGTGGATGAGCGCAGCGATAAGGAAACCCGAGCGTGTTCTTTTATTATAGTTTATACCAGTGGTTCCCAACCTTTTTTTAACTTTAGGGCCACCTTTTTCTTAGTTGGAGGACACGAGGGCTACTTTTTCTTAGTTGAATGACATTAGAAGGTCACAAGGCTAAAATCTAATTAAAACTAAAAGCACACGAAATTGCTACAATTGAATCAAAATGGAATGTTTGATGTTATTTATATAGTCTTCAAAATAAAACAATCTGTAATAGAAAATAATAATGTATTCTATCATGTCCAAATTGTCGATTCTTTCAAATCTTTTTGCTTAATTCTTTGAGAGATGAGGGCAAGTTTTTGAGACCTGGCGGGCCACTTTTGGCACGCAGGCCATAGGTTGAGAACCACTGGTTTATACACTGGTAACAACAAAATAAAACTTCTGACAGAGAACAGCAAAGAGAAAGACTAACTGCATCCTATAATAGTAAGGCTGAGTCGGAGAACGAGTAAGCAGCTAAAATTTGTCCCAGTAATTTAGACTGATTGCCGCAGTGACGATGAACATCAAATTTCAATTATTTTCCCTCTTCTGTCGCGATTTCCTGAAATATTGCAACGAGGAACAGAGGCAATGGTAAGATGCATGAGCGATGTTTCGTACAGTCCATCGCATGTAGGCTACTGGCGCCAAATAAATTGTGAGTGACGCAAATATAGCGCAGGTCTATAGGGCATATTAGCCGCAGAGTGCTTCTTTTATGCATGTATACGCATGTCTGTATGTATTTGCAATGCATGTTTATACATGTGCATGCTTGTGGATGTGTATGTTTGTATGTGTATGTATGTATGTATGTATGTATGTATGTATGCATTTATGTATGTATGTATGTATGTATGTATGTATGTATGTATGTAATTATGTATTTATGTATGTATGTATGTATGTATGTATGTATGTATGTATGTATGTATGTATGTATGTATGTATGTATGTATGTATGTATGTATGTATGTATGTATGTATGTATGTATGTATGTATGTATGTATGTATGTATGTATGTATGTAAGTTTGTATGTATGTATGTATGTATGTATGTATGTATGTATGTATGTATGTATGTATGTATGTATGTATGTATGTATGTATGTATGTATGTATGTATGTATGTATGTATGTATGTATGAAACGTGAAAAGTCTCCGTGAAAAAAGCTGGATCTCGAAAAAAGCACCTAGAAGCCTAGACAAGAGCGAAAAAATAAACCTAGGTGGAAAAGCCATGAGTGCTATCCCTGCTAAGAAGGGTTTTCCACTTTGTTGATCTACCTTGTTGCGTAGACTACCTGACAGACTACCTGTCTGTCTTGTTCCTTAAGAGGCTGTCTCTATCTGCATCTGTTTGTCTCTGTCTTTTCCTATGTGTCTCTGTATAAGTATCTGTCTGTCTGTCTGTCTGTCTGTCTGTCTGTCTGTCTGTCTGTCTGTCTGTCTGTCTTGTCGATCTTTGTTTGACAAAATCTCGGGAGGCTTCGTATAACCGAAGCAGAGACACAATAAAGACTGAAAAATTGTTGAAACGTTGAGGGACGGGAGGGGGCACCAGCACAAGGAAAACATGCAGACAAGAGCATGACGGAAGGGCGGATGTCATCTGCCTGTAAGTAGAAGCGACACGAGACATGCTCTCGGTTGGACCGGTGGCACTTCAAATCAGGACCATGCGAAAGGCGTTCCAAAAATACTACCGTATTATTGAAGCACGTGACAAATTACACGAACTGTTTAATCTGTGCGGTTTGTTACCCCCGCCCCCGTTTAAAACATGAAATCATGATAAATGTTAAGTAGCAGAAGTTAGTTGTTTAGCTTCAGCTAGGTAGGCAATCCTCCTCCTCCTTCTCCTTCTTCTCCTCCTCCTCCTCCTCCTCCTCCTCCTCCTCCTCCTCCTCCTCCTCCTCCTCCTCCTCCTCTCTCGGTGACTAATTCTTGCACTCACAAGATAATTAGTGCGTGCCCATAATCTATATGTCGTGAGTCCATACTACGATTGCATAAGAAGAGAAGGTAAACTTTAAGCGGCCCTTGAATCCTTGATATATTTCGTTTTTAACTTTCTGTCGTACTGTTGCGAAAGAAATCATGTAATGAGGTCAACATAATAATAGTTTAGACAGAGGATACCCATGAAACATTTCAAGGTGTTCATTTTGAATTTACATGTACATTGGACATGGCCTCAATACTCTCAGATTTAGCCTAAACTGTCGACATTCACTTATTTCGGGAGGTTGAACCCGCAAACTTTCTAATACGTCCAATCGTCCATGGCCTAACCACACTGCGCCAAAATGGGCGCTGTCGGAACCAATTTTACATGTTAAACAATCTGACACCACACCCTCGCGGTACGGAAGACAGGCGAATCAAAGCGTTCGGGTCATTTTCGATACGTATGAAGCCGCCATTATTCACCGGGCAGCGGACAGCCTTGCAGGTCGTCTCAGGTCCAAAGCGGGAACAGAGGCACATCCGATAAAGTCCGTGAGACGGAACCCAACTCCATCCGTGTCCGGCAGTTTAGACAGAGACGGGACAGTGCGAGGGAGAGACGGGACTGGCTGACGAACCCCCATTAGGGTGATTAGGAAGAAAAATAGGAGGAATTTCGACGGAAATGACGCCATAATATCTGCGCATGGTATAATATGCCGTCCATGGGCTGTCCGAGTTGCACGGAGCAGTTACAGGCCTAGGCTAAGTAATAGCTATTTGCTGGGACATATCCTACCGACAGATGTCATGAGGCATTCGGAACTTCCGGCCCGATGCATGATGGTCCCCCGTAATCGTCACTGTTCCTATCATTATCATTATATTCATCCTCATAATCCTCCGTCTCGTGCGCCTCCAAGTCGCGTTGTTTTTGTTTTACCCCGGGGGACACATGTACGTGATCAACTATTCATCTTTCGAAGCTTTAAAAATTAGTGGATAGGTTAGTTGTTTTCGAATGACTAATCATCGCAGACGGCTTAATTATTTATTTATTTTTCAAGGCCACGAGGTATGTAGGATCCCTCAGGGACTTATTCCTATTGTCATATATATATATATATATAAGTTATATTCTCCTTATTAATATTATCATCATTACAGTTAGAGGCGTTTGATTCAGTTGAGTCCTTATATAGTCAACTGGACTCAAGCCTACTTCCTCTCTGAAGTTAAATTTAAGCAGTCCAGGCAACGGGTACACGTACCGTTAGATGAAGCTATGTCTCTACTGTTACACCAATTTTCTGTGTTGTGAAAATAGGTCTACAAAAAATAATGATTTCAAATCAATCGAGTGAGTCATGTGAATAGTGTTTTTGGTGGCAATGTTGTGGAGAGGCAGACGGAATTCCCCTTGAAGGAACCCGCTGGACACTCGTTCGCCTCCGCCCCAGAAACCTCCATTCCCATCCTCCTTTCCCAAGAGGAGCAGGCTGGATGAAACAGATTTCTTAGTATATAAAATGTATCACGTAGATGTACTGCTATCACGAATTTTCTGTGCTGAGAAAATCTTAGGCCTGTCATAAATAATAAGTTAAAATCATTAGAGTGTAAGGTGCAGGGTTTAAAGTGTGGCAGGACTATCATGGACGGCGTACTGACACTTATTTTCAAATCTCTATGCCGTCTTGCCACTTATTTGGCCAGCACATGTGCACCTGAAAATGTAAGGGGCATCCTGGCACTTCTTTTGGAAAGGTAAGGAGCGTCCTGGCATTTTTTAAAACACTTTTAGCACTGGTCAGGTGAACAGTTTTTTGTGCTTCTACTTCCAGGAACGCCATGCTATCAAGACCAGTGCTGCCACCGCCATTCGAGCGTTAATAGATAGCCTAACTCGCGTCTTCCGGTGCGTCCCATAGGCTAAGTGTGACTATGCTCCTGAGTAAAACCAAAACACATATCCCAATCGGACATAATATGCCTGTAGCAAGGAGCTGGTGGTCCCTTGTGGGAATCCCTACCTGTCAGTGTCGTGCTTTCCAGTGGCGTAGACAAGGGGGATTTGGGGTAATCTCCCATTGGCTTAGTAAAAACGTTTTTTATGGTCATTTGTCCAATTATATACATGTAAGAAAAAAACAAGCATCCGGCCATAAAACCCCTCCACGAGAAATTCTTGGCTACACCACTGGTGCTTTCTCAGTTGTAGGTCCATCTATCTAGAATTTAATAGTCTCCCATTGGAAATAGGCTACACGTTACCGAGAGTTGACTTATCAATGTTTTACAGGCTCCTTAATTAAAACTTTGTTGTATCACAAACTATGGACTGGGAGCGTCTGAGTGGACCTCTTAAGGGGCGCTATACAAATCCTTGAAGTGAATGCATGAATGAATATTGAATCGCGACGAGTCGTCGGTCAGAGGACTTTCTGAACTTCATGTCGCGAAAGTGACAGTTCAAATCAGGCGATGTCGAAACTGTAGCAGGCAACTCGTTTCCTTGAAGGCTTGAACATCTTCTAATCTCATCTGAGCTAAGTGACTAATTCGACACAAAAGATTTAATTAATCACACTGGCTTTTGCCTAATAATTAAATTTGTAGAGGCACAATACTTACTGGTTCCTCGTCCATTTATAAAAAAACAAAAAAACTTGCAAGGTTCGAAAAATACAACATCGTTACAAAGGTTTGTAGAACACTTTGAACACAGACACTTTATTCTGAATGCCTGCCGTCAGGAATGTTGGATTTTCCAAAAACGCGCTTTAAGACTGTTTTGAAGAAATTGCCGAAAGCAAGAATAGTCAGTTTCACAATAAACAAACTTTCAAAAAATTGTCTAAAAAATTAATTGTTTGCTCGACTTTCTTTTCAGTTGACAACTTGTGCATTAAACATTGGCGCAAAAGTCATTAAAACGAGGAATTAGTTTATATCCATTTGCTTTTGAATAATTAGGTTTGGTATCTGTTCTGTTAGTATTTGTCTATTATTTTCCCACTCCAGTCCAGTTTTGTGGTGTTATGCGAGAGTGTCACGTAGCTGTCATCCCATCTGTCTAACAGCTTGCAGTAGTCCTCTCTGCCCTTTGAACCGACGTGCAGGCCAACCTCGCGACGATTAATGCACAGACAAGATGAAGTATCATTGTTGTACACTTTCAGATTGCTGAATACAGTGAAGCGTTTCTGGTAATAAATAAAATACAAGAACCACTGTTCCCACATAGAGTCAGCTTTTCCACTTGCTTCATAGCCCTTATACCACTTCGTTGTAACACTACCAGGAACATATGGATGAAAATCAGGCTTGTTAATATGCACATGATACCAGTCTTGAAAGTCTTTCCACACAGATGGTTTAGGAGAGAAACCCCATGATCCAAAGCATATGTACATAAATACAGTCTCGTTTTTTGGAGCTGCCAACGTGTTGTAGGAACCATCATGAGATTTCTGCTCGTCACTTGTGAGTGTAGCTCCAGCAAAGTCGTTTCTTGAATTATAAAAGTTATGAATAGCTTTAATCCAACGATAGCTGTACTTTGAAACACTAATGTCATCCTCTAAAATCAGCGCCAGTTCTTTGGATTCTGGGTCTCTTGGTCTCCATGTATCTATCCACTGTCCATAGATTCCTGCATGAGCATTCTGTATATGAACTCGAGTTGGTCCATGTCGCCACTTAAATGAAAGCGCAGCCTCAACAGTTTCGTTGTGTACTTGGCCAGTCTTGCTTCTGTCGATCCAGATTTCCAAAGCTGCTTTGTCTCCGTCCAACTCAACTTTATCAATAGTTTTTAACAACTTCATTAACGACTCTGCTCTGTTGTACGTTATGACAATTATTCTGAAGTCAACTTCGACTTCGTAAACGCACGGTGTTCCAGTTAAACATTGTGGAACCATCGTTTTATTATCTTGAAATCTAAAACTACTCCATTCAGATTTAACAAATCCTAAAATCCTTATACTGCCGTAGATGAAGACGCAAGTCGCCACAGATATGGCAGTCAACAGACCTTTATTTCGCTTACGTGGCTTTGAAATCCGCATAATGGCGTCGTATGTGGTTCGCGTGTCTCTGGAAAATGTGCTTGAAATTTGTAATAATACAACGTGGCTGCTTGCAACTCCTTAAGTTAACATCACAGTAGATGCTTCTTCGCACATTTGTGCTCTACAAATAAAAATAAATAAACAGTTAGGGTTTTACATTATGGTTTTAAATTTGCGAGACATGCGACATCAAACTAGTGTATTATAATTATAGAGCAGCGGTTCCCAACCCGTGGCCCGCGGGCCAAAAGTGGCCCGCGAGGCCTCCCAAAATGGCCCGCCAGGCCTCAACAATGGTACTCATCTGTCAAAGAATTAACAAACTATATGAAAAGATTTACAATTTGAACAGGATAGAACATAATTATAACCAATTTCTATTACAAATTATTTTATTTTGAAGTCTATAAACATCAAACAGTATGCTTTGAATTAATTATAAATTTTTTTATATGCTTTTAGTTAATTAAATTTTAGCATTGTGGCCCCCTAAATGCCATAATGTCCTTTAACTAAAAAAAGTGGCCCTCGTGTCCTCGAACTTAGAAAAATTGGCCCTACGGTCAAAAAAGGTTGGGAACTACTGTTATAGAGTATATCACTGTCATAGATTGCTCAAACAATTTCACCCCATATGCGGCAAATGTTGGCACATTAATTCATCAATCTGTGTTGCATATTAGGGTAGGGTGGAACAGAAAGTCTCTTTAACATTTAACATAACCCATGCACTGCTAAGTAGCGTGACTTTGTCAACCAAAAGTGGTCATTATATTCTGCATTCTTTGCAATATTCAGTAGACATTAAATGTCTACTGAACATTGCATAGCAGTTTTATAAAATTGGACTAAGGAGTTAAAATTAAATTTTAATTTTAACTCGTTAGTCCAATTTTATAAAACTCAGTTTTCTTAATCTTGGTGTGAAAAGCCTTTTGCTCCTAATTATATGAAGCAAGGATCTCAATGATGGAGCCTTTTGCCCTATCAACCAAACGATGCTACCAAAACGTTAATGCAAAGTTCTGGATCTTTCCATTTTTTGATACTTTCAGATAATGACTCAAACAAGAACTGCATAGCTGTCACAAAAACTAAAAGTAGGAAAGCTTACAGAATAGATGACAGAAATATAAGGACTTAAATTGCATAAACAGACCAAAATGAACTAAATTGTTCCATTGTGCGGCAAATGTCTAATAGTAATAATAATAATTATAATATTCTTTATTGAAACAGTCCGGTTGACAGACCGCAACCGGTTATACAACGTGTAGGCCTACAGTTATGCACGCAAATGACAGAAGACAAGTCTTAACTACTAACAGAACAGGCAGTCTGCAATACCCGGCGCTAATAGCAGCCTACAAAGCACGTCCGCCCTATGGGGCTCGATCTCGGTTCCTCTCGCTCTCCACGCCAGTTTGTTATCCATTGCCCTACCGCAACCCATCGCAAAATGAAAATAAATACACAAAAAAACTGACAGCCATACATGTATCTAACTGTATTAAAAAATTTGCCAATTTTCAAATCACATTGTTAACAAACATATGCATTAGGTGTAGGTCTATTCTATTACCAGCCTTTTAAAATAATACAAGTTCGGATATGCTAGTGTAGAGCCACCCACATATTTCACAAAGCTGCCATGCATTTTCATTGGTAGCCAGCACAAAAATAATGAGACCACTGAAGGCAAACACTACAATGCACAAACTCCTTCCTAGTTTCACAGTACCGCTCTTCACAGTAAAGACACGGGAGCTTCCTCACTTGAAATGCTCTTGCTCTTTCTGTGAATGGTGCCTTAGCCCTTTACACTGTATTGAAGAACTCAACGGTATTCTTCACAAAGTTTAGTCTTATTTACCTTACTCTTTTCCTTTTTCAACTGTTTTGATAAATATTGTCAGCTCATAACTGAACAATAGTTTCCACAGTGAGGATGTTATTACAGACACTGACTTGGCTTTTCGTTCCGTGCTCTTGGCTTAAGTAGAATTTTAGTTCACGGTGACAAAGATTTCAGAATTTCCAGGTTGCAGCTCCTGTCTGGCCAGATGCCTTATCTGACTCAACGACTGCCTGAACAGGATTCTCGTCATCTTCAGATCCTGGGTCACAAGATCCATTGATAAAACAGCATCATTGATGTTGCCAACAGAGAACTAGTGATATAGGCTAGGTCTTGTTGCTACTCTAGATTGTTCATTCCTGCTTGCACTTTCAGATTGTTCAATATTATTTATTCCTGCTTGCTCTTTCAAACTGCCCATTCCGGCTCGTATATTCTTCCAGAATCCTTGCTGTCACTAATGAGATGGCTGATGTCAGTCCATCAATTTTTTACCTGGCAGCAGAAATGCTTCCTGGAGGATTTCCTTTCACGAATACACCTTGCATTGTTTTTCTGGGAAAGATAATCATATGAGGCAGAAACATTCGTGCAGCATTCATGCCACAGACCAAGTTGCCTCTCTCACCACTTGATGCTGCAATTTTAGAAGTAGAGCGACCAGTTCTAATTCCACTTTCATCCATAATCCATACATGTCATGGGTCGTAATTATTATAATTATTTGGCAAGCTCTTCAAAAAATCTTGAAAAAAATTGTTCACCTATGCTTCGCTAAATCTAAAAACACGAATTAAACTGGTAGCCTGTTGTAATCGAATGGATGTCACTGAATGACGCTTCTGAAAAGACTTTAACCATTCACAACCAGTCATCTTCTGGTCTTTACTATATGGATTACTCAAATTCATATTTTCCACCATGCTAGCCTGCGTATATCTGATGTGGTCTAGCAAAATACCTTTAAGTAATTCTCCATTTACAAACTGTGCTGAAGTATTAACTGATCATATTCTGCAGAAAAACCGCTTTTAACCGGCCAAGTACTGTCATGCCAGGTTTAAGAACCTTCCTATTCATATAATATTATTGTCGTCGCAAAGTCTTCAATGGAATAATTTTCAGGGCTGCAGATCTCAAGGGCTGTCCACCTTGGATCGCTTCAAGAGCTGCAGCATTAAGGCACGTTGAACCATGCATATAGGCAGCAAATTGTGTTTTCATTACGTTAAATTGCGCACCATCATCAAATTCAATTAGCATTTAAAACTTGGATTTATAAAAAATATATGCCCCAAACAGTCCCTCTCCATATTTTGATCCTTGAATGAATATCAGTTCACACCACGCATCATCACACTTTCTCACTCAGATATTTTGATTCAAACATCAAGCTCCATGACATTCTCTCGCAAAATCACAGAAATTCTGTGTTTATCAAAGCTGAGCAAGCAACATCTTTTGGGTATAATAGACTCTCTAATCATAATACTCCATAAGAACCTTACACGTCACATTGCACAAAGTACAGATAATCATATAATTCGACCTTGTAACAAAGAAAACTATATTAAATTAATAAAATCCATTGACGACATTGGTGTTTCCAGCTGAAAAGGAGATAAGCCCTCGAGGCGCTTTTCTCACACAGCGTCGGAGGTATTTTGCCCATCTAAAGTGTATGGCAACATTGCTAAAAATGAAGCCATCGAAAGTTTTAAGCTATATTTCTGCTGTTAACTTCTTGCGATAAGTATTTACATAAAGCTAATCCTGATCGCTTAAATGGTAAACGTGTATTTTAGCGTCGTAAATTATTCGTTCGTTGCAATATTATTATTTTTAATAAATCAATCCAACGTCTAGTTTGGCAAGGATCCTTCTCGTCGATCCAGATTCTGCTTAGCTAAGTATTGGCATCATCAATCGCGCTATTTAGGCAGCAATTATTTTATCAATAGTCTCTATTTAATTAAAAAATTATTGTGCACCCATGCAGCCCGAATTAAGCGGAATTGTCTTCATAAATCCCACTTCTAATTAAGTTAGAAATTATATTTATCAATCCGACTTCTATTTTGCAAGAATTCATTTTGTCAATTCGACTTGTATTCGACCAATGCTGGAACCCATGCAATGGCGAATAATTAATTCGCGACGCTTTAAATACACGATTACCAAATACTTGATAAGGTACAGCTAACTGAATTGCATAAAAGAATTAGAAAAGAGAAAGACAAACTTTAATTAGTTGTCTTTTCCTGCGACAAACAATGAGTGACTTTTGAACTAATTAGAATATTATATTCATCATCTAATGCTCATCATGGCGTCTGTTGTCATGGGCAGTTAGTAAATTCCTCCAAAAGCAGCTGATCATGCTGATGCGACCCGACTGGAAAGATATTTTCAGGAGGTGTCTAAAGTAAGTAAGCAAGCATATTCTTTAAAATAATTAGCTGCAAAACAGCACTCTGGTGAACAAGTAGGCTTATCACATATAAAATTCACAGAAGACATTAAAAACTATCGAGACAAAACAAAGTAATTAGTATTATGCATGGGGACCCGATAGTTCAATGGATAACACGCTGGCGTAGAGAGCGAGAGGCAGGCCCGCCGAGAGGGGGGACAGAGGGGTGCTCTGCCCAGGGGCCCGGCGACTTTTAGGGCCGGGGCTACACTGGTTATAAAAAATTTCGTATGTTGATTACGTGTGGCGGGCCCAACCTATCACTTATAATGTGACTTTGCCTATAGAAAGCTTAGGAATTATGCCATTTTGAATAATTACTTACTTACTTTTGAATAATAGCCTAATATTACTATTACACAAGTAGGCTAAAACTGCATGCAAACAACAGAACTGTCCATTACCTTTTAACTGGGCCTAATCAGGTTTTTTTCCAAAGGACACGCTCACTTCTGTCTCAAAACGCTCTTCTGCTAATTATTAAACGTTGTCTGATTTCAAAAGAAGACAAATCAGAGCCCGTAAATCACTTTTACACCGGTTGATTCGATTGAATTAAAAGTTCATGATGATCATTGCCGAATGGATCATGGATGAGAATGAAATTTGTGGTGTGGCATAATAATTCCAGAAGATGACATTATAAATTAGACTTACGAAAATCCTGAAATTATAGAAACTGTAAAATGCTTGGTTTTTATGTTGGCACAACATCCAGGGCTCTTGTCTACACAAACTATTGAGACCGTATCAGGGCCGTTTTAAGAAGTTTGGGGGCCCTAGGCACAAATCCTAACGCTATTTATAAAAGTGACCCGATTTTCGACTCAATCTCTCAGGCTCAGCTAATTATAGAGTATTGCTCTAATGCATTCCTAGTGCATATCTGGCATTTTGCTACAGTTATTAGGCCTAATATAGTTCTAAACTGCTAACTCAGCTGACACAGCAATTTTTCCACAAGTGCAAAATAAGGTTAAGTTTAACATACCAGTACGTTAAAGTAGCCTACTTACAACTGCTGATAATTTGTTATATACAAATTGAAAGTAAGACTAATAATGAGTAAATGTCTGTTTCACAGCTTAAATTCACTGACTGTCAGAACCACAGAATAAAGAAAGCGTAGCTACACTTTCTTTATTCTGTGGTCAGAACCATCTAATTATTAGAAACATCGCTTTCGTGCTTTGCTCTCGGCAAAGTCTTTTATAATGTCATCAAAATTCAATGACTTTAATAGCAGGCAGACATCTTATTCTATGCTCATTACAGACAGACAGTTTAATCGCTCTTGCAACATGCTGCTGCGAATTTCATTCTTTAGGCCTGTTAATTTTAGTTTTGAGAAAGAACGCTCTCCGGTGCAGTTGATCACCATCATCGATAGAAAAATTCTTATCGCAATTTCAACGTTCGGAAATGTTGATTCCAATTTGTCATCCTTAATCATGGCATATATACAGGGTGGTCCAAAATAAACCGCACAATGATAAATTGATAGTACTTTATTCAGACCAATTCAAATATAACCGTGAAAATTCACAAAAACACAGCAATTATTTTTACTGTAACATTAGATGGATGGATTTTGTTACATAAAATGTTCAATGTGTCCTCCTTGCTGCTCGACCACGCATTGAAGCCGACGATGCCATTGATCATTTGCGCGTTCAATGAAACGCTGTGACAGCTTGGTCCACTCTGTGACGATTGTTTCTTTCAGCTGATCCACTGGAGTGAAACTTTTACGATGGTATACCATCTGTTGAAGAGCGCACCAATAGTACGACGTTTCCATCTCTTATTTGGAAATTCTTTCATCATACGCAACGACCCCCAATGTTACTGAGTTCGTAGATTCCAAATTAGACAACGGTCATTCTCAGTTAAGCGTCCCATGATCACAATCTCTTATAGACCTAAACAACAACTTCTTTACCATAAACTATGATAAACAATGATGAAGTCAATAATGACGTCAGAGAAAATATATAAATAAGTAAGAAAATGGCATTAAACATTGAATTTTTATACATTATATCAAGAAAACTGTCACTGTGCGGTTTATTTTGGACCACCCTGTATAATGACATAGGCCTAGATGGCACCAAGGTTTCTGCAGATGATACTGACATATAGAGCATTATTTTGTAGCTTGCATCTAAGTGAAATTTTAAAATAAATTTATGTATTTGATGTTTGACGTAGTGTTATTTTCTTGGGTCACCGCGGGGCCCCCCTTTAGCGCGGGGCCCTAGGCCCGTGCCTCGCGTGCCTAGGCCTTGAAACGGCTCTGGACCGTATAGTATTACTAGGCTACAGCATAAGAAACAGTCCTCCATGACATCCGGACAATTTACCAGGCGATAAAAAGAGCATTTCCGAAGTGCATTTTTAAGGTTCCCAGACAAAAATCACAAAATGGTCACCAGGATATCATAAACGCTTTTGCTGAAGTCAAATTCGGAAAGGGTTGCTTTTTGATTAGACCACAATATCATAATTTTTTTTATTTATCTGAAAACTAAATTCTTAACATTTTAAGAACTGATTGGACTCGTAAATGTAGCCTATGCATTATCGTACATCCGCACCCGCACTATTTGTTTTTTATTTTAAAAGTTGCTACAAAAAATCTAATGACAGTTTAGGGCCCGTGACTTTCCTGCCCAGGGGCCCGGAATTTCTGTCGGCGGGCCTGGCGAGAGGTAGCGAGTTCGTGGCCCCCCCTCGTTGGGCGGAAATGCTTTGTAGGCTGCTATTAGCGCCGTGTATTGCAGGCTGCCTGTTCAGTCAGTAGGCTATAGCTAAGTTTGATGTTAATTAGGATTACCGCATAACTTGTAGGTCTACAATGTCATGTAGGCCCAATGCGCACTGCGTTTGCAGGTGTTGAATTAAAAAATTATTGTTATTGTTATTTTTTATGCCCTGAGGTACTTTGTTCCCCCAGGGACTTATAAAATATAAAAGCAATGTGCCTGGAACGGCTAAACTTCATCCATTTCGGGCGTGGGTCTTCTAAAGGAACCACTAAAATTCGATGGCGTTGAAGCGCTGAATTGTGATTGAGAACCTCTGAAATAAATAACTGATCTCTCGCGATTCACCAGTAGCTAGTGTGAGGTGGCGACCAATGCCCGATATAAAATTGCGCTGTTGATGGGGCCAAGTGTCTCCAGGGCCAGGGGTATAAAAACATGCGGCGTGTCTAGAAATGCGTGGTATTTCTGCATCTTTCTTACCTCCACTAGACACGCCGCTGCCCCTGCTTGTATGACGATGCCAGTGTATGTATTATTGTGACGTCCCAGACTAGACTTTTGTCTGCCCTCCAAGGTATGAGTGCATATATTCCTCCTCCTTCTCCTCCTGCGCCTCATCCTGGCCCTCATCCTCCTCTTTCTCTTCGTCCTCCTTTTACTGGTCCTTCTTCTCCTCCTTCTTCTCCTCCTCCTGATCCTTCTGGTCCTTCTCCTCCTCTTTCTCTTCCTCCTTTTCCTCCAGGCCTTCTCCTCCTCCTTCCACTCCTCCTCGTTCTCCGCCTCCTTGTCCTTCTGGTCCTTCTCCTCCTCTTTCTCTTCCTCCTCCTTCTCCGGGTTCTTCTCCTCCTCCTTCTACTCTTCTTCCTTGCCGTCCTCCTCCCCATTCCTCCACATCCTCGTCCTCCATCGATCTTCATAATCTCGCTTCCTCCGTTTTCCAATCTTCGCGCGTGTCGATACTAAGTCTTAATATACTCCGTTGACTTTCATTGAGTCGATTCAATCGGAATGTCGCTTAGACGACGTGTAACGACACCGCCATCTCTACGGCGCGCCCCAGACCCACGCTACGAGTCGCTGTGTACAGCAGTAGAGCGACGGGTCCAATCGCTGATATATAGACATCCGTTTTCCCAGCGGTAACGTCAATTCCGCTTTCGTGTTGCCGTGGTAACCGATTAGGACGTGGACATCATTGATGACTAATACGGCGTTGGCGATGGTGATGGTGGTGGCTTCTTTTCAATCTCTCAGAGTCCTTTGAAGTGAGTTACAGACGTCTAGGTCAATCAAGTAATGGTTGGTCATTGTCAGTGTGTATGTCTTTGATACACAATGGATGGATGAATGGGGGATACAGCGCAGGTCTATTTACTGATGGCCAAGGTAGGTTTTTTGTTTATTCAACAATCCGGTTGACACACCGCAACCGGTAACAGTAGGCTATACAGTATATGTGGGGCGCGGTGGCGTAGTGGTGACGTCGTTGCATTGGAGCCGGAAGTTCGAGGTTCGAATCCGTAAGGACCCTTGGCAAGTCCTTAACTCACAATATTGCTCCGCGCTTCGGCGTGAAACTCCGATGCAGTGTCCGCTCTGCATTCGGGAGCGCCTCTGAGTAGTGAGAATTTGAAGGGGCGCTATATGACAAGTGCACATACAAACACTGTACAGATACGCAGCTATCTTATTTAACATCAATCCTAACTATACTAACAGAACAGACAGCCTGCAACACCGTGGCGCCATGTAGCTAGTCTAACTCCTTGCACTTCTTTGCACAAAGTAAATGAGAATACGTTATTGTAAATGAACTGAAGTCAACTTTTGTTAGCTTGACAACCTTAGCATATAATTATTATGAGTTGATAGGTTTATCTGCAGCCTTTAGTTTTGTGGAGTTTATGAAATCGTACACTGTATGCACTAATATGCTGGACGCATGGATGGATGGACCGTTTGGTTGTTGGACGGATAGATTTAAATGGAATCAATGGATGGATGGATGGATGGATGGATGGATGGATGGATGGATCAATAGATAGATGCACGATAGATGATAGATGTACAAACAAATAGTTGGTTGAGTAGATGAATGAATGAATGAATGGATGGATGGATGGACGGATGGATGGATAGATGGATGGATGGACGGATGGATGGATAGATGGATGGACGGATTGTAAGTCCATCGATAGAATAGTGATAGATCCATGGTTGGATTGATGAATCATTTTTCACACAAAAGGATCGAATATAAATCGACAATATAACGACAGATGGATGAATGAATAGTTCCACGAAATCCTATAACATAAGTATGCTGGCCTACATGTCCACTCACTTACACATATTAATGCATACACAACACACACACATATTACATATATAAATATATATATGTATATAATAATGTAAATACATAATATGCGTGTAAATGCCATAAAGGCATAAGTACAAGAGTATATATACATATTATATATATATATATTTCATTGATATATACGGGACATCAATAGCGTGTCTAAACCAGATCGTGTCATCAGGTCTATCTCTAAATGACAGAGATTCCGACTTCGTGACGATCCGTTTCAAAGAACACTGCACTGATCGGAAGAAATACAGCTGCAACCTTTAACTGCGCACATGTATAGTGCATGCATGGAGAGACTGTATTGGCAGTGCACTGGTCTTTGATGATCATTGCATGACTGATTCTCGAATATACTTCCATATTACATAGGCAATAATTAGGTATATATATATGTGCAATTATGCATAGAACATTAGTTACACATAATATATAATAATATATATATATATAAATTGAAGACAGGAACAAATGAACAGATACGACATGGACAAAGATTCAAAGTGCATGGTAGGAAAGTAGACAAAGAAAGACTTGGTGATTGTTATACATACATACATACTTACAAACATACATGCATACATACATACATACATACATACATACATACATACATGCATACATACATACATACATACATACATACATACATACATACATACATACATACATACATACATACATGTCATACATACATACATACAAACATACATACATACATACATACATACATACATACATACATACATACATACATACATACATACATACATACATACATACATACATACATACATACATACATACATACATACATACATACATACATACATACATACATACATACATACATACATACATACATACATACATACATACATACATACATACATACATACATACATACATACATACATACATACATACATACATACATAGCATTGCAGTTGGTGGCGTCGTTGCCTTGAAGCCGGAAGGTCCGAGGTTCGAATCCACCTCCCCGCGTAAGGACCTTGGGCAAGTCCTTCACTTACAATTGCTCAGCGCTTCGGCGTGAAACTCCGATGCAGTGTCCGCTCTGCATCGGGAGCGCCTCTGACTAGAAAGCTTGAAGGGGCGCTATAACAAGTGCACATACATACATACATACATACATACATACATACATACATTGCATACGTACATGCATGCTACATACATATGCAATTATGCATGTGACATGAAAAGCAGCGCTTGGATATACTTGAATGGACTTGTGTTTCTTCCACGCTTCAGTCGTTTACTGCCGCCCAGTTGGCAGTAAAGCAGCGAAGCAAAACCTTCAGATTTAGACAACTACTCCCAGTGGGTCATTGCATGACTCTCTAAAATCGATATAAGCTTATACAACAATTTTACAACATGAATTGGATTCTGTCGATCTGTTAATCACGTCTGAGAATCTCTCATTTGTTTACTGTCTCCGTATCTATATAATTATATATATATATAATGATATATAATCTTACATAATTTAATTATAAATATTATATATTATATTAGGCCCTGAGCTGTTTTTGAGGAATATTTAGAACTGCACAACTCCTTTCCTTTCTCATGCCCCTTGGTAAATTACTTCCAATCGGAGGACAATGATCTTTTTGCTAGTTTTCAATGTACAGAAGTGCTTCAACAACTGCACAAATCCATTTACAACAGCCCGTATGATGTACAACTGCACGCTAAAAAGCCCTGATTACAGTGATTAGGCCTATATGTCTTTTCTTTCTTCCATATAAATCTAACTATCTGCCATTCGCTGTCCATCTATCTAAATATCTATGTGCCATTGTGCCATTGTCATGCCTACCTGTCTATCTGTGTCAGTGTTTATGTCCAATGCCCATCCGTCCATCCATCCGTGCATCAATCCATTCATTCACCCATTCATTCATTCATCCATTCATTTAACCCTCCATTCTTCCATTCATCCGTCCATCAATCCATATATGCATTCACCCACTTATTATCAATTTATCCATCCATACATCCATCCATATTTTAAACAACTATGATGATGATGATGATGATGATGATGATGACGAATCTTGACGACGACGACGACGACGACGATGATGATGCCTATACTCAATTGGCAACTTAAGGTAGAATTATTTATGGATAGGCTGCAGCAGACGTTTGCTTGTGTTGAGTACATGTAGATTTATGGCTCCACCTATTCGTGTGTGTGTGTGTCTACAGCCATCGTGGCTTTCTCGTTAGCCAGTTAGCCATCTGTGCGACGCGTTTATTAGGCTCTAAAGACGCCATTCTATAGCGCCTTGATGTGCTTCCAGATCGATCCGTCCGCATTTTGCTGGCGCTATAAAAGTATTTAGATTAAATCAGAACAGACGCAGCCATATTAGGACAGATAGAGACGCATACAAAGCAACAGACAGCCCAGCATCATCAATGTGCGAAGAAAACAATTATTATATAGGACAGAAAAGTACAGCAAAACATGCAGGGAGTTTACAGTGAGTTTATATACGTCAGCGACCTCCTGCAGTGTCTGAAAACATGCGCTATATGAACGAGGTCTGATATATCAACAACACGTGCGCACATGCAGCATGCACACACGCACGCACTCGCGAGCGCGTGCACACATATACATACACACATTTTTGACAACCGCTGATAGGCCTATAGGATATCTCTACTGCATGACTGGTTTGGATCAAACATGACTTATAAGCGACACGTTCGTTGCACTCCATGCAGGTGGTCACATGCAGGCAAAAAGAAGGATGCAAGGAGTTAGTATTGTATTGTATCTCAGTGGTTCCCAAACTTCAGCAGGCCACGGACCGGCAATAATTTTTGGTGAAGCTCACGGACCGCTAACTTAGGCCTTAATGGCGATGATCAACACAAATAAGCATCAATGTAGTAAATTTAGAAAAAATATAATTCTTTAATTCGCCATCTGGCAAGTTAAAATAAGGCGCGTTGATTTCTTCAAATGTTTAAATATTAAGACAGAAATTTGAATAAATTTTGGACAGCAATTAGAACAATAATTTCACTATTTCAAACAAATAAACCAATCATTACAGTTAATTTTTTATTTTTAACTCTTCTCCGCGGACCGGCGATCATACCTCCGCGGACCGGCACCGGTCCGTGGACCACCACTTTGGGAACCACTGTTGTATCTGATAGCTTCTGAAGCCCTTCTCGCAACCAAAGCCTTTCAGAAGCGCTCCCAGTGCGTGCGACCCCGATGAAAAAGGAAGGTTTTGAGACGAGAAATAATTATTATGACGAAAGACTACGAGAGAGAATGGCAGAGCGAACTGATGGGGAAGTCCATTCCATCGGAAGGACTCCAAAGGAGTGTCAATGCAGGACCAAAAATGATCTGGATAGAGCCATAGCGGTCCTGACGGGTATGCCCTGAATGAATGTAGGAAGGTGTGTTTGATGATGAGCGTTGTGTGGGTCCAACAGATCAATTTAAGTTTTATCCTGAATTCAACAGGAAGCCAATGCAGCCGATGAGTGGGACTGCATGTGGAGCGTGTTGGATTATATATTGGAATGCGGAACACAACCCGAACGAAGTAGTTTTGTATGCGTTGCGTTTGTAGAGTAATTGAGCTTGATGTCTGATGGACATACATGTAGAAAAACCGAATTAGCACACACAAAACCGAATTAACATGCAATCAACTGCTGCGAGAGGAGGCAAGAAAACAGGCAATGGTTTGCGATCTATTCATAGTCAGAGTCGACCTGCATTATGATGATGTGACGTATTTTGCCCTGATGTGATAGAAACAAAATTTAGAGTTATTATCTGCAATGTGCGGTCGGAATGCGAGTTTGAAAATACTGTTCATGAGCAGAGTGTTTTGTCATGTGATTTTGACAGTATATCTGATAGTGGCACAATAGTTTGATATAGGCTAAGTACTGTATCATAAAGGATTATTTCCCATAGCACCGAAATGTCTGTGTAATAGAGATAATACACGTGCATGCATTTATTTGCATAATTATGCGTGTATAACTGTATACATCAAGTGTATCTAATCTATGTATATATGTGTATGTAGGCCTATACAATACACATACCGTGGCCTACATAAATATATGTATGGGCCTATATTATATATAGTATATATATTTATATACAGACATATATATGCACATATATTTATGATAATATGTATACAATATAAAGACATAATTTATTATACATATTAGACATATCTGTCGTGATGGTTGCATCGCTATACACTGTGAGTGACTTCAAACTAAGATGCTGACGACGTCCTGGCATCGTATTATATTACAGCTTAGCGATGCCTTAAGCAAATAAATCATAATTAGAACGCAGCGCATCCTCCGCATGCATTGACGATTGCTTTATAATCAAGTTTACGCCGATCATTGAAAGCGATTTGTGTACAGCTGCAGCTGATGCTGATGCTGGTCTCTGGCTCTTGCTGAAGATCGGTGAGCCATCTCTATTATACAGTCCAGCACTGTGTCTATGTTGCGAAGAGTTTCTGGCAGTCACCAGGGGGCCGGTGTAGGCGCATTTGTATAGCGCATTTGCATAGCGCGTTACCGTTGGTTTTTATGTTCTACGTGAGAAACTGGGGGGATGGTTGTAGTGAGTGAGTGAGCGAGTAAATGGGTGGGCAATTGAGTGACAGCGAGGCATAGACAGACATCTTATCTTATCTTATCTGATAATTTATAAAGCGCTTCTTGCAGCAAGAGCCTTTCAGAAGCGCTCCCAGTGCGTTCATCTCCGAGAAAAAGGCAAATTTTTAGACGAGAGAAAGATGAGGATACACTACCAGAGAGGATGGCAGAGCGAACTGATGGGGGAAGCCCATTCCATAGAGAGGGACCAATGCAGGCAAATGATCTGGATTGCGCCATGGCGGTCCTGACTCGCGGGACAAAGAGGTCAAGCCGATCAGAGGACCTAAGAGGACGCAGCGAAGTGGCAGAAGGGGGGCGAAGTATCTGATCACACAGATACTTCGGAGCAAGACCCATTTGAGACTTGATGACCAAAATTAGGACCTTAAATTGTATACGGGTCGAGAATGGAAGCCAGTGAAGTTGTTCAGTCATGAATGAAGAAATGTGGGAGAATCGAGGAAGGCGGGCAATGAGCCTAGCGGCAGCATTGAGTACAGATTGCAGAGGAGCTAGGCGAACCTTGGGTAGACCAATAAGAACAGAATTACAATAGTCAAGCCGAGAACAGACAAAAGCATGAACAATTGAGGTAAAGATCGAAGATGTGACAGATTTGCGAATAGCCCTGAGACGCCTTAGCTGGAAGTAGGAAGAGCGAGTAAGATTGGCAATGTGCTCAGTGAAGGTAAGAGAACTATCTAGGGTGACACCTAGGTCACGAACACTGGAGGAGAAGTTGAAGTGAGGAAAAGTTTGAGAGAGCAGTGTGTAGTCAAGTTTTTGAAGCTGTTGAGGAGTGCCAAACCAAATCAACTGGGTTTTGGAAGAGTTCAAAGAAAGACGATTAGATGACATCCACAGATGAAGATCTTGTGATAGAGCATCAATTCGACCTGCAAGAAGGAGTTGAGCAGAAGAGGGTCCATGGACATAGGCTTGGACATCATCAGCGAAAAGGTGGCCAGTTGCAGAGTGGCCAGGAAAAAGAGAGGTAATGCCAGCCGTGTAAAGGATGAAAAGGAGTGGGCCTAGGACAGAACCCTGAGGAACACCCAAGACAACAGGGACCCACTGAGTCCTAGAGTCACCAGAGATGATCATTTGGGTGCGATCAGACAGGTAGGACCGAAACCAAAGGAGAGGAGAACCCTTGAGTCCGCAGGATGTTTCAAGTCGTTGCAAGAGAATCTCATGATCAACCATGTCAAAGGCTGCAGAGACGTCGAAGAGAGCCAAAAGAGTGACTTGAGACTTGTCAACAGCAGAGTAAATATCAGAAAGCATGGAAAGGAGGGCTGTTTCCGTAGAGTGATTAGCCCTATAGCCAGACTGGTGGGATGGAAGGAGACCCGATTTCTCAAGATAGGGAAGAAGTTGCATGGATACAAGTCTCTCAAGAGTCTTAGACATACATACCGGACGGTATAGGCAGCCAAGCAGAGACAGACTGG
Source organism: Lumbricus rubellus (assembly GCA_945859605.1). NCBI lineage: Eukaryota > Metazoa > Annelida > Clitellata > Crassiclitellata > Lumbricidae > Lumbricus > Lumbricus rubellus. The sequence goes on along the minus strand of OX243824.1, from coordinate 25,796,118 downwards.
CAGGGAGACAGACATGGAGAAAGACAGCCGGACATACAGGCATGTAGACAGACAGACAGACAGACAGGTAGACAGACAGATAGACAGACAGAGATGAGTGAAGAAGAGGAGAAAGAAAAGAGACACGCAGGGATATTTAGCTATAGCTATTGAAGCGCCCAAATGGTAGACAATGTGGGAATTGATGACAAAGGAAGCAAAGGTTCCATAATAATTCATTAAACAATAGCAATTGTTATTGAATGGCCTCTGCAGATCTCTTTAGACCATACCGGTAACTCATTGGGCAATCGTCTGCCAAGCTGAAACCATTGTCTGCTGCTAACAAATGAGTCTCTTTCTATTGTTTCCAAGCTTGGACGGTGCCAGCTGTGGGAAGATACGATGGAGATGGTGCTGATGGTGCTATGCGCTCCATACGTCCTCCGTGGGTTATTAGGTGCATTTATAGAGTTAATTAAATAACGATTTCTTTGTTCTGCTAATTAATTATAATTAATTGTTATACTTTTGTACAGACGCGTGGCAACTTTGAATCCTTGCATGGTGGTTATGTCATCTCAAGCATAGGCGTAGGAGACGGGGGTCCAGAGGGGGCAAATGCCCCCCAAATTTCGGGCAAGTCTGATTTTTCGGGCAAGCAGACCCGGAAAAATAAAAAAAAGTTTTAGAAAAGTTTTACTTTTTTATTTTTCCGGGTCTTCTTGCCCGAAAAATCAGACTTGCCCGAACAAAAATGGTCGTCAGACCTTTCGAGCAAAAAGTAATGTGAAATTTCAGAAGATTTTGCCCGGATGACTAAAAAAGTCGTCAGAATTTTCGGGCAAACGTAACGGAAATTTTTCTTAGGATTTCGGCCGGACCAAAAAAATTTTTCGGGCAAAAGTCTCATTTTTGCCCCCCCCCAACGTTGAGATGTCCCCTACGCCTATGATCTCAAGGCACGCGAATAACAACATTCCGTGACTGACTGTTTACCCGTTTGTCTGTTCCTCTGTCTGCTTCTCTGTCTGTTCGTCTGCCTCTGTCTCTCTGCTTGCCTCTATCTCTCTATTTTTATGTCTGTTCATCTGTTTAATATATCCTATGGTGTATATATTTGTACGTCTGTCTGTCTGTATGGTTGTCTATCTGGTTGTCTGTTTGGTCTTTCTGCATGCCCAACTAGGTTTGTCTATATTATCTCTACATCATTATGTCTATTTCCTTGTCCAAGTGTTTATTATTCGTCCATCAGTTTGCTTGCCTATCTGTCTGTCTGTGTGCCTGCCTGTCTGTCTGTCTGTCTGTCTGTCTGTCTGTCTGTCTGTGTGCTTCTCTGTCTATCTATTTAGCCTACGCCATTCAGTTTTTAAATACCGTGCAGCGCCTGTCGTTTGAATTAAAACTTTTAATCCAGCCATCGATATTAATGCGATTGAGAAGCTGAATCTGACCGTTCGCCACAATGCCCACTTCCGGTTCGCGAGTAAATTGAAGCCATGCGCCGTCGGCAGCGGCGACGGCGGCGGCGCTTTTGCGACGGCGCATGGCTCTGAATGTCGTTCTTTGTTTCGTTGCGAATTAATTGCTTTAGCGGGAAACAAAGAGTTTTCTTCGCTTTCTTCGTCTGATTGCCTCGCTTTGCAATGCATGACGGGAGATCTGGGCACCGTGCATAAAACGTTTGTCCGCCTGCTCAATAATTTTCTTTCACTTCCGGTGTTTGGGGTTGATTGATCAGGGTCATTACGGGTAGGTCGATAGTCTTTTTTTAGCAAGGGAAACCATCCACCCCCGCGTTGAGGAAGACAATGGGAAATCAATGCCACAGACAATGGTATTAATGACAATATGTGTTATTCCTATATATGAAACTAAAAGGAACTAATGAAACCCCCATAATAAACATGTGCTGGTAGTCCAATGTGAGAACAAAACATGTAGATAACCAATTGCTATCAAAAGCTGCAAAACTATTACACATGTTTAATAGTTGCATGCTGGTCTGCAAGGAAGCTATAGTAGGCTACATGTACGTGTAAAAGGTGCTCTATAAACAAAATGACCTCGTAGACAAGTAATATATACATCCGAATTATTTCTTGTCCCCCGTTTTAACTGTTAGTGAGATTATTGTCAATTGAAATCCTACAAAGATTTGAATAACTATTCAGCACGAAAAACTCCGGGGAAAAGAAATGTTTTTAAAGAGCGAGACACTGATAGTGAAAAACCAAAAATATTGGTTTATATTATACTGGCATAATCTTCGCCAGAGGCATAAGTGAGATGCAAAACAAAGATTTCTCTGCTATATGTGTAGGCTATTCTCCTGCTTTCTGCACATTGCTGAGATTTCTCCAGTCTTAATTAAAATCAGTGTATTGTGAAACCAGACACTAGACTTTATCTCAACTTTTGTTTGTGCGCATCGCGGTCGTTGGGCCCCAAGCGATTAATTCCAAATCTAAAAGGCAGATATGGCTGCTAAGCATATAATATATGGGTTCAAGATTTTTGAAATCACCGACTTAAAAATACTTTCTATATGTACTGTCAACCAAATAATTATGGCCCATAGTTTGTGTGTCTGTGACTCTTCAGCGATGTATTCTGTTTAGTAATCCTGCCACGAACTCATATTGGGACACATGTGCATTGTGTGATGTTAATAATTATGTGCATGCGAGCGGAAGCACTTGCCGTATGTCAAACGATATTTTGATTAAAGAATTTAGTGCACGAACGCGTATGCCTTGTCTCAGATAGCCTAGAGTTAGATCAGAGGCTGAAGCACCGTTTATAAACTTTATACGCAGGACCGGAATCTTCTTCTTTTGCCGTTTTGTACAAGTTTGTTGGCGATAATAATTTGAGTTCCGAAAATTCCACATCTTTATACTTGCAAAATAAAAGCCTTTTAATAATTACATCTATGAAGACTGCAGATTGACGAATAATCATGTTTACAAAATAAAATAATAAATGCCTTTAGATGTTGAAAACATGATCTTTATTAAACTGAATTTTAAGTGGGGCGACATCTAGCGACATCTATCGTTGTGAGTGAAAATAATGGATGAACAATTGAACACAGACTGTTCACAGGGAACCAGTTTTGTGTTAGAAAGTCCTTGATTGAGGTTTAGTAATAAAGGTCAATAGGCTACACACAGCAAAAGACTGAAAGAGAGGCAAAAGACGTTGGTAGAACTTAGTGCGTTAAACATTGGTGCAATAGCCATTACAAACAAAATTAAATAATATCCAGTTGCTTCAGAATATTATGGATGGTGATATATATCATCTGGTCTGTTAGTATTTGGCTATTATTTTCCCACTCCAGTCCAGTTTTGTGATGTCATGCGAGAGTGTCACGTACTTGTCATCCCATCTGTCCAACAGTTTGCAGTAGTCCTCTCTGCCCTTTGAACCGACGTGCAGACCAACCTCACGACGATTAATGCAAAGACAAGATGCAGTGTCATTGTTGTACACTTTCAGATTGTTGTATATGCTGAAGAGTTTCTGAGAATAAATGAAATACAAGAACCATTGTTCCCACATAGAGTCAGCTGCTCCACTTGCTTCATAGCCCTTATACCACTCCGTTGAAATACTACCAGGAATATATGGATGAAATTTAGGCTTGTTAATATGCACATGGTACCAATCTTGAAACTCTTTCCACACGGATGGCTTAGGAGAGAAACCCCATGTTCCAAAGCATTTGTACATAAAGACAGTCTCGTTTTTTGGAGCTGCCAACGGGTTGTAGGAACCATCATGAGATTTCTGTTCGTCACTAGTAAGTGTAGCTCCAGAGAAGTCGTTTCTTGAATCATAAAAGTTATGAATAGCTTTAATCCAACGATAGCTGTACTTTGAAACACTGATGTCATCCTCTAAGATCAGCGCCAGTTCCTTGGAATCAGGATCTCTTGGTCTCCATGTATCTATCCACTGTCCATAGATTCCTGCATGAGCATTCTGTATATGAACTCGAGTTGTTCCATGTCGCCACTTAAATGAATGGGCAGCTTCAACAGTTTCGTTGTGTACTTGACCATTCTTGCTTCTGTCTATCCAGATTTCCAAAGCCGCTTTGTCTCCGTCCAACTCAACTTCGTCAATAGTTTTTAACAACTTCATCAACGACTCTGCTCTGTTGTACGTTATGACAATTATTCTGAAGTCAACTTCGTCTTCGTAAACGCACGGTGTTCCAGTTAGACACTGCGGAACCAACGTTTCCTTACGGTGGAAACTAAAACTACTCCATTCAGATTTAACAAATCCTAAAATCCTTATACTGCAGTAGATGAAGACGACAGATATGGCAGTGAACAGGCCTTTATTTAGCTTACATAGCCTTGAAATCCGCATATTGGCGTCGTATAATATTATGGTGTGCTTGAAATTTGTAATAATACAACGTGGGCTGCTTGCCTCTCCTTAAGTTAACATCACAGTAGATGATTCTTCGCACCTTTGTGTTCTAAAAGTTAAAATAAATAAACAGTTAAGGTTTTACATTATGGTTTTAAATTTGTGAGACATCCGCTTAAAACTATTGTATATTGAGTTTACACAGATTGCTCAGGCAATATTCCACCATATGCGATATATGCTGCGTATGTATGTATGCATACGTACATACATACATACATACATACATAGTACATACATACATACATACATACATACATACATACATACATACATACATACATACACACACACATACATACATACATACATACATAGTACATACATACATACATACATACATACATACATACATACATACATACATACATACATGCATGCATGCATGCATACATACATACATACATACATGCATGCATGCATGCATGCATGCATGCATGTATGCATGCATACATACATACATACATACATACATACATACATACATACATACATACATACATACATACATACATACATACATACATACATACATACATACATACATACATACATACATACATATGAAATTTAATTATTCATTATCACTCATGTTAACATTTCTGCGTTATTGTCAGATTGTTTTTCTCAATAAAACGAATACCGTATACATACATACATACATGCATATATACACTGAACCTAAATGTAAGCAGATGGGGTGTAATGGTGGGGGTAATGCCCTACGGAATGGTAATGGTGAGGGTAATGGCAGGGGGTGATAGGGGGGTATTGTCCGGATCCCGTGTATAATGTTATATTATGCAACTTTACAATCTGACATAAAAGTATTTTTAGGCAAACACAGCTGGAAACCCACAATGGAGGACATAGTGGATAATTATGATTGGCGAAAACCACTAACCCTTATGTGGCCAGCGTCAGTTTAAAATGGCGGTATGAAAATTCTCTTATTTTTCAATATTGAAATGCCTTTTTAAAATATTCATCATAACTACCTTTAGGATGCTTGTGGTGTTGTTTTGCATTACCATAATATTAAAATACGAGTTGACTTCACTTAATTTTTCTTTGTTGAACATTGCATATTTAAATATTTCGATTTATCAAGAAACATATTTTTTTGCTACGTAGCCTACGCCAACTCAAAACAACTGAAATAAATCCGCATAAATGTTCACACAGGTCTTAGAATAGCCAAAAAAATTGGTTAAGAACAAAAAATTCAACTTAATAACCAAGAAACCGCCACTTTCTGTGTGTAAGTTTAAACTTGTGTAGGTCCAGTGAATGTATGTATGTATGTATGTATGTATGTATGTATGTATGTATGCATGTATGTATGTATGTATGTATGTATGTATGTATGTATGT
>OX243824.1:25692813-25785313 GCA_945859605.1 Lumbricus rubellus | reverse complement strand
CTATTCAACACTGGTTTGTTGATCTTCGATGTGACATGGAAACTGTATATGCACATCGATCAAGATAGATCAATTGCGGTGACATTCGATACGACACGATTGATTGTCTGGTCCATCGTGTCGCTGTCATCCGAATTGATTGATTAGCCTACTTGATTGATTACTTGATTGATTACTTGATTGATTGTTTGATTAATTATTTGATTGATTGTTTGATTGATTACTTTATTGATTATTTGATTGATTGTTTGATTGATTATTTGATTGATTGTTTGATTGATTATTTGATTGATTGTTTGATTGATTACTTGATTGATTATTTGATTGATTGTTTGATTGATTATTTGATTGATTGTTTGATTGATTATTTGATTGATTGTTTGATTGATTACTTGATTGATTATTTGATTGATTGTTTGATTGACTTTCGTATCAAAAGACCCAGGACTGGACAGAACCACATTTTCACTTCCATACAGCCGAATAATTTTGTTCGCGTAAGTGTATATTTTCCAAGCCCTGCAGCTGGTGTGAGGAACATCAATATGATGGTGTACATTGTACAATCAATACATGCATGATATACCGTAGCGCACGTGTAGACTCACATGCACACAAATTGCACAATACAATTATACAACTGAAATTTGATATCGCACTTCTTGTATACAAAGCTCAGAAGTGCATGCACGACTCAACGGCGCAACTGCAATTGTATTGCAGAGCAACATTATTGAGATTGAAGGACTTGCTCAAGGTCCCTATAAAGCTATAAACTACAGTGACCGCCTCTGATGGGGATCGAACCTGTACTCTTCGCATTACAGGCCGACCACCCTGACCAATCTGACACCATGCCTCACTACCACTGTATGCCTTTAACGGACTTCCAAAGGCTTTTAAGCCTGTATACATCTTCGGTTGATTTAGGTAGATCTTTAAAGACACTCCGTAGTCCTTTATATGGAATGCCCTGCTTCTGCATTGAGCAACATTATCATAATGTTTAATCACGATACAGGGCCTTTTAAAAGTCTCACCAGGCTTACCATTATAGAGTAAGGAACAGCTTTATAAAGTTCATTATTAAACTGATAAAGTTTAAGAAAAATTTGATTTATTTGAATGTTCTGTCCAGATCTAACTGTAGTGATATATATATATATATATATTGCGAATTTGTTATTTTCCTCTGGAAATCATACAGCGGGATCATATAACATGATAGTTATAGACCATTAAAAAAAGTAAAAATAGACTTTCATTATTGCCCATACTCTCTTCGCGAACACCACCAGCCTCAGGTGGTTTTGCCACTCGAACATCGGCGGTAGCTGGCCAGGTCTTCCCTCCGAACCCAATTAAGGTCAGACCCCTACCTGCGCAGTGAAATTTTTCCTGCTGCGCTCTCGGAGTTTGAATGCTGAGTGCACCTAGGTGGGGACAGCTTCAGGGTTCGGATCCCGTTTGTTCTGCCACTGTGTTACTGTTCAGCTATCACCCGGATGTTAATGGTGCATTCTGTTCATTATTGTTAATATAATATATTAATAATATTAGCACTACTGTAAGTTCTGTATAATTATACAGATTAGATTATTATAATAGCTTTGCTATACACAATATGTGTGTGTGTGCGTGCGCGTGAGTAATCGAAGTGGCTTCTGTTTTTGCTAATTATATAGGCCTATGGTATGGTATGGTATAAATGTCATTGTCATCATCATACATGTGCGTATATACGGTAATACCTGTGGCAATTAAATGTAATTAGAATAATTTAATTAGACCAAGATAATTAGAACAGTGTTACAATACAATGGTGCTATATAATGATGCAATAAGAGAAGTGTAAAGAGAATAATAGTTATTACAATTTGATGCGCGATGCAACATGTCCACACGCAAAGCATAGTTATTATGGCCGTCAGGCAGGGCTTTTGTAACGTGCATTTGTACACTAACTGCGCAGTATACTAAATGGATTTGTGCAGTTGTAGAAGCACTTCTGTACAGTTATAACTAGCAAAAAGGTCATTGTCCTCCGATTGGAAGTAATTTTACCATGGAGGATGGGAAAGGAAAGAAGGAGTTGTGCAGTTATGAAAATTCCTTAAAAACAGCTCTACCGTCAAGGCGGCTCTTCGAATGTGGCTATTGTTCATTTTCTGACAACCCTATCATTTCTAACCTGACGCAGCGATCTGTTTGGATTTCTTGCGATTCTGGTTGTGAGGAGTTTTTTGGTAGAGCTCACGGATGCGGGATCGCTTCCCGCTACCCTTCAACTCGGGCGGAGTTTATCAGGACTAGGGGGGCTAAGCCCCAATAAGACCCAATATGGTTTTTATGAGATTTCGACTGGATGACTAAAAAATATAAAAAGCATCAACTTTTTTGGGCCGAGAAAAAAATGTCGGCGCCGCTCGATCTGGACAGTCTCCGCCCCAACCAAAGCCCAAGTTTTAAGCCCCTTCCCAAGAACGGAAACCAAACTCCGTCCTTGACCTTCATAAGGTCCGCTCAACCTTCCATTCGGCAGTTAGCGTTGGTAAACTGAGTAATAGGGCGTTATTGAACCTTTAATGACAGCCGACAGTTAAATTCGACTCCTTTAATAAATGACTTGTGATCAACTGTTCATAATGAATTTTAATCGCAAGTTTATAATGCGTTGTGTGAGTTTGAAAAATAAACGAAGATCATATTACTATAGTTCTGCTCATTTTTTAGTTCTAAGCCTCTAAGCACAAGGTCTTAGCTAATGGATCATCTATTCAACTTACTTACTCATCGCAGCATAACGTGCGATTTCTTTGGCCCAGTGCATTTAGACTGGTTTCCTGTGCGTTGATATAATTATAATGGCGCTGAAGCCATTAAATGAGATGGATAACGTTTTCTGCCAATTAAGGAAGCACCTCAACTGTTACAGTCAACAGTCTTTTCCTTTAGTCAGTGCACATGGGAAAGTGTCCACGTCAATAAGCACCCGCAGCCAGTAGAACTGAGGCGATTGTTGGAAGATTTACTTGGCTACAAAGTCGATTCACTGTTTGACGCTTTTCCAGGTGCCAAGTCATTCTCCTGCGTCTTCGTAGCTGGTCCTGTGATAGTGCGACCCGGAATAGCCACCCCCTTATGGTATACTACTCTTCGTCAAATACCTGTTCATTCATTCATTCATTCATTTCAAGAATTTATATAGCACCTCTTCAGAAATCCACTCAGAAGCGCTCCCAGTCCAATGCATGTTTTCTTTTCTCTGTCTCTTTTCTCACTGTTCTTACGACTCTCCTATTTTTCGGAGTTGTATTGGGAGCGCTTCTGAGTAGCAAACATTGAGAAGTGCTATTGCTGTAATAATAAAATAAATAAATTCATGTGCAGCAGCTCCAGTATAGTTCCGCTGGTTCCACTCTCCGAAACATTAGAACAATAGCTTACGACAAGTACCGCAGTATTGTAAAGGCCAACAATAAATATTGTAATATTAGGACAATACGACAAGTACCGCAGTATATAGTAAAGGCCAACAATAAATATTGACTGGTGTTACTGCAGAATAGGTTTCACCTATACATACATGCAGTTGATTATAAATCACCAGTCAACTCCTCTCGTTGTCGACAGCAGCTGCTACTGCGGCAGAATGTTCACGAGGATAGGCCTAATACACATATATATATACACATATATACCTACTACCATGGGCGCCGACTCTGCGAGGCCCGTGAGTGCTCAGCACCACCAGAAATTGGCCATGCGAGGCCCTCCTATGCATGGGCACCACCAGAAATCAGCCGGCAAGATGTGCTTTTAAGATATTTTTTCTCTGTTGGGATTGCTTATCTATAAAAATCATTCCATCTTTAGTAGGCTGTACTTTTTAAAATCTCACTTAGTCTACCTTACAATAAATTATTAGGCCTACTCCTGTTTTATCCCATCTGTTAGTCTGAACTCCATTGGTCCTCAGCCGATCAGCGAATACGAGGAAACCCCGAAATCCTGCTTATAAATTCGGTCCGCTTCCGTCATTTTTTTTATTACGGACGAAGGTGACGATTTGAATGACATTGCTTCTTTAGGCCTATATTGTATAGGCCTACATGCTCAATAGTGTTCTTCAGTGCTCGAGAGTCACCTCCCAGCATCATAAAGCGGGATATTGTTTTGTCTTTAAAAACTACTTGAAATAGGGCCTACTAGGCCTATTTGAAAAACTATTCCACAGTGTTAATAAAGGCTCACTAAACAGTGGCTAATTGTCTGATTTCTTTTGCTAAATTTGAGTATGTTGACCTAATTAAGGGAGAGTGCTCCAAGACGCCCATGAAAACGAAGATTTTGCTTTTCTTCTGTTTGGATTCCAAGAGAAATAGGCTACATCAAACACAAAGCATGATAAAAAATTTAAATTGGGACGAACATTATTTTATTGAAGTTTTAAATCATGTCTTTTTGCATTGAGATAACAGGAAATTTTGACAAGGATGTCATGACGTCACAATGATAGACTAAGGTTCTACCATCGCAGTGTGACAATAAAAAAATCGAAAATGGGGAGGAGCACATCCCGTTCCCAAACCGCCTTCCCTGCTCGGCGCTGTGCTTCTCGACGATCATACTTTGGCCGCGAGTTCGTCCCTTCAAACCAGGACCAAGTCTCCGCCTATATGAACAGTGGTGATTTCAATAAGTCTCCTATAAAAAGGGTCAAAAAATTTGACTCGCTGGGTACAGCTAGTATATTTTCATATTCTTTTGGGCACCCCCACTCTTCAGCTCAACTCGGCGCCTATGCCTACTACTATATATACCTAGTGTGAGAGGTTGTTGCATGAATTTTACATTAAAGACGTCGTGATGTAGGTGTACAATACACGAATGTATGCATGTATTACATGTATGTATGTATGTATGTATGTATGCATGTATTACATGTATGTAATGTATGTATGTATGTATGTGTGTATGTATGTATGTATGTGTGTATGTATGTATGTATTACATGTATGTAATGTATGTATGTATGTATGTGTGTATGTATGTATGTATGTGTGTATGTATGTATGTATGTATGTATGTATGTATGTATGTATGTATGTATGTATGTATGTATGTATGTATGTATGTATGTATGTATGCATGTATTACATGTATGTAATGTATGTATGTATGTATGTGTGTATGTATGTATGTATGTATGTATGTATGTATTGTATGTATGTATGTATGTATGTATGTATGTATGTATGTATGTATATATGTATGTATGTATGTATGTATGTATGTATGTATGTATGTATGTATGTATGTATGTATGTATGTATGTATGTATGTATGTATGTATGTATGTATGTATGTATGTATGTATGTATGTATGTATGTATGTATGTATGTATGTATGTATGTATGTATGTATGTATGTATGTATGTATGTATGTATGTATGTATGCATGCATGCATGCATGTATGTATGTATGTATGTATGTATGTATGTATGTATGTATGTATGTATGTATGTATGTATGTATGTAGGCTATGTATGTATGTATGTATGTATGTATGTATGTATGTATGTACGAAGCATATACGTATGTAGCCTACGTGCATGCATGTTTGCGTGTATGCATGATTGTTTGTTTGCAATGCATGCATGAGTGTATGCATGTGTGTGTGTGATGTACACAATAATTAATATAATAGTTAAGCTTATGTGTATTTGTATGTGTTTGTTTAAACGTGGGCTATGTGTGCATCAATGTTTGTATTTATGTGTATATCACTGTATGTATGCGTAAATAAATGTACATAAATGTTAGTATGTAAGTTTGCGTGTATGCATGCATGCATTAAATTCCTATACTTTGAGCACCTCACGAAGACGCGGGAAGGATCTCCATTGAAGCGCTTTAAGGCAATTTGAAAACGTTTGCTGGACAGAGCCCTTTGCACTAATAAGCAATGATGATGATGATGGTTCTCTGCCCGAAGGAAGGTCCTACATGGCTTGCGCCATCTGGGGATGAAATGAGTGAGGTGGTTTCCCGTTTGCCTTCCCCACAGACAATGATGGGTAAGCAACTTGCCCAAGGTCGCTCCGCAGCAGCTTGGGCCACCGCGTCCCATGCGTGCTAGCCCGGGATATCTAAATCTCTAAATGTCAACTCCCAGCCCGGGGGCTTGAATCGCAGTCCGTTGTAACCAACAGACGTATGCCGCTCTTTATTACCGGTGTAGCTAACTAGGCCAGTTAATAAGCAATAGACAGCACTACATTGTAAATGCATTGAAATACAGTTTTGTGGGGGATAGATCAAGGCACGAGAAGACATGTGCGTGTTGGTGAGTCGCAGCGTGTCACATCCATTAAATTGTCTCCACATCCAGAAAACATCAACATCTCCAAATCATTAATAGAGTAAAGTTTCACTATATACAGAGCTATGTATTGCATTCCATAACCGTACCGACCGTCCGACACGATACCAAGGCCGTAGCCAGGATTTTATTTAGGGAGGGGATGTTTCTTCGCCGGAAAATTTTTGACGACCTTTTTTTGTTCCATTTTCATCGCCAAAATTTCTGACGACCTTTTATTTAGTCATCAGATCGAAAATTCAAGAATTTGTTTCCAAAATTCAAGAATTTTTCTTAAATTCATTTATTTCGTTATGTGCTAGTGAATGCATTATTTAATTTCGTCGAAGGGATGTTTCATGGTTTTATTTCATTGTTTTTCATCACGAGCTAGTAAATGCAATAGATTTTTCTGCATTTTCCATTTGGGGGGGGGGTGTTCAAACACCCAAAACACCCCCCCCCCTGTCTGCGGCCTTGCACGATACAAATTAAACTCGCACCGAGAAAAAAATAAAGTGGACATTTCGATTTGCTCTCGTCGACAAAACTTACACATCAACTTGAAAAAAAGTATTTTAAAAAACGGTGTTCATTTGCGATAAGCTATGGTCTACAGAAGCGAGAATTAGAAGCGAGTTCTACTGATAATTGCGGACTGGCTGTCAAAGTATTTAGTCTGGAAATTTTTTGCCATTTTCGTCGGCCACGTCTCGTTATCGCTCAATTCCCGTCAATGCTTATAAATCAGGTCATGAATAAGCAATGATGACGACGCTTTCGGGGGATGCCAACGCAAGCTGATGTTCAATCGAAAACAAAATGGCAGCCGACTTAAACAACGAGAGTATACATGTACCGTATGATGTATGCTGTTGGCTAGACGTCTGAAATGGCTGATTGCACAGGGTCAGGTCAGATTCGGTTCGAAAGTGGTCTTTGAAACACGAACAAGCAATTATAGAGCACTGTTGATGTTTCTAATCGAGTCTGATCGGTGTCGCCAACTCTGCTAGGATGAGTACAAAAAGCGTACATTGTCGGTGAAAAGATGAGACGGTGAGGGAGAGGACTGGCCAACCACCCTCGCATGCTGTGGCTGAGTAAATGAAGTTGCTAACATTTCTTACCCCTGGCTGTCTGAAAGTTAGCTTAAGGGACTGCGCATCTTCTTCTTCTTCTCCTCCTCCTCCTCCTTCTTCTCCTTCTTTTTTTTCTTCTTCTTCTCCTGCTCCTCCTGCTCCTCCTTCTCCTTTTTTCTTTCTTCTTCTTCTTCTTCTTCTTCTTCTTCATCATCTTCTTCTTCTTCTGCTCTTGCTCCTTCTTCTTCTCCTGCTCCTGCTCCTACTCCTGCTCCTCCTCCTTTTTTCTTTCTTCTTCTTCTTCTTCGTCTTCTGCTCTTGCTTCTTCTTCTTCTTCTTCTTCTTCTTCTTCTTCTCCTCTTCCTTCCTTCCTCCTCCTCCTCCTCCTCCACCTCCTCCTCGCTTTCCTTCTTCTTATTCATCATCATCGTCTTCTTCTCCTCCCTTTTCTTCTCCTTTTTCTTCTTCTTCTCCTCCTCCTCCTCCTTCCCTTCCTCCTCCTCCTCCTTCTCCTCCTCCACCTCCTCCTCACTTTCCTTCTTCTTATTCATCATCATCGTCTTCTTCTCATCATTCTTCTTCTTCTCCTCCTCCTCCTTCTTTTCCTCCTCCTCTTTCTTCTCCTCCTACTCCTCCTCCTCCTCCTTCTCTTCTTCTTCTTCTCCTCTGCCATAAAGAACCGTCAATGACGCGGTACAAGTGTGCATGACCCGTGAATGAATTGCTCAAAGTACCAACAGTGTGAGAGGCACAGAGCCACAGACCTTTATTGTCCAATGTCCATGTTACTGACCGTGTGCTCTGTTCTATCGACCACCGTGCCTTGAACCCATGTAACCACCATTCGACCATTCTCAGTTAGAGCCTAACAGTTTTATTCTGTCTTTTTAAAGCTGCTGTAACTATCAGTTCTAAAGCAGAAAGACTCCCGTGTACATACACTCTGCGCTATAAAATGCTCTTTTCTTCGTCCTATATAATAGAGCGTATACATGTAGGAGTCGATTGTGTAAATGCCTTATTCAACCAAGTGCGGTTTTTACTGTTCCTTTTCAGTCAGTCGAACTCTCCTAAAGGTGATAATTTACGTAGTAATATATGTTTATATATAAACATGTATATATATATATAATATATATAATTATATATACTACTTTTAAACAAATACGTAGCAACATATACATTATACACACACATATATATCCATACATTATTATATATATTTATACATTATATATATATATATACGTCATTGTTGATGTATACGGTTATATATAATCGAAGTGGGTTCTGTCGTCGGTAATTATTGGATGGGATAAATGTCATGGCTAGCTATCATCAGGAGCATCCGAGTACAGACCAGCAATAAAGCGATAAAAGGCTATTGAAAGGACACGGACGTACAGCCAGGCATATCGGCAGACGTTCGTGCACGGCTACACCGAAGGGCATACACATAACTCATCGCTGAAATTCGATTGGTCGCTCAACAGTTGGGGCATTAATTTCGACGTCCAAACTGGAAACACACCGAGGCAGAAAAGATGAGAAGACCCACAATGCATTGCATCGAACACGTGTGTCACGAAGTACGCATGCGCCGGGGGACGATGCCAGAACAATGGACGATTTTGAGATGCAAGGACCGAGGAGTTATTGCAGTGAACTCTACACATTGCTTGTCCGATAGGATGACGGGTCACTTGAATTGCGAGGTGATGCATTATAGTCTTTGGTAATGTGATCTTTGGTAATATAGTCTTTGGAATTGCTGTAACCTTTGTAAATGTTGTCTTAGGTATTGTAGTCTTTAGAATTGCAGTCTTTGTAAATGTAGTCTTAGGTAATGTAATGTAGTCTTTGGAATTTTAGTCTTTGTAAATGTAGTCTTAAGTAATGTAGTTTTTTTGAATTGCAGTCTTTGTAAATGTAGTCTTAGGTAATGTAATGTAGTCTTTGGAATTTTAGTCTTTGTGAATGTAGTCTTAAGTAATGTAGTTTTTTGGAATTGTAGTCTTTGTATATGTAGTCTTAAGTAAAGTAGTGTTTTGGAATTGTAGTCTTTGTAAATGTGGTCTTAGGTAATGTAATGTAGTCTTTGGAACTGTAGTCTTTGTAAATGTAGTCTTAAGTAATGTAGTTTTTGGAATTGTAGTCTTTGTAAATGTAGTCTTAGGTAATGCAGTCTTTGGAATTGTAGTCTTTGTAAATGTAGTCTTTGGAATTGTTGTCTTTGCAATTGTAGTCTTTGGCAATGTAGTCTTAGGTAATGTAGTCTTTGGAATTGTGATCTTTGTAGATGAAGTCTTTGGTGCTGTAGTCTTCGAAAATGTAGTCTTTGTAAATGTAGTCTTTGGTAATGTAGTCTTCGAAAATGTGGTCTTTGTTAATATGGCATTTGTTAGGCTATTGTTAATGCAATCTTTGGTAATGTAGTCTCTGGTAATATGGTCTTTGACAATAATTATAGTCTTTGGTAATGTAGTCTTGGGTTATGTAGTCTTTAGAAATATAGTCTTCGGTAATGTAGTCTCGGTAATGTGGGCTTTGGTAATGTAATCCTTTCTTTGGCAACGCAACCTTTGGTAATGTAGCAGCAAGGATATGCAATCTTTGGAAGTACAATATTTGACTAACTTTCAGAAGGATATTAATTTTTGACAATGTAATCTTTGGTAATGTAGCAGTGAAAATATAACAGTTGGTAGTGTTGTTTTTGGTAATGCAATATCTGACAATGTAATAGTGTGGAATGTAATCTTTTGCAATGCAATTTTTGACAATGTAGCTGTAATTTCGTCTTTTAATCTGAAATGCAGGGTAGTCTCTGACAATGCAACTATAACTAATGTGATCTTTGGCATTGTAAAACAGTGCGGACATCTATATTTAGCAATGCAGTCTTTGACAATGTAACTGCTGGGAAATGTGATCTTTGGCAATGCAATTTTTGCAATTTAAAGTAACGACAGTCCGCGGTAATGTAACAATGAAGAAATGTAATATTCGGCAATGAAAGAGTATTAGCGCGTATTAGAATCTAACGTCTGGCACGCAGATCTCATAATTACAAGTGGGACTAATATTGAAGGGATATGAAACCAACGATAAATAGGTCATTGAAAAACAATTGTTTCTGCATTCGGGACTTTTGATGGGGTGACTTCACCCGGTCATTCCAGGTCGTTTTGTTGACAACTGTCGTAGCAAAAACGAATTAATTTAACCATTTCTCGCCGGATGGGGTCACCCGTGACCTCATTAACCGGATAGGTAACAAAACAATTCCGGCTGGAAAGGTTTAATGATAAAGAGAACTTGTGAAATAAATAAAATGTATTCTAAGAAAGATCTTTGTGATTGGAGATATAAAAATTTTGATGAACTTTTGAGCGATTACGCCTGAGAATATGGTGTCGAAATTATACGGATAACGACTGGAAAAAATCCCGTCGAAACGATGCGACTCAATTCAAAATTACGCTGCTGTTTACCCGGATGAAGTCACATACATCGTTCGTGAGGCATCAGAATATGCAATCTCTGATTGGCTGAGAAGTTGCGGTTTCATGTCCCTTCGATATAAGTCCCAGGTAACATGAAGTAGGCCTAATGGTTTGTTATTTAAACAGGGAGATGACGTGATACTTAGGTAATAAGCTTATAATAGCTGGATAATGGCAAAGCACACTATCTTTGACGAAGCTAACATTGTAGGCTTAACTGTTTTGTTGACAGCTAGAAATATCACTGTAAAAATGTCATGCTTATTTTAAGCAAACCATAGGCCCTGCTCAAAAATACTGCCTACGGTCAGTGGAGGCGGATTGTCACGCATGTATAATGGACTGCGTGACGGACTACGTGACACGATCGTACAGGCAGGTCATGTTTCGTTTGATGAGTCTGGGGGTGGGTGGGTGGGTGGGTGGTGGTGGGGGGGGGGGGAGTATGGGGGGTTGGTACCGTTGGTGGACACAAAAGAGAATGTCTACTTCCGACCACTAAAAGCATTACACTCATCGATAGCTCACATGTATGCATGTAAGTGCGCGTGCAAACTGTGCATGCATGTATGATTAATTTATACATGTATGACATTGCATGCATGTGTATGTATGTATGTATGTATGTATGTATGTATGTATGTATGTATGTATGTATGTATGTATGTATGTATGTATGTATGTATGTATGTATGTATGTATGTATGTATGTATGTTCATGCTTGCATATACAATTTATAAATGCGTGTATGTATGTACGTTTGTATGTATGTATGTATGTATGTAAGTATGTATGTATGTATGTATGTATGTATGTATGTATGTATGTATGTATGTATGTATGTATGTATGTATGTATGTATGTATGTATGTATGTATGTATGTATGTATGTATGTATGTATGTATGTATGTATGTATGTATGTATGTATGTATGTATGTATGTATGTATGTATGTATGTATGTATGTATGTATGTATGTATGTATGTATGTATGTATGTATGTATGTATGTATGTATGTATGTATGTATGTATGTATGTATGTATGTATGTATGTATGTATGTATGTATGTATGTATGTATGTATGTATGTATGTATGTATGTATGTATGTATGTATGTATGTATGTATGTATGTATGTATGTATGTATGTATGTATGTATGCATGTATGTATGTATGTATGTATGTATGTACAGTATGCATGTATGTATGTATGTATGTACATGCATGCGTGTATGCATGTATGTATGTGTGTATGCGCATTGCATGATATATGTATCCGCATATACGCTTGTATGAATGCATATATTTGATGAATGTGTGCATTGCAAGTACAATGTAATACTACAATGTAGGTGTGCGTGAGTATGTGCGCACGAGACATGCATGTACATTGTACAATGTACATGTATGTACCTGATTGTTACCATTACCCTGAAACCCTCTCCATGCAATCATTAAATGATTGAATAGGGTTTCAGGGTACATGCGCCACATGGGCCCCAAGGAGGCAAATTTTGCCTTTTGGGGCCCATGTGGCGCTTGCTTGATGGAAATCCCTAATTGGTCATTGGAGTGATGCGCCATTGGCGCTGTGAAAGTGTATCGTTGGTCACAAGGGAAGTGTGCCTTAGGGGACAATTTGTCCATGGCCCTGGGGAATAGACGCCAATATATTCCTTGTGAATATATATATATATATATATATCACTCATATATATATATATATTATTTTATATATTTGACATTTGCCTTGTCCCGTCATCAATATGTCCCGTCATCAATACACACATTATAGGCTACAATACATGCTTGAGAGTTGCCACTGTATCGGTCTCTCATTCCGCCCCACTATGGGTACCCGCACATACGGGCAAGGGAGGGAACTTTCCCCTACCCCTGGAAAACTGAAACCTTTTGATTTTGTTCGAGCAACACTTTTTGTTTTAAAAAATGTCTTCGCAGGAAAGCGAAGTTCAAGGTGAAAGTGAAAAATTTACATTTAGAAACAATTTTATGAGAAAATACTTTTCTTATTTATCTGCACTGCATTTTCAAGCTCCTTTAAAATAGTTCAACCGTGACCATTAAGTGTGTTGTCACTGCATAAGTGCCTGCGGGCGCCCATGCGCTCCTTGCACTGCTTTTTCACCGAAAATATAATATTCCACATAAATTAGCTAAAACTTCAAATTAGGACAACAACTGAATGAAATCATAATGTAGATACAAATATAAAATTGTAGATCGACCTGTACTTTATAACTTCAATTTGTCAAGACAAAAATCGTTTCTCACCGAGGCTTAAGATGGTTTAGGGACGCCTGGCCTATCTGCCCTCTCGGGCCGGGAATTTCACTCGTCAACCCTGATGATCTAGAAATAGCTATTTACTAACATATTTCTGACTATTTGATTCATTAAGATCGCTAAGACCAGAGATGAATATAAACTTGCTTATTTTATACAGAGGTAATTTCCTTCTTTTCCATTTCTCTCCTGAAGTGTTCATGGCTTCCTTTAAAGAATTTTTAGCACTGCAGCACAGAATCACAGACCCCTGCTTTTCCTTCACAATATCCATAGTAAATTATTCTCAATCGGATGACAATGAACATTTGAGAACATTTTCAACTGCACAAAAGTGCGTTTACAGATGCACAAATCCATTTCGAACTGCTTTCGTGTCGAATTGCACATTAAAAAACCTATAGGTATCTCCCAAGGTCATTGCACATCGGGAAAAAACCGTATTTGCTGCCGCCGGTCGCTATAAAGACCATCAACAGCAGCTAATCGAAACCTTATCTCATAGTGGAACACTGCACACGATGTTCCCGTATAAATACGTTGTTTTATCACACGTAGGCGAGCAGTGGAAATTAGCCGACGTGAAGAACACGCAATTTCTCATAGGAAGCCCCACTGGAAGTAGGAAAAACATCGCTGGAAAATCTGGGATTGCTAAACAACAACCGGAAACAGGAACTTGGCGTGAACTGATTAGATTTTTTCTCCGACAAGGACTGAATCCCGCGCGAAGTCTCGCCAACTGTTCGTTTCGCGTTACACCCGGAGTTGTACAGTTTCAGGCGCTCGCCAAGGTTGGTTGGAGGTGGGGATTGGAGGTTGGGGCAGAAGTTTGGGTGGGGGGGGGGTAGTACTAGGTTGTTAGTCATTAAAAAACGACCGCGAAAGAATGTCCTCGTTCGTTCAATCTTTTGTTCGCTCTTTCATTTAGCCATTTATCTGTTTTTCGAGCGTGCATTCTGAGAATTATTACTATAGCGCATCTATCGTGGAGCGCTATATTTTAAGAAAAAGCATTAACGGATGGTACATGTAGGATTGTAGGTAGATAGTCTATGATATTATACATAGGCCTACATGCATTGGTCTCGAATGACCTTATTTTAGACCTGAACCTATCAGTGGCGGATCCAGAAGGTTGAAATGGGGGGGGCCAAATGGCAGTTGGTGGACGATCGGCCGAAGGCCGATCGGCGAGGCGCGTAGCGCCGAGAGGTTGGGGGAAAGGGGAGGGGTTTGGGGAGGGGGATGCGCCCCCTCCCCAACCAGAAATTTTTAAAATTCCGCACTGCAATGGCAGCATTTTAAGCTGTCATCTTAATGAAATTGCTCTCCACTACTTAAATGCTGACAAACCAAGAAAGAACTACCAAACTACCAGAATTGGCAGCCAGAGGCTGTTGTTTTACTAACTGTTCATCGAACAAAATGCTGAAATTTTACAGCTTGAAATGTAACAGATAGCTCTGGAAAGAAGTCATATAGTTGTACAAAAATAGCATCTGTACAACGTTTAACAGTAAAGTATACCTATTGTAAAATGATAGTATCATATAATTGTTTATAACAGTGAATAATAATATCATAATCATGATCACAATAGTAAATAACATCAAGGTATATTATAACATGTTTTTCTGAGTGAAAAATTTCATTTCTGTGAAAAAACTTGTGCCCTCCCTGGAGATGTCTAAATTAAAAAATAACTGGATTTATGGGCTTGTTATCTTGTATTATTTCAGGGCTTTTTAAAGGAATTTTTAGAACTGCACAACTTCCAACCAGCCTCCAAGGCCGTAGCCAGGTTTTGATTTCGGAGTGTGTTTCTTTGGCGGAAAATTTCTTACAAAATTTTCTAGTCGTCAAAATTTTTGAACACAACTTTTTAGTCGTAAACATGTCTGAAGACACCTTTGTTTAGTCGTCAAAATTTCTGAAGTCACCTTTGTTTAGGTGTCAAAATTTCCGAAGACATCTTTTTTTAGTTGTAAAAGTTTCTGAAGACACCTTTTTTTAGGTGTCAAAATTCCTGAAAACATTTTTTTTGTCGTGAAAATGTCTGAAGACACCTTTGTTTAATCATAAAAATTTCAGAAGACACCTTATTTTAGTCGTCAAAATTTCTGAAGACACCTTTGCTTAGGTGTAAAATTTCCGAAGAGATTTTTTTCTAGTTGTCAAAGTTTCTGAAGACACCTTTTTTTTATTGTCAAAATTTCTGAAAACACCTTTTTTAGTCGTAAGAATGCCTGAAGACACCTTTGTTTAGTCATCAAAATTTCTGAAGACACCTTTTTTAGTTGTCAAAATTTCTGATGACACCTTTTTTAGTTGTAAAAATTTTTGAAAACACCTTTTTTGGTCGTAAAAATGTCTACACCTTTGTTTAGTCATCAAAATTTCTGAAGACACCTTATTTTAGTCGTCAAAATTTCTAAAGACACCTTTTTTAGTTTTCAAAATTTCTGAACCTTTTTTTAGTCGTCAAAATTTCTGAAGACCATTTTAAAGTCAATCAGAAACGGCTTTCTTAGTATCTTTCGCCTAATTTCATGTTTTTTTTCTTTATGTGCTAGACTACTAGTGATTAATATTCTATTATTTTTTTACATTTTCTATTTCGGATGGTGTTTCCATGGGTTTATTTCACGTGTTAGGCCCTACAATGCCTACATCCACGAGTGGGCACACTTTTCCTTCCACTCAGTTGTTCTACTCTAAGCAGAGTCGCAAAATGGGTTATTGGTTTAGTTAGGCTGGTTTCAAAGTGCAGTTACAAACTTCAATCACAAAAGTTGCAATAGGCCTACAGTAACTAATAACTATAGGCTTCTGTAAATGTCTGTTTAAAGTGGCGTATTATTCCAAATCGGAAGACAACAACATTTCAAATTATTTTTTAACTGCACAAAAATGCTTTTACAACTGCACAAATCCATTTAGAACTGCACATTTTGTGTACAACTGCACGTTAAAAAGCCCTGTATTATTTCACAATGAGTCTACAGTCCGAAACATCGTTAGAACATTTAGTCTGTCTTCTGACATTGTGTTCTGAAGTATAGTAATTATTAGCTAACGTTTGCTCTACTTTGGAGAAAGCTCTTTCGGCTTTAGCACTACAAACTGGAAATGCCAATATATTCAGCATGGTGTGTACTTCACTGTTGGAAGAGAATCAGCAGGACATGAAAAAAAGTCTTAATTGCTGAAGAAGTATATGAAGATGTGGTGCTAAAACCTTCTTTCACACGACACATTGAGTAATAATGGGGGGGGGGGGCCAAGTTCTGTTAAAATTTCAAATGGGGCGAGTTCTGTTAAAATTTCAAATGTGCATGGCTATGGCCGGATTGGTTCCCCTGGATCCGCTCCTGATTAATAGTTATTTGTTTTTAGTTGCAAGTGTTGTTAGTGCTAATATTTTAACATCTTACAGTGAATATATACACGAATAGCATACACTGTATGCCATAAAAGACAAATCATAATCGGATACTGTTGAAAGATTGTTTCTTTTCTTTGCGTTATATTAATACACGTTACCGTTAGACCGCGAGCGCTTCTGAGTAAATTACCTTGAAGGTGCGCTATATAAAAAGTCAATAGGCCTATTATAATAAACAATAAATAATAATAATAATAATAATAATAATAAATAATAATAATAATAATAATAATATTTAATGTAATTGAGTGAGAGGCTAAGATTTTAACGACCTTTATATATTAATTCTCCTGGACATGACTGAACCCTGCAAAAAATCTTGTGGGCGTCATGGATGGGGGAGGCCACGTCCCATGGAGATTTGAAATGGGGGGGGGCCATGGCCGGATTGGCCCCCCTGGATCCGCCCCTGGAACCTATATTCTCTGGGACTCTGCCAGGATTCTTCCTTGCCAAACTTAAAACTGGTCTTTTGGTCGCGCTGAAGTCCGGAGCGCCTGGGAATAGGTTTTTTTTCATGAAGGGGTGCTATATAAATTTTCGAATGCATACATCGACCAATCTCTTTTGCAGCATGAATCGCTTCTCGTAGAACGAATAGATTCCCATAGATTTGGTAGCATAAGTCAGAATGAAAAGCATAATATTTAGGGCTGTGGTTCGATTAAAAATTTTAATCGAAATTAATCGCACGATTAATTTTTTTAATCGCAATTAACTGCAAATTAATCGCAATACATTTTCTTCAAATATATTAATCTGTACTGTTTTCTAAAGACCCATGAAGCATAAAATTTTAATGTCTGAATGCATTCTTTCTATTGCAAACATAAGCTTATTCAATGGCCTTTGGCTTAGGCCTATTGAATTTCTGCATTTAGTTTATTGAACGGTTTTGTATGACAGACAGAATTGAATCACTGTTAAAATCAGTCAACTGCTCAAAATCCGTTAATTTGTTCATTTGATAGCCTATAGGCCTAATTGTGAAAATTAGTCAACCGTTTTGTGACTATCAAAATTAATTATTTATACAGAAATTACATAGGCAGACCAGTTTTTTTTACATTGTTCGGTCCAAGGGATGCTCTTATTAATTAATAATTGTAGGTCTGCTATTGAACCTCATTATTTGGCCACAATTATTCACAAGAGGTTGCGGTTCTTGCCAAACCTCGTCACAGTTGTCCTGTAAACATTTATCATTAAATTTGAAACCTGGATCCATTGAAACCTGGAGTTCAACCAACGTTTAGTCTAATGGGGTGAGGAAACAACCTTAGTGGACGATGTCGACGGCTCATCGTTAGCGTTTAACGCATGTTTTGGTTAGCATGCAGGCGATAGGCCTAATTGAGCAAAGAATTGCTACGATAACACTCAATTGCTTTTTGGAATAATTGCCAAAGAATGTATCACTAGTTTTAAGTATGAGCTTTCCGTTTAAAACGAGTTTTTCTGCCTCTGATTCTATTTTAATCAGATCTAATTAACGCGTGCGATTAATGCGTTAAAATTTTTAATCGCAAATTTTTTTAACGCGTTAATCGCACGCGTTAACGCGATTAAATCAACAGCCCTAATAATATTAATTAATTATGTACAGGTAGGATGCATTAGATTGCAGCGGAGTAAAAAGTGTCTGATAGAATCAATATTATTGCACGTATGTTCAGAGTCAATGTGTCGATAATTAGTCAAAAATTACTTGCACAAACACTTAATGAATCAATAAGCACTATAGATTTATACAAATGACCTGAGGATGATTGCGTATTGTACTCATCACCGCCAAATGAATATATGCATTATGCCTTGTCTTGTCTGTATGTATGTATGTATGTATGTATGTATGTATGTATGTATGTATGTATGTATGTATGTATGTATGTATGTATGTATGTATGTATGTATGTATGTATGTATGTATGTATGTATGTATGTATGTATGTATGTATGTATGTATGTACGTATGTATGTATGTATGTATGTATGTATGTATGTATGTATGTATGTATGTATGTATGTATGTATGTATGTATGTATGTATGTATGTATGTATGTATGTATGTATGTATGTATGTATGTATGTATGTATGTATGTAGGCCTATGTATGTATGTATGTATGTATGTATGTATGTATGTATGTATGTATGTATGTATGTATATATATTTTGTATGTATGTATGTTTGTATGTATGTGTACATGTATGATCGTTTGATAGACCGCCCCTTCAAGCACGCTACACAGAGGCACTCCCCACTACAGCGACGACCCTGAATCGGAGTTTCGCGCCGAAGCGCATGCGCAGTTGCGAATAAAGGGCTTGCTAAAGATCCCTACGCGGCGGCTTGAGGCGGATTCGAATCTGGAACCCTCCGGCTCCAAGGCTCCGAAGTCCGAACATATTTCTACACTCTCGCGAAAAATTCAAAGCAAGAAATGTAAACTCTGACTATCCTATGAAACCTCAAAATATTGGAAAAGGTTTAGACTAGACAGCATGCACCAGTTGGAAAAGCTCTGAACAAATATATATGTGTAGCCTATATCGCAACCATAAATGTAGGCCAGAGCTTAGCACAAAATCCTTTCTATCGATTTACCATTTTCCAACCACTTCACAATAATTTGTTGCCCACATAATTCTAATCAGTGAACAACAGACAGCGGTAATAACTCAGAGCGCGCAGTGTCGACTAACCAGATAGATTTTCAAATGGCTCTGTGATATGATTATTGCATTTGAGTAATGGAGAAGGCCCCATTGGCAAACACACACACACACACACACACACACACACACACACACACACACACACACACACACACACACACACACGTATATATATATATATACATACAGGATCTCAGAGACCTGTCAAAATCTGGCCTGGAATTGTATTGTATTCTAACTTTATTTATCTCAATTATTTATTTATATAGTATGTTAATTTTCCGATTAATGTACTAGGCCTATATTATTATTATGTGTGCGTTTTATGTGCATGTGTGTTTGGGATTATATATATATGTATATATACACACATACATATATAATTATATAATATATGTATATATATAGTTGATAGGTGAGGTGAGGAGCGACAGGAGAAGATAAACTGGGAGAGCATATGATAGGATTACTTATATATTATGTGCAGGGGCGGATCCAGGGGGAAATCCGGCCATGCCCCTGTTCTACATTTGCGTAGAACGTGCAGCTCCCCCCATTACTGCACGCGTCGAAATGAAAGTAGCGCACTGAGAACCGTAACTGCTTGAAGGAAAATTTGGTAGAAAGACTAAAAAATTCGTCAGATTTTGAAGTACCAAAGTTTGACGCTTTCAGAAACATTTTACGGAGAAAGACAGTTGTCAGAATTAATATTAATTCCCGTCAAAGATTGTCGTCGGTGTTTTATTTGACCTCCCCTCTGATCTTTCTGAATCCGTCACTGTGTATGTTGTGTAAGTATATATCTGTATCATATGCATAATTTATAGATCTATACATTACATATAGATAATTATATAATATATGGCGTTTATTATGGCGTTTGCCAATTCATAAAGCTACTTTTCTTCGTTATAGAAACAAAGGTTGCTGGTTGGTTGACTTTTGTGACATTTCTTGCCATCGCACCTGTAAGCCTGGTGTAGGCTAAACATTGATGCGAGATTGATGTTATAATAATAATAACAACAATAATTTTCGTTTATTCAACAATCCGGTTGACAGAAGTGCTAAAAGTGTTAAAAAAGAAGTGCCTGGACGCCCTTTACCTTTCCAAAAGATTCTGGCCCCTTACATTTTCAGGTGTGCTGGCCAAATAAGTGGCAGGACGGCATAGAGATTTGAAAATAAGTGCCAGGACACCGTCCATGACCGTCCTGACACACTTTAAGCCCTCGTTGACAGAACGCAACCGGTTACAGTGTTACACAGGCAACGAATGAAGTGAGTGTGTTGGTTCAGATATAGGTCAATGTAAAGTCGCCCACTCTCTCTCGGCTGCAAGACTTGATTGTAATACGTCCATTAAGAATCATACAGGTCTTGACTCGCCAGCAGATTGATTGATTTTACGACTTCTACGAATGACGAACTAATTCATTTATATAATCTTTGTGCAGCAATAAACTGTCCCTTTGTATGGAGGGATTTCTTTAGAATGCAATATAATTATTATTAGGCCTATTATTGATTCTTGTTTATAGCATGCCTTCTAGGCAATCTACTCAGAAGCGCTATCAGCCCTACCACGGCTAAATGAGGCAATTTTTTAAATTCTAAAGGAGGAACAGGGTGGTGTGACTTATGGGCAACAGGTGGGAGCACAATAAGAATCCCATAGCAGGTTCTTAGGCCAGCCACTCCCAGATAACATATTTTATGTAAATTAGCCTTGTGTCTTATGTCTAGATAGGCTAAACTCCCCTGCTTTTATAAGTCACTCAAATTCAACTTTTCATATAGCTGCGGCTGGGTTGGGAACGTCTCTGAGTAGGTCTCTTGAAGAGGCGCTATATAAATTCTCAAAGTGAATGAATGAAAGTTAGATAATGCTGAGTCGAGGAGATGGTTGAGTAATAACACGCTTCATGTACATTGTACAATCATAAGATACCCGCTGGTCCTATGTTGTTCACTCAGCCTTCCATCCCATGGACAGCAATGGAAAATGAACAACAGGCCAGGTGGGTGCCTTGCAGGTTGCCATACAGCTAAATTCGTCTCCTGTTAACCCTTTCCCGCCGGACCAGGTCACTCGTGATCCGATTAACAGGATAGGTATCAAAACAATTCCGGCTGGAAAGGGTTAAACTTGCTACCATATGTTATTACGGTAATTAACATATCAAGGAATCTTAAAATTGCGCACGCGGCATGGATGCCTTGAGACCGCTTTGAACAACAAAATGCAATCAACCGCCAACCCACGGTACTCACCCACCAATACACCGATCCATCCCGGCGGTCATCCATATTATTCTATCAATAATCTCTTTCATACTTTTTTCTCTTTTAAGATCTGCTGTTGTTGTGACATTTCAGAGTGCGAGTTGCTCTCCAGAGAAAAACGAACTCCGTGGATCAAAACCTGATCCGTTCTATCTGTGTAAAAATAATACATCAATGACTACATCACATCTTCTCATGCAATGTAACGCATCCAAATGTGAAATATATTGAGCAGCGGTCACGACACGGACATCAACATCGTCATCAATAACAAGAGCAACAACACGACACAAACGTTGTCAGAAGCAACATAGACGATAAAAGAGACTCGAAGATAGACAGAAAGAGATTCGTGCTCTAGACAGACAACAGGAGAGATTCAGCAAGAAAAAACAATCAGAAAGACTGAGGGAAGAAAGAAACAGACAGACAGACAGACTGAGGGAAGAAAGAAACAGACAGACAGACAGACATCATCATCATCCGCAATGGCGAACTGAGATATACAGAGACAGACAGACATACAGACAGAGACGGAGAGAGTTAGACAGAGAGAGACAGACGAAGAAAGACACAGACAGACAGACAGACAGGAATAGAGAGAGCGACAGAGTGGGTGTGAGTGTGTGTGTGTGCATGTGTGAGAGAGAGGCAGACAGACAGACGGATACACAGACATTCAGACAGACAGAAACAGAAACAGAGACAGACAGAAACAGAAACAGAGACAGACAGACAGAGAAAGAGAGAGACAGCCACATAGACGCAGAGAGAGACAGAGTAAAAGACAGAGACAGAGACAGACATACACAGAGACATAGTAACGCAGACACACAGACATCATCATCCGCAATGGCGAACTGTCTAAACCACACAGACAACGCGACATCGTCAAAGAAGTTCGACCTAAGCAACGAGTGCACCCTCTTCGACTTCTTCGTCTACACCGTCATCGTCGGCTCCTCCTGCTGCCTCGGCTTCGTCGGCAACGCCATCTCCTTCATCGTCCTCCTCCGCGACAGCGCCCGCTCCGTCACCACCTTCCTCCTGCAGGCCCTCGCCGTCGCCGACACCCTCGTCCTGATCACGGCCGCCCCGCTCTACTCCCTCTCCCCGATCTACCACTACACCGGTTACCTGAAGACGTACAACGATCTCTACGTCTTCATCATGCCCTTCCTCTGGCCGCTCTACCTCATCTCATACACGGGCACGATCTGCCTCACGGTCCTCGTCTCCCTCAACAGATACGAGGCCGTCTGCAGACCGTTCAAGACGAGGAAGCTCTGCGATGGGAACAACGTGAGACGACATGTCATCTACGTTGTGCTGTTCGCAGTGCTCTACAACATCCCACGCTTCTTCGAGTACGAGCGAGCCGAGGTCTGCGTTGGGTACAATACCTCAAAGGAGATATTCGAGATCAGTGCGTTCGGCGGCAACAAGGTCTACAGGATCCTCTACACGAACGTGCTCTACTTCCTCGTCATGCACGGCGGGCCACTCCTCTCTCTGGCCTTCCTCAACGCCAATCTCATCCGCGCGCTGAAGGTCCAGGCGAGGAAGCGTACGGAGATGAAGATGGCCGGGTACCAGCAGGACATCACCCTCGTTCTCGTCGTCGTTGTCTGCGTCTTCATCTGCTGCCAGACTCCGACGTTCATCGACCACATCCTCTGGACTGTCCTCGATAAATCAACCACGACCTGTGGCCACTGGCACTACTACTACACGGCCATCGGAGACATGCTGGCCATACTCAACTCGGCCGCAAACTTCGTCATCTACGTTCTGACGAGTCCCAAGTTTCGTCAGAATCTCCTTTCGATGTGCGTCGTGTTTGCGCCGACCCAAAGGACGACGAAACAGAAACCGGAGGCGATCCTGCTCTGCCCCACAGCTAAGGACTGCAACGGGGAGACAGTGTAGACGACGGGGAGACAGTGTAAACAACGGGGAGACAGCGTAAACGATGGGGAGACAGCGTAAACGATGGGGAGACAGTGTAAACAACGGGGAGACAGCGTAAACGACGGGGAGACAGTGTAAATAACGGGGAGACAGCGTAAACAACGGGGAGACAGTGTAAACAACGGGGAGACAGCGCAAACAACGGGGAGACAGTGTAAACAACAGGGAGACAGAGTAAACAACGGGGAGACAGCGTAAACGACGGGGAGACAGTGTAAATAACGGGGAGACAGCGTAAACAACGGGGATACAGCGTAAACAACGGGGAGACAGTATAAACAACGGGGAGACAGTGCAAACAACGGGGAGACAGTGCAAACAACGGGGAGACAGTGTAAACAACGGGGAGACAGTGTAAACAACAGGGAAACAGTGTAAACAACGGGGAGACAGTGTAAACAACAGGGAGACAGCGCAAACAACTGGGAGACAGTGTAAACAACGAGGAGACAGTATAAACAACGGGGATACAGCGTAAACAACGGGGAGACAGTGTAAACAACGGGGAGACAGTGTAAACAACGGGGAGACAGTGTAAACAACGGGGAGACAGTGTAAACAACGGGGAGACAGTGTAAACAACGGGGAGACAGCGTCAACGGGGGAACAGCGTGTGAATGAAAGAAAAACTGCTGTATACGCGGAATCGGAAATACGCAACGCAACCGAAAAAAAGCTGAGGTGTCCAATAACAGGGAAACAGCGAAACCGGAAGTAGTGCCCAACGACGACGCAAGGGGGACAGCGTCACCGGAAGTGACGACCGCTGATAATGAGTTAAGCCGGAAGTAGTATTGTTTTGCATACTGCTGAGGACATCATCGCTGAGCAACTGAAACGTCTCAGCTAGATACTGGTGAGAAAATATCACCTGAGTCTTGTGACTGATCTACATGCATATGCGTTGCAGATCACACCAGAAAGTTCCAGCGTGGAGACCAAATTCTTGTATATATATATATATATATATATATATATATATATTTATATATAAGATAAGAATATCCTTTAATTCACCAATTGCTAACCGCATCTTGGTTTACAGACATGGTACAATAAAATGAAATAATATACATAACGGAGTAATGGATAAAGGACTCCAGTAAGTTCCATGTTTTCAGAAGAATTTATGATGTTGAAAGTCCGTGAAGTATAAGCTTATTTTAAAAAGTATTATTTAATTTGATTCCTTTGTATATCCAGTTGAGATGAGCATGGCCTGAAAAACTCTAAGCAACAGTACTCCATGATGACGGTCCGAGACTCTCAGAAAGAGGACCAAAGTTGTTCAGATTGGAAAAGTATGTTTACTGTAGATCGCACATGGAGCATATAATTATAATTATACACATCATTAGGCTATTTGGTCATCATTTCACAACTTTATATAATTATATTGGTATGAACCATTGTGCAATAAAACGTCAAATATAGGCCTACCAGGTCCAGATACCCATGAGTTCACGCTCATCAGCCATCAAAATTAACCTTCCCAGCCATTGATTTTGTGACCAAATTCAGAAAGTATGATCTCAAACATGGACAGAAGTAGGCTAATCTAGCAGTGTATGGGGGCGTGATGCGAACCATTGAGAAGCTGAGCCAAAAATCGACTTTGTTTTGATTGAACGCCTGTGAATAAGCTGGTCCCCGTGACTCAGCTTTTGTGGGCGCTGTATGCATACAAGTTCCGAGCAGGTTTTTTTAACGTGCAGTTCTACACAAAATGTGCAGTTCTAAATGGATTTGTGCAGTTGTAGAAGCACTTCTGTACAGTTAAAACTAGCAAATAGACCATTGGAAGTAGGCCTAATTTACCATGGAGGGTGGGAAAGGAAAGAAGGGGTTACAAGTGCAGTTCTAAAAATTCCTAAAAAACAGCTCTGGTTCCGAATTTCCGATTACGATGACA
The DNA here is from genome assembly GCA_945859605.1 of Lumbricus rubellus. NCBI lineage: Eukaryota > Metazoa > Annelida > Clitellata > Crassiclitellata > Lumbricidae > Lumbricus > Lumbricus rubellus. The sequence goes on along the minus strand of OX243824.1, from coordinate 25,759,749 downwards.
CCTAGGCCGATATCATAGAGTAGCGCCGGAGGCAGCAAAGCAAAGCAAAATTTCTCAATCGTTGTCAACACAAGTGAAATCGAATCTGGAGAATCCAAACCGAACGTCACAGAACTAATTACCCGCGCATTGCAGTACGATCGGAAAGCAGGCGCTGGCGGGAAGTGACGTCACCAGCTGATCAGTGATTGACATCTCAACCGGTTTGAGGCGGTTATAAGCAGACGAGTATCGAATTACGTGTGTATAGGTTATAATTAGGCTGCAATACCACTGCATGAAGAAGCGCGCGAAGGCCTTATTCGTTGCTCGAAACAGATTAGGAAATCTTAGCACGTGAATGTCGACTATAAACTATAAAACGAAATTGTTGAAATCCATTTCGCAGAGATTTTAATATAAATACAGTTGCTAGAACATTCGACATAATTGTGACGCAACAATTGAGATTAAATCTGATGTCTATAATTGTCTGCATTTCGTGTTAACACCTATTTATATTATTTTATAAAACTTTATTGTCAGAGAAACAAAATGAACATGAACATGAGTACAAGAAGGCTAGGCCTAATGGATACAGAACGGTCTCTAAGCAACAGGAAGCCCGGAAAAAGCTAAGAGCTTATATCAACCTGGCCCACAATGTACAATTGCATTACAGTCAACGATCCATGTCACACAATTGTAAGCAACAATGTTCTGTTAGTATGTCTTTGCCGTTTCCTTAATTCTTGTGATTTTGTAATCTTCATTGTCCTACATGCATGTCTTGTGAGTTGTGACTCTCCTGCACAACACGGCACTCGTGAATAAGCTGGTGCCCTGCATTAAGTTCTTGATTGTCATTTTAGTCTTTACAGAAATGTGAAGTTAACAATTGCGATTGGTTTTTCCGACATCTTTTCTTTGATGTAAGCTTAATTAATTAATTTATTTATTTCTCGATTTAACTGTAATAGTGCCCCCATCAAACTACTACTCAGAGGCGCTCCCGACTACAACGCTGACACTGCATCGGTCTTTCGCGCCGAAGCGCTGAGCAATTGTGAGTGAAAGACTTGCCCAATTAAGGTTCCGACGCGTTGGCTTGAGGTGGATTCTAACCTGCAACCCTCCGGCTGCAAGGCAACGAACATACCCACTTCACCACGGTGCCCCACAATGCAATCGACAAGAATGTCAATAAAGCCGACGGTCAAATTCGAATCTGTAATAACTTGTGATCATCCGTTCATTGCTTATTGTAATCATACTGCTTTGTGTCAGTTTGAAAAATAAACGAAGATTGTTATTATTACTATTAATTATTATAGGCTACCCGTGTACGCAGTGCTAAAAGTGTAAAACAAAGTGCCCCTTACCTTTCCGAAAGAAGTGCCAGGACGCCCTTACATTTTCAGGTGTGTTGGCCAAAGAAGTGGCAGAATGGCATAGAGATTTGAAAATAAGTGCCAGGACGCCGTCCATGACCGTCCTGCCACACTTTAAGCCCTGCGTGTACGTAGGCTACTCTTCGTTAGCACGAACTTAGATCTCTGAAATAGGCCATCTCATAAAAAGCTTGTTGCTTTGTCGTTGCTGTTGTTGTTTTGGTTGTTGTTGTTGCTCAACCTACACAGAAGCCATCCTAACAGTCTTTGTTGCCTCTGTTGTTGCTCCTCGATATCGGCTGTTGTCTATTACATATCTTTTCCTTGTTTTTCCGACTCTTTCAATTTAGTCGTCTCTCTCTCTCTCTCTCTCTCTCTCTCTCTCTTTCTCGACTCGATATGTTGCCGCCGCCGGCTGCTGCTTTGCAAATTGATTGAGGTCGTGATAGTGCGATGAGAAGTGATGCTGATGCTGCCGTCACTATGTATGTATACACATCAGCTTCTGTATCACATCGTGTCAATAGGTACACTCGTCATCTTCCCAATTCATCACAGCCTTCCGATTCATCGCATCTCTCTAATTCGTCACATCCTCTTCCTTCTCATCCTTCTCATATGCCTCCATCTTTAAATTATTCTCTTTATTCCTCTTCATACTCCCGTCCTCCTCTTCCCTTCCTCTTCCTCATCCTCATTCACATCGTCTTACTCATCTGCCTCCTCTTCTTACTGCTCTTCCTCCTCTTCCTCTTCCTCATCTTCATACTCTTGCTTCCCCTCTTCCTCCTTCTCATCCTCATTTTCATCCTCATCCTCGTCATCCTCTTCTTCTCATCATTCATCTTCAGCCACTCCTAATTTGCCTCTTCCCTTTCCTCCCCTTTTCCTACCCATCCTACTCCTCCAACCCACTCTTACCATTCTAATTACCATTCTTTCCCCCTCCCAACCTCCCCACCCCGCTTAATCCTTCACGTTCCATTCCCCTCATGTCCAACCCATTCTCCACATTCTCCCATACTCATTCTCCCATTCCTCTCTTCCCTCACCCCTTCCAAACCCTTCCCCTCTTCCTCCCAATTCTTCTCCTCCTCCGTCCTCCTGTCACTTCCATGCGCTTTTCTTAATTACCAGGAGCGAACGAAGCGAGTGACAGCATCGGAAACAATAATCCAATATCAACCGACGAAGCGTCAACGGCCAATGGTCGTCGCTAGGTGTCGCTACGAAAGACTTAGAAATGACGATTATATTGCGCGATGACTTAGCCAAACACACACAGTGTCACACGCACAAACACGCACATACAAACACAAACATGCAAACACACACGGTGTCACACGCACAAACACGCACATACACACACATACAAACACAAACACATAGCCTAAACACACACACGCACATACACCCACACACAAACACAAGCACACATACAAACACACACATACAAACACATACAAAACCACACATACACCCAGTCACCCACACACAAACACAAATACATGCAAACAGAAGCACATAGCCTAAACACACACGCACATACACGTCCACATACACACACACACGAATAGGCTACACATGAATGCTCCCGCGTTGCAGTGCGCTTGCAGGCGGTTCAATACAGTGCGTACATGCTTATATATGTATTATATACTTAATTTGAACCAGCATATTATAATTATAGTCCTACATGAGTAATAGGCTATGTATCATACACAAGAGTAGGCCTATTAGGCCTAATATTATGTATCAATAAGTTATATGAACACAATATACATTTCTTATAATTATCATCTATATATAGGCTACTATGCATATTATATGAAATTATACAGATTTAATACATATATATATACGGTATGTATAGTATTCTACATGAATAATATTGAATATAATGTATTTGCGTGAATATTATTAGGCCTATTATAATAGGCCTATGCATTTCCACTGTGGATTCGAAAAAATCTCTTAAGGTCTCGCTACAAGCACGTTAGAAACCGTGCACTTCATTACGTCACAGTAATGGCTTCTTCCTCGCAACTTCTTTAGCTCCTGTCTGGTCGTGTAGTTTTCCAAAGTGAAGAATTGTTCTCCAGAGAGTGGAATAGAATCCCGTGTCCTCCATGGAATGAATCGGAGGGAAAGACGTCAGGTGTTGATCGATGGCGCCACTAATCGCAGACAGATGCTGCTGCTGCTGCTGCTGCTGCTGCTGCTGCTGCTGGATTGCGGATGATGCTGATGATGCGGAATTGTATTAGTCGTGTTAAGGTAAGAGGATCGAAGTTCTTGGAAACGACTGAAAGGTGAGACCTGGGAAGGGAAGACGGAAGAGGAGTTGAAAGATCAGGAGGAGGTGGGAAAAGAAGAAGGAGGGGAGGAGGACGAGGAGAAGAAGAAAGAAGAGGAGGTTGAGGGACGAGGACGAGGAGGAAAAGAAAACATAGAGATGGCAGAGGAGCAGGATGTGGAAGAGAAATTAGGGAGAAGGGAAGAGGAAGAGAAGCAGGAAGAAGAAAAAGAGATGAATTCGGTGGAAAAGGAGGAGGCGGAGTAGGATGAAAGGGAGGGACACAGTAACAGAAAGATCAATGTGAGATGAGGAGTGAAAGAACATGTAGGCTAACATTGGAAGAAGAGTAGGACACCAAGGTGGGACCGTGGGGGAGTAGAATCAAATGAGGGAGGAGGCTAGGCCAGACGTGGATGAAGAAATTAAAGAGGAAATACAAAGACGAGGACGAGGGAGAGCAGAATGAGAGGAATGCAGTTAACAATAGAATGGCCTACAATATGTCTTATGTGAGATAAGACACAGGGCCGTAAATCACGGGAAGGGAAGGAGGGAATTCCCCTCCCACCTCTTGGCCAGGGGAGGGAACGTGAAGGAATTCCCACCCCACATTTTCTTCTCAGATGTCTCACAAATGTTATAGGCCTAAAGTCGTCAAGCTCCAGGCGACTGCACATTGCACGGACCCGAACCGTGAATACTTGAAAACCTGCTCTGTGTAATTAAAAGCTGTAAGTTCCTATACAGAGCTTCAATTAAGAGGTACTAAAGGAGAAGGCCCAGCGGAGGGAAGAGTGGCGACATAGCGTCGGTTGAGAATTATAAGGCTCTATGTCCACTTTTTGAAATTTTTTAGTTTTTGGTACCATGACGTAGATCTTGTTCAGGGCTATAATGTCCTGTAAGAATCTAAGCTTCATCTTCAATATTAAAAGAGATATTTAGAAAATTTAAAGGCTCTATGTCCAGTGTTTTCATCTTTTTGAGAATTATAAGGCTCTATGTCTCATGTTTTCATCTTTTTGAGAATTATAAAGCTCTATGTACCATGTTTTCATCTTTTTGAGAATTATAAGGCTCCCATGTTTTCATCTTTTTGAGAATTATAAGGCTCTATGTCCAATAGCAAATACGAACGCTGCATTCAAGTCCAACCAAAATTATGTTCAGCCCACGCATTCTGTAAACATTGAGTATTATAAGGCTCTATGTCCATTTTTGGCGTGGGGCATTCTTTAAAAAAATTAATTAAAATGTTTTCTCGTTTTATTCACATCTTTTTGCGATGTACAATGTTACTTCATTGACAAATGAACAAAAGCCCCCATTTACATTTGTAATATTTTCATTCTTGTTTGTGTGCCTGATTGTTGAACTTTCAAATTGGAATATCTCGGAATAGTACTTTTTGGACATAGAGCCTTATAATTCTCGACCGACGATAGGACGATGGACAGCCGAACCTGCATGGGGGCAGAGAACCAGAAGAAGAATTAAGAGGTGTAAATGTATAAATTGAATGATAAAATCTCTTCTTCATTAATACAAAGCGGGAGAAATTTATGATGTGATGTGACAGATATATAGGCTATATAAATATAATATATATATACATATATAGCATACATATATAATTATAAGCTCAAAATGGACAGGCAGTGAAATACCTTTGTGGCTTAATGCACCAACCCTTCTCCGCAGTCTCTTCCGCTCCGGTCTGCTGATCGACTTGATCTTCTAGTCCCTCGGGCAAGGACTATATACCATGGCATAACACCCAGCCTCTTTCATTGTGGACCCTTCTATGCGCTTCTAAGTAATGACCTCTCGGCCTTCCCTCTATCCTTAGTAAGATATCGTTCGGGGGTTAGGGGGTGACGGCTTCGAGCACTTCGGCTGCTTTAAGACTTTCTTATTTCCTCGGGCTGAGAGGGCATTTGAATAGCTAGTATTGTAATAGGTGTTTTATAAATCCTCCTATAGCCTACAATACAACATAATGCATTAATGATTACATAACATGTATATATAGTACAGAGGGCAATCCTATTGGGAGTGTGGGCTCTCAGATTTGAAAGAAGAAATAGGCCTCATATCAGTTCATCTCGAGACCACATTAGGGCCTATACCGCATATTCGACTAGGCCATAGGCCAAAAGAGGATTACAAATAATGTTAAACAACATTCGCGAATGAAGTGCTGTGCGTTAAATAATTAAAACAGTCTACGCCTAATCTTTGTCGTTTTCGAAATCAATTCAAGCAGGGTTGTGTTCTGGTAAGTGCCACGAACTCTTATGTATACATGTTTTAACCCATTAATTGTCAACGCATGTTAGAGGAATCATGACCGACTTCCCTGAGTTGACGATCAAACATAATTATGACACTGAAGAATATAGAAAAGCGGGTAACATCTCAATTTAGAGTAGACCTTGCAGATGAGTTGCTATGGTGGATGTCTAAGCCTAATAGCATCGAGTACTAGGCCTAACCATTTCAGATGCAGTGTCAAATTGAAGAAGCAATTAATTTAAGCGACTAAATAGGCCTAAATATTTTAACCCGTGGCCCGTGGGCCAAAAGTGGCCCGCCAGGCCTAAAAAACTGGCCCTTATCTATCAAACAATTTAAAAAATATATGAAAAAATTGACAATTTGGACAGGATAGAACACATAATTATTTTCTATGACAAATTATTTTGTTATAACATCTATAAATAACATCAAACATTCTATTTTGAATCAATTAGGCCTATAACAATTTTATATGCTTTTAGTTAATTACATTTTAGCCTTGTGGCCACTAATGTCCTACAACTAAGAAAAAGTGGCCCTCGTGTCCTCCAGCTTAGAAAAAAGTGACTGTAAAGTCAAAAAAGGTTGGGAGCCACTGCTTTAAACTGTTTTGATTTGGCAAGAGAACCTTAGTCTTGTTGTTTAACTGTAGTCCGAACATAAAAGGCTGTGTCCAGTGATGCGAACCAACAATTTTTTAACACTATCCTAGGATGTCGCTGAACTCAGTGGTGGGCTCCTTAAGGGAGATATATTATATACTCCGCACAAATCCGAAGAGGAATTTTCCCTCCCCACATTTAGAAACAGATTTACGGCCCTGATAAGACAGAAAAACATGTTAAGACGTAAGAAATGCAGGACTAGGTTTCAAGATGGGTTACTAGACGATAATGACAGCTGCTCTGCCTCCTCTGACAAACCGGTCCGAACCGGACCTCATTTGGACTACTCTTACACGGACAACCCTTCTGACTCAACGCAGCGCTCGAGAATAAGCTGGTGCTCCGGAACTAAGGCTTTTGAGTTGGGCGTTAGGAATTTGGAGATTACGATCACGAGATTTGAAGGTGTAGGTTCAGCCAATCACTGTTTATAGCCGTAACTGATATTAAGAAACCCGGAAATTTATGAGAACGGGTGTCCAAACTGAAGCCATATTACGTAATGCTGCAACGCATTATTTATTAGCCTACGTTTGAGCTGCCAGATCCATAATCTTTCGCCAGAATGATCTGGATGTATTAAGAGTCTGATGCGAACCACTGGGCGAATATTCGCAGTGAAAGATTGCATATTGTACGCGTTCGTCTATAAGACGCGAAAGCTTGATTGGATGTCTTCGAGAGTATATAGGATGAAATGTCGTCGAGAGTATGTGACCAATGACATGTTACGTAATCTATGTGGATAGGCGTCAATTTCGTTTATGTCTGTCTGAGCAAATACCAATACAAGCAGTCATTCGGTTCACTCCGATTGATCAAATGATTAGGCCGAGGTCCAAGTCATAAAAGATCTGGTAAACGTGTAGTTTAGCGTCGTGAATTATTCACCATTGCATGGGTTTCAGCAATGGTCGAGTGCAAGTTAGATTGACGAAAAGATTGCTTGCTAGGCTTAAATACAAGTGGGATTGATGATAGGCCTTTTAGGCCTATTCCTGGAGAACCTCCAAGCTGTAGGCCTATTGATGAAAATCAATCTTTACTTAAATTATATAAGCTTAGGAGTTACTGTTAAAAAATTGCTGTTTAATTAGAAGAGGGACCGATGAGAAGGATTCTTGCCAAACTAGAAGTTGGATTGATAAGAAGTTGGATTGATCAAAAATAGCCTAAAATAGGCGAATGAAATACGAAGTTAAACTACACATTTACCAATACAAAGATCTTTCTGTGAGGCCAACTGGTATATTTAAAGTTGTGCAATTCTGAACTGTCAATGCAATGAATGTAGTCAGAGATTTGTATAGCGCCGCTGAAACGACTTAGACGCTATCGACATTATTTATAATAACGGAGGACAAGGATTGAACCAAATGGTTTTCGAGCACTTACAGAATAGAGGTAGCCTAGACTAAAGTAAGCGTAACTTCAAGAAGACTGTGTCAATGTCACGAGATGCCAGAGCTGTAGCTTATTCCAGAAATTTCTTGCCAACCAATGCAGCAGGAAAAGGTGTGAGCATACGACCCAAAAAGTAATCACATTTTCGGCGAAAAGGCAACAGAAATTTTTTCAACCCAAGACCTAAAATTTTTGCCCCCCCTTGAAAAATTTCTGTATCCGTCCCTATTCTGGAGCTCTGCCTTTTTCTCTGGTAGCCTTTCCTCTCTCGCCTCTAATCCTGCCTTGTCGCACTGAGAGCGCTTCTGAAAGACTTTTGCGTAGAGAAGCCCTTTACTATGAATGGTCATACACAATACAATACAAAATCCATTTGCTGATATGTCCGAGTCCGATGAGATTATGGCAGAGTGCAATGACTTGATTAATTTTTAAGTTAGTTTCTGGTCAGTTATGAAGGTGACCAGATATTTCCGTTGCTGTCAGGTTTATCGGTGTATGGAACATCCCAGATCCACGGCTTATCTGCAGCAAAACACAGAAACAACCGACTCAAGAAAATTAATGAAATGCTGAGACACAAATGCTAATTATAACAGGGCTATTTTAACGTGCAGTTGTACACAAAATGTGCAGTTTGTAGAAGCACTTCTGTACAGCTAAGACTAGCAAAAAAGGTCATTTTCCTCTGACTGGAAGTAATTGACCATGGATAATGGGAAAGAAAAGGAGTTGTGCAGTTCTAAAAATTTCTTTAAAACAGCCCTGAATTAGACCAATAAACCTAGATGCAAACTCAACTCAAGGCCAATGCTCAAAGAATTCAAGAATTCACAGTTTACTTCCCAGCTTATGCTCATACCAAATTATACTCTGATGAGTAGTGACTTCTCCATGGTCTGTTCATCAGGCTTTAATTAAGAACCAGTGAGAAATGAGACAGAAAGACCAATAGGCATTTTGTGAAGATAGTAGGAAACCCATTCTAGGTCACAGGGCCAGCCACGGAGAAGACATGGTGGAAGTTGTTTGAACACTGCATTCTGTGTCTATAAGACAACTTTGCATGTAAACAATGATCAACTAGGTTGAGATTAACGATAAAAGCACTGGTTGAATATAGTTAGTGTCACCAACAGCATTCAGTTGAAGGTCAGTAACCGTTTAGTGCCGCATAACGGTTGTTGGTCACTGGGTGTGTGATATTATAGGCGTATGATAAATTGCATACAAAATTCAACAACAATTATTATAGTTCCTCAAAGCACAATGTTTCATGCTGATGAAGTGTTTCTGCCTAAATAGAAGCGGAATTATAGGGAAAGATTCTTAATTGATAGAAATTGGACTGATGAAAAAATTGATAATAGAAGTTGAATTGATGACAAATTGACAATACATCTTGCCTAAACAGAATTTCATTTGATGAAATTTTTCATCCAATGGAAGCTGGATTGTTGAACGTTATCATGGACATTTGTAGACAGCTTACTTACCAAAGTCAAGTACGGCAATGAAGGCAAAAAAATAAATAATTTATCAACTTAAACTACAGGATAATCCAAGTTGGATTGACCAACACAATAATTAAAGCCTGATGAACACAGTTGGGAGCGCCTCTGAGTAGTCCCCTTGAAGAAGAGCTACACAAATTCATTTAATGAATGAATGAATGAATGATACAGTTATCTACCATCTCTGGCATAAGGTGTTGGCGGAAGATCGAACGGAAATGGGAATGGACAATTGCTTCCATCCTCCAGCTTCTCATACGAAGTTGGACCAGCAACGATAAAACTATCCATATCCTGGAAACACAAACAAAAGAAGAAAATTTATGATCTTCCACAGTATATTATTTTCGTGCTTACTGTGTATCCTTTAAAGGTTAGTCATTACGCGCATTGAAGGCCATCAACATTATGTAATTAGGTCATCAACATCATGTAAGTACTAAGTAGGTCATCAATATTATGTAATTAGGTCAAAAACACAAATGTAATTAGGTCACCAACATAAATGCAATCAGGTCATCAGCATCATGTAATTAGGTCATAAACATTACGCAAGCAGGTCATGAACATCATGTAATTAGGTCAACATCATGTAATTAGGTCATGAACATCATGTAACTAGGTCATCGACATCAGGCAATTAGGTCGTCAACATCATGTAATTAGGTCATCAACATCAAGTAATTAGGTCATCAACATCATGTAATTATGTCACCAAAATTATGTAATTAGGCCTTGTAGCTGTGTGCACAGAAAAGAGAGGTATGTCATAACAGCCTTACTAAACAAGCAAAAATATATGTACAAGATCCACATAAAAAACTTACAAAATGACAAGGCAGAAAGAGAACACCGAGCTCATAAGCACGCGTCAGAAACTGTGTCCCGTTCTTTTCCAATGATCCCCACGCAGCTTTTGACATGTTGGCACTAAAACAAAATTTACAAATCCAAACATAATTTAATTGGTCATGTTAAGTGACCATAACAAAACACACTGAATAGGATAAAATCCGTTAAATACAATTAGGAGAAAGTGGCATGAAACATTCAACTTCACATTTATTTTATTTATCAAGCTTCAAGGGCTTGAATCTTATGTGCGAAACAACTTTCCCGTGTTGCTTTAGAGTCTCCTCAGCACAATTGAAGCCACAATCGTTGGATAATTGGGTCATCCAATATGTATGCAGAAATCCGGAAATACACCATCGCCATCTACATACATATGCTTGAGGCAATCCCGAATACCATAGAATGGTCTGTACCTAGAAACATAGAATGGTGTTGTACCTAATCTTATAGAATGGTCTTTACCTAATCCTACATAATGGTCTGCACCTAATTCCTATAGAACGGTTTGAACCTAATCCTATAGAATGTTCATACAATGGATTGTAATCATTCTGCGTTATGTCAGTTTGAAATCAAACAAAGATTATTATTATTATTATTATTATTATTATTATTATTATTATTATTGTTCTTATTCTTATTCTTATTATAACAGAGTAGAAAAGAACGAAGTGCGGTTGAACCTTGTAACAAGACACCACGCAAGTCGTGTCCCATCAGGTGACGATCGAGCGTAAGTCTTGATGTGAGGAGCAGCACGACTTCTCCCTCGACAACTCGACTTCCACTGACTGCAAGTAAGTAAGCACCGACTTTAATTCTCAGTTGCAGACTTCATTGTGAGCTACACATGATATTATACATAAGCAATACCATGTACATTCAAAGACAAAAATAAAATTCATTCATGTCAATACGGGTTATGCAATTATAATTACAGCTCATAGGGCTGCACATTTTAACTGTTAATTAATCTGATAATCCGCTTTGGCATGGTCGTGCCTCCTAGGTGCTATTCCTGTATATTTGCAAGAGCTCTGACACTGGGCGTACTTTCCCCGACTAGATGAACTCATTAATAAGAATTAATAAGAATTAATAGATTAATTTCCAATTATTTTTACATATTCCTTTAAAAAAGTCCTGACCTACGTAACTGGACAAAAGCTCAACATTTGATCACTTAGATGTATACAGTGTACACACGAGAAATGGTAAAACGTAAAATGGTAAAACGTAAAATGGTAAAACGTAAAATGGTAAAACGTACTGTAAGAAAGAGTTGAAGAACGGTTGCCTTCGAGCCGTGTGAATACTGTACGGTATCGACGCACCAGCGGGATAACCTTCAAGACTGCAACGGACATTCTCCTTTGATGGAAAGACCTTTCGAATTTAAACAAAACAAATCCTAAACATCTCGTATGCTTGATTTTTTCATTCATTCATTCATTATGAAGATTTATATAGCACCCTTCAAGGTTATGTCACTATATTTAAGGCCTAGTTAGGTATTATAGTTACTCAGGAGCGCTCCGACCCAACCACGGCTGAAAAGGACTGAGAAAAGACAAAGAAAAGGACAAAAAAGGACAAAAGGACAAGGAAAAGGACAAAGAAAAGGACAGGGACTATGATATGAGCAAACCCAAAGCATAATAAGGAGGATAGACAGTGGAAGCACATTCCATATCATGGGGCCAATACAGAGAAGCATGGTGCTGACAAAGAGCGGTTCGTGCTCGAGAAATGAGGAGTTCACCTTGAGTGTAGGAAAGTAAATAATAACTAGGTCTTAAATATAGTGACATATATATTAGCTGAATCCTTGAAAGTAGGCTATGGAGACAATGTAGGCCTAACGGTTTTGAGATGAAAATAAATAAAATTTTAAAAAAATTATGGACCATCAATAAACAAGGTTACATAAAAAAATTTAAATGGATGAGAAAAGAGGAAAAATGAAAAACCAATCTATTTTAAATATCTCACAAATCAGAATTTTTCCGATCAGTGTTGAATAATGAATATATTTCATATCAAACCTTGCCTAACATATGCAAATGCTTTAAAAACTCTTTATACACAGCAAGTTCAGAGACGCGTTTGCTGAATTTCCCGCTTAAAATACACATGTCAACAACTGCCTAGAAAAAGATGACTTTAATTTCATCTCTCGTGTTCTTTTTTTATTTAGTCCACTTGTATTTTTCGTCATGTAATAAGTTGCGGTCTGTCAAGTTAATTTTTCTTGAATAAACGAAGTATATATACTCCATATACGAACCAGCTGGAGTTTGGCCTTCTCTGCACTGGCTCCCTTAGCCGAAGAAAGACTGGGCAACCACTCCGAGGTCAGCCATGCATCAGCTGATGCTCCAAGTGACCCAACACTCGAAAACTGACCGATTACTGACCAACCGGAAACAGCTTTACTGTCCGGTCCTGACTCCTGCAAGACCTTTGCGAATGTGAAACAAACAAAAGCACAGACCAAGTTATCAGAAGTGACATGAATTTCTAACATGCAGTAATTTACGTTACAACAAAGGCAGATAGACCTTCTGCCTTGGTGGTCAGTTTGAAATTAAATGAAGATTATTCATACAATTAATGACCATTATTAATACAATTAATGACTATTTGTGGGGAGCGGTGGTATAGTGGTGGCGTCAATGCCTTGGAGCCGGAAGGTTCAAGGTTCGAATCCACCTCGCCGCGTAAGGACAATTGCTCAGCGCTTCGGCGTGAAACTCCGATGCAGTGTCCGTGCTGCCTTCTGGAGCGCCTCTGAGTAGAGAGAGAGTTTGAAGGGGCGCTATAACAAGTGCACATACAAACAAACAAACAATGGCATCTGCCTTTGGTGGTTTGTAAGTTTGAAATTAAACGAAGATTATTAATACAATCAATGACCATTATCCATAAAAAACGATGGAAACGGAATAAAAGACGGAAAAAACCGTCGTTTTATTAAAAAAAAAAAAAACGACAAAAAAACGATAAAAAACGGAAACGGAAAATAATTTGACTTTGCTACATCTAAAACCGCATTTTAACTTTGAAAACCTTGGTTAGGACCCTAATACACGCAGGCTATCTCTTAAATGATGATGTTAAACGATGAAATAATGACTTTAGTTATCTGAATCCTTGAGAGTTGGCGGAAAACATAAGAAATACCAGACAAAATTAAAATTAAGGAAAATAATAACAGAAAGTAAATGAATAAATAAAGTTAAAGAAAAAAGAAAAAACGATAAAAAACGATGGGAAAAAAAAAAAAAAAAAAAAAAAAGATGTTTTTTGAGAAAAAATTTAAAAAAACCTTTTTTACAACTATACCATTATCATTAGAATATAATTACAATAACCTTTTTAAGTTTGAGGTGACCAAAGTGACTTTTCTTCTCACCAATATGTCTTCCTGGCACAGAACCAATCAACACAACCCTACGAACAAAACAATCACCTTTATATTTACCTGTTAATTATTGGAACATCCATAACAAAGAACAATAAACACAAGCATATAAAAAACAATGAAATACTTAACCTATTACAGCAACACAATTGAAAATAATTACATAATTTTAACCCCTTTACCGTGATCCCCGAGTTAACTCGTCCAATTTTTACTATTAAATTTTTTATTACAAGCAATGTTTTTGGCAATTCTCTCAATCAAATTCACAAATTTATAAATTCTGTATGTACAGTATAATTGTATATCTATTTGACTACACATTTGTAAGGCTGCAGAGCCGTTCGTTCTCTGTTGTTGGTCCAACAACCTGGAATGGACTTCCCTTGACTATGCGACACCTCCCAAGCTGTTCTGAATTTCACAAACTGTTGAAGACTTTTTTCACTTGATTTCGGCCGGGAGCGCCTCTGAGTAGGTACCTTGAAGAGGCGCTATATAAATTTTGATTGATTGATTGATACTTACAACAAACAGATGTTAGTATTTAATTAATGTTAAAATCTAAATTCCACTACGCATCCATTCAAAGTAAATAACTTTCAACAAACTGTTATAGTTACAAGTTTCAAAGACACAATGATATTTAATGGAACTAACTTTGCAGACGACATATCGAACTGACGAATTGTTGTCATCCATTCCTCCAACGCTCGCTGTCGATAAGAACTCAAATACTCGAGAAGATCTCGCTTGAAGTGCGTCGCTGAATCTCCGGCGCTAGCGCTTTCTGATGGCAGCCGAGAAAACAACGGACTCACCCAAACTCTAACACATAAACAATGTAATTATAGAAACAGTTACCCATCCAAACTGCATGGCACCACAGCAGTTGGGGTTACTATGTACACAGAAACAAGGTTAAATAAATGTTGAATAAAGTTATAATTAAAAAGATGAGCAATTCCTTGTTATAAAGCAGTCATGGGTAAGAGGATAGAGGAGGTCATGAAGGATGTGACCAGTGCTAACAGGTACTTGATGTTTACCGCTGTTGAGGTTACCAAAACATCATATTGTAGGTCTATCTACCTGGAATAGTCTCCATTGAAGAAACACCTGTTACCTAGGATTGACTTATCAGTGTTTTACAGGCTGCTTAAAACTTTTTTGCATCACCGTGGTTGGACTGGGAGTACCTCTGAGTGGACTTCTTGAAGGGGCACTATATAGATTTTTTAAATGGATGAATGAATGCTGTTCACCATAGTGCAGTCTGATTATATATATATTAAGGTCAAGTGAATCCAAACAGAGAACCAGTCTCACCCTTGTGACTTCTGGTACCAGTCTCGCTCGATTAGATTCGCCGTGTGAATGACAATTCTCAGTCCAGACTCGTAGAGCAACAGCATCATCTTCCTAGAAAATGACACACGTCAAATAAACAAGAGTAGAAATACTACAAGTAGCTGATACTACATTTTTAACAGCACACTGCAAACTATATACATATACAGAGTACGTGGAGAGGCTGTGTCACACGATACGCTACCGGCACATGTGGAAGGACTAAGGTCTAAGGACTACCAGAGTAGTCAAACATGTGCAAATTATCAGTATGGTCAGCACTCTAATGCTCAATGCCTTAAATGATTCATATGAAGTCATAAATAGCTTTGTAGTCACTTCCAGGGTTTCATGACATCCCGCAACTGTCGTTGATGCTACCTCCTCTTTTATACATGCTTGGGCCTGGCACCACCAGTTGTGAAGTTTACAAATCGCTGCAGTTAGAGGCAAAAGCATGACATATATGGATTTGCATGGACAATATTTAGAAACATTGCAACACAAAAACTAACAATTGCCTAAGAAACCCTTGGCAAATATGACTTCTTAGACCAGGGGTGTCAAAGAGCTGGCCCGCGGGCCATTTCTGGCCCGCCGACGATTTTTTTCTGGCCCGCGGAGCCTTCCCTAAAGATTAAAAAATTATTTTAAATGTTGTCAAAATCTAATAAGAAGCGAGAAGTGGACATTTAATCAAGATCTTTTCGCGATATTTGGACTTTTCTGGGAATTGGCTGACCGAGCTCGGAGTTCCCTCTCAGATCACTACCCAATTTTGCTCAGGAACTTCGACACCCTGGCCCGCCATTTGTTGGGAAATGTTCACACTGGCCCGCCACTTGTTAGAAGATGTTCAAACTGGCCCGCCACTAAAAAAGGTTTGACACCCCTGTCTTAGACCATAAGCACTATTTAACGTGGTGGTGGTAGTTGCAGTTTAACGTCACTGTGTGGTAACAAAGACCATTAGCGATGCCCTCCTCCTTTATCCAGGCTTTGGACTGACACTGGCAGAGTGCAACCAGTGGCGGAGTTCACTATTGAACGTACGTACGTGTGATGGGTGCCATAAGCGATCTCCAACGGAGCTTGGCAGAGTCGAATGTTGTCGTACTTTGAAGCCTCTTCCTGTAGTGATGTCTTCTCCTCTCCTTTGGCACCATGCACCACAAGCAGTGGCCGACTTCTAGAAAAAACATCAGAGGCGGCATTAAGCAAGATATTCATCTATATCTCCTTGGCTCTCAAGCATCTGGATCTCTAACTGCATCTTCTACTTGCGGCTAAAGTTCATAAATTCACAGATTCACATTTCGGTGTGACCTTGAGTGCGTTAAAAACCTAGTTATTAAATAATAATAGTAATAATTTAATTCTCTAATGGGAGACTACTGAGGTAACACTTGCAAAAAGCCAATAAAACGAGACTGATATTAGCGAAACTTCGTGATAATTCAGTGGATCATTACCCTATCAAAAGACAAGGATGAACTCCTCAACCTCATATCCTGTCTCTTTCTAAATAGAGCTCCTAGTGACATTAATCATAATCTCCAAATTTTTTTTGTATGTGCACTTGTTACAGCACCCCTTCAAGCTCTCACTACTCAGAGGCGCTCCTGAATGCAGAGCGGACACTGCATCGGAGAAGCGCTGAGCAATTGTGAGTGAAGGACTTGCCCAAGGTCCATACGCAGCGAGGTGGATTCGAACCTTCCGACTCCAAGGCAACGATGTCACCACTACGCACCACAATTGCTAGAGTACCACTCAAAAGCCAAGCGCAGGGCACGGGTCAGCTTATTCACAGGCGCTGTGTCAAATCAGAAGGTTTGTTCAAAAGAGTAGTCTGAAGGTTCGGACCCTGGAGAACTTAAGATAAGCAAGCAAATGTAAGCAGCGCAAGCAAAAAACAGACTGACCTGAATTCGGGAGGATACTGAGAAACAAGCCATGGAATGTCGATGCAGTAGTTGAACTACAATTCAATACCCAAAAAAATTATAGACAGTAATGACGTGAAAATGTGCTTCCACAAACAGTCATAAAGCCATATCTTAAAACAAAGCTAAACTGTCACTTTTACATTTATGGCTCATTCATCTAAAAATCATACATCTTGGATGGCTAATTAACGCGAGCATCAAATCAATTATATATCACAGCAGATAACAACACTAAGGCATTTGAACGTGGCTACCCAAAAGATTTAAAATGACCAAAAGAGGAAATCTGAAAACAACCCTAGAGCCATTTATTTGTGTCCTTTGACTAAATTAAAGGTTGGTTAATGGTTATACATACTATGGCTTGATCTTGCTAGTGTCCAGCACAACTCAGAAAAACGACAACTATGAAAATAACAGTAAAACATAAGACTAACTTGAGCCGATTTCTGTATGGGTCCAAGACTTGGACACAGTAACTCTGAAGAGAACAAGAAAATAAGGCTGTCAACATTACTGAACAAACAGTGAACATCATCTGACTGATTTTTAATTATATAAAACCCTACTTAAGTAATCTGGCACTTATAACTAATGAGTAGTAATGACTCATTGGTAGCATAACTGTAAGGCCAGCGTTTCAATGCTGTTGCCTTCCACAACACTTTTGTTCTTCCAGATCTTGTCATGGGCGGCCATTCTAGAGTTAAAGTTTCTTACTAATTAATATCTAACACCTGAGCATGGGCGCCGACTCTGCGAGGCCCGTGAGTGCTCAGCACCACCAGAAATTGGCCATGCGAGACCCTCCTATGCATGGGCACCACCTGAAATCAGCCGTCAAGATGGGGTTTAAAGATAATTTTTCTCAGTTGGGATTGCTTATCTATAAAAATCATTCCATCTTTAGTATAGCCTACTTTTTAAAATCTCAGTTAGTTTACCTTGCAATTTCTCCAGTTTTATCCCATTTGGTAGTCTGAACTTCATTGGTCCTAAGCCGATCAGCGAATGCGAGGAAACCCCGATATCCTGCTTATTCGATCCGCTTCCGTCATTTTTTTTATTACGGACGAAGGCGACGATTTGAATGACATTGTTTCTTTAGGCCTATATTGTATACATGCTCAATAGTGTTCTTCAGTGCTCGAGAGTCACCTCCCAGCATCATAAAAGCGGGATATTGTTTTGTCTTTAAAAACTACTTGAAATACTATTTGAAAAACCATTCCATGATTCCACAGTATTAATATTGGCTCACTAAACAGTGGCCAATTGTCTGATTTCTTGTGCAAAATTTGAGCATGTTGACCTAATTGAGGGAGAGTGCTCCAAGACGCCCATGAAAACGAAGATTGTGCTTTTCTTCTGTGTGGATTCCAAGAGAAAAAGGCAACATCAAACACAAAGAATGATCAAAAAAAATTTAAATTTGGAAGAACATTATTTTATTGAAGTTTTAAATCATGTATTTATGCAATGAGATAACAGGAAATTTTGACAAGGATGTCATGACGTCAAAATGATAGCCTAATTAAGGTTCTACCATCGCAGTGTGACAATAATTAAAAAAATCGAAAATGGGGAGGAGCACATCCCGTTCCCAAACCCCTTCCATGCTCGGCGCTGTGCTTCTCGGCGATCATAGGCCCTTAAAACAAGGACCAAGTCTCCGCCTATGTGAACAGTGGTGATTTCAATAAGTCTTCTAAAAAAAAAGGGTTAAAAAAATTTTCGCGCGCTCACGCGCGCATGTTTTCACATTCTTTTGGGCACCCCCACTCTTCGACACAACTCGGCGCCTATGCACCTGAGGTATTATAGATAGATGCTTCAGTTCAAAAATTATTGTTACTATTATTGTTATTATTACAATAATATTAATAAAACAGAAACTGTGTGAGACATGTATGAAATGTTGCCTTCCACAACACTTTTGTTCTTCCAGATCTTGTCATGGGCGGCCATTCTAGAGTTAAAGTTTCTTACTAATTAATATCTAACACCTGAGGTATTATAGATGCTTCAGTTAAAAATTATTGTTACTATTATTGACATGTTATTATTACAATAATATTAATTAAACAGAAACTGTGTGAGACATGTATGAAATGGCCCCTTAACCCTTTGAACCCGACGGGCCAGTTTTCCGGCCTGTAATCCATAGAGTTACGGGAGCTCCGGGTTCAAAGGGTTAAAGCTCTGTCACTGATCATGTACATACCTTTGAATCCAATGGAAAGCACAGAATTATACTTCCTCTCAATCCCAGAGACTTTGGTGAGTAGAAATGAGAAAGGTCGTGACCTTTCAACTATATCTGCACCTGAGATACTTGTACTGGCTGACTGCGACTGGCTACTAGCGCCATCTACTTCGTTGTTCGTTCGCTGTTTTTTAGTGGGTGCTGGAGCAGTTCCATCTGCAAATAAGAAATTTAAATAACAGATCTACAACATTGAATATTCTGTTATTCCGTATTTTCTCATCACATTAAAACCAGCTTTCTGTGTTAAGCAACAGTTCTGTTAAGTGTTTAGCCTATTATAAAATAAGTCAGCAAGCGAATTACCTTCATGCTTGTATGTGCACTTGTCATAGCACCCCTTTAAGCTCTCAGAGGTGCTCCCGACTACAGTGTGGACATTTCATCAGAGTTTTGTGCCGAAGCACTGAGCAATTGCGAGTAAAGGACTTGTCCAAGGACCATACGCGGTGTCTTGAGATGGATTTGAACTTGCAAACCTCTCGCGGTAAGGCAACGAACATACCCACTACACCCCCACACCCCATATGCACTCATTCACTACATAGAAAAGAACAATAATGACAGTTATCACACATTTATGATACATTTATACTTAACATCACAAAACTCTTTAGACGTAACAAGGCAATCATGAACTTGGTAAGGGGCAGCTCAGGAAATAAATTGAAGGCAATCTCTGCAAAATTAAACATCACAGGGCTACTAACCCGGATGATCGTATTCTTCAAAATGGCTTGGGTTCTTCCGATAACATCGCCTTCCATACTGGCACTTCGGCTTTATACCTCCTGACTTCAAAGTATTCAATCTTGATATCCCATCGTTTTTTGTCTCCTTATTGTCACACGATTTACTAATTTTTCCCAACTCTCCAGTCCTGTCACTTTCCGATATTTCGTGAGATTTACTCGACTGTTCTGTTGAACTAGATTTTTTCAAACTTCCGCGGCAGTCTTTTTGAGAATTCGACTTCACTGTTTGCAAAGCTTTTGAATCAGATTTTGTTTTGTCGACCCGGCTAGAACAGGACTGCTTGCTTTCAGTCTTTTGGGATGACAGGTCGACAGTGTGGTCGGAATCAGCGTCAGAATCACTCTTTCCGAATAAATCTTCAATGCTAAGTATTCGTTTCATTATGCTTTAATTCAAGCTCAATTTTGCTTCTGAGTATGAATATAGAAATGAACCAATTTGACGTAAAACTACAAAACTAAAATCAATTGTAAACGATAAACAATACTCGATTTAAGGGATGCATTTGAGCATCTTGTCGCTGACCCTTGTATTTACATGTTGCATATTAATGAGCACCGTCGATTATATAATTTCCGTATGAATAACAGGTTCATACTTTTGTAGCAAGATATGCTTTCCAGAAGTTAAAAAGAGATTGCGATATGATTACATATATTAGTGAGGACGTTAAGCTCGTGCATTGTGCAAACTGTGGATAAAAGCAACACACTTTTTTGTATTGAAGAAAAGCATATTTTAAGACTTTTCAGCCAGAGGCATCAATTAATTCGATCCGGAACATAACTAAAAAAATAAGTCAAATGTCCGAAAAATTCGGTCACTTTTGCTGTTAGATCGACCATTTGGGCGAGTTTATTGGGCTATTTTCGCTCTACAGAGCCAACCTTGCGCGATAGCTTGGCTTGCACACTAGTTTCATGAGCGATGATGGGGCTAAACACTTATAAACACTTACTAATTAAAGTTGTTTTTCGCTCGTATTGTGCACAAAAACATTAATATTTCTCAACAAGGATTATGTAAATTTGCATGCATTTGAATATTTGTGTTTGGAAGGTTAGAATTTTAATAACATAGCGTAGGGTTGCCAACTTTGGATTATAAAATTTCTGTACGCGGCGCGAACCCCACAATTTGCGGAAATTGTAGCGATAAAAATCCGGCCAATTTTGCGGAGCACTGCAGGGCTTTTTTAGCGTGCAGTTCTACACAAAATGTGCACTTATAAATGCATTTGTGCTGTTTTAAAAGGAGTTATGAGCAGTGGAAATCATTAGAAAATGGTAGGCTAATAATTATTGCAGGTTGATATTTACCATTAAAGAAGGACATGTGCAGTAAAAAAAATTAAGCAGGAAGGTGAGATAAAAAAAAATGTTGAATTTGATGACTAAAAAAGGTCATCAGTTTTTCGTCGCCGACTTGCAATATTTCTGGCAAAAGTTGAGACAAATTTCTGAAGAAAAACTATAGGCCTAAGGGTCATCGGTTATTTCTTTTCGCCGACTTGCAACATTTCTTGGGAAATTTTTCAGAAAATGACGAGAAATTTTCGCCAAAGAAAGTCGCACTAAACAATTCATGGTTCTGCAGTTATACAAATTTCTTTTAAAAAAGCCCTGGAGCACCGCAAGCTATCCCGGCCAGAGGCTTCAATGGCAGAAGAGAAAGGGAAAGGGGGAGAGCCTACAAGAGTGACGTCTCAGTAAACAATCATCCCATAGTATGTATCTCGCAAAATATGTTACTTTTAGAACTAAATTTAGGCCTAGGTCTACTTATAAAATGCGAAAATAAGTACGGTAAAGTACAGGATCTGTGTCATTGTATGGATATTAATCATATTATAGAAGTTATAATGGAACACGCACATTCGCACAAGGAAGTAGGAAGAGAAATATTATTTCATCCATTATTATGACAAGATTCAAAACTATATTTTTCTAGAACATAATTTTCAAAACTGAATCACTGACTCAACTATTAAAACTTTTTGATAGCATATAGCACTTCCGAATCCAGGAAAACATCAAAAGATACCAAAAGGTGTGTTTTCAATTAAACTGTAGCTACAGAAGTGTTCCTTTTAGAATTCACACTGGTTTTTTTATTTCTTTTTCATAATTTGCAAATTTTAGACTCTTTTTTAGGACGGCTGTTGTCTTTGTTGGAGGTGCAACTTTCCATTTTTTCCGTATTCTTATTTTTTCTGGACACTGTATTGTCCAGAATGACCTTCCTCCGTTTTCTGTACACCGGATGCTATTTCTGTACGATCCAGAAAAAATCTGGACGGTTGGCAACCCTAACATAGCGATGTCTAAGCAGTGTTTTTAATGGACTCTGCAGTCCTAGTGCTTGCCAGTTAATTGAACATGCAGTGGGTAATGTATCGCTTAATTAGCGTTCTAAATTATTCGCCTATCGCAGCATAAGTATTTTCCCATCAATCCTACTTCTGCTTTGGCAACTTTTCATGGTAATTTTGCAGACTGCAGTCCTGTCTATTTAAACGGTATGGCCGCCCAAGAAACTGTGTATGATTGAGGCGATCATCTTCGTAATGAAACCTCGTTAATAAACGTTATATCAGTCAGTCAGCCAAGAAATTGCTCAAATAGAGCGCTGCTACTTATCAGCTGCATCCCATGATGTAATGCTCTCATTAAGTAATCAACGCGAGATCCCAAGTAAAAGGGTTAAGTTAATAATTATAAATGAAAATATTAAGTAAATAATACTTAATATAGAAAGTTCGAAAGTAAAGAAACCTGTGCTTCTAAAACTGATCAGTCGCTTTGAAGCATCTCTTTATGTCTTGGGTCAGGTTACGCATTTTGAATTTCGGTGACGGTCTGGTTAGGCGTCATGATTGTCGGTTTTGGGTTAGGAATAGTGTTAACATTAGATACTGTCCAAAGATACAGTATAGGAACATGGTAAACTCTAAAATACATGTTTATCAGAGCACAACCTAACTCTAACCGACATTTACAATGCCTTACCCTATTTTTGTGTGTTTTCATTTTTTCCATACATTTTTCTTATTAACTTGAACACTTATTTCTTTCATTAATTTGATAGGTTTTAATTTTAATTATCTGCTTTCGTCATGTTTTGAAAACTTATTTTTTTCATTAATTTCGTAGGTTTTAATTTCTGCTATTTCTGTACTAAAATAAAATGTCCTATTTACTTACTTAGAAATTGTGTTAATTTGTTGGGTTGATTACTTACTCAATGCATTGCATCATGGGAAAGGGCTGATAGGTCACAGCACTCTATTTTAGCGATTTTCTGGGTGGCTATACTGCTTGCATGAACAGGGCCGTTGTCTGCATGATTACTCTTTTCATCGATCGAGCTTCCATAAGTTTCATTAAGGCAAGAATTTATTTTAAAATCAGTATTGCTTCTATTTGGTCTACAGCAACTATTTCTTATCAATCTATATTTAAATAAAATATATTGTTCATCAATCCAGCCTTAATTTCAACAAGGATCTTTTCATTGATTCCACTTCTATTTAAGTAAATATTTTTTCATCAATCCAACTTCTGCTTAGCGAGAACGCTTTTTGTCAATTATACTTATCTGCATCCAACGCTGCAACCCACTCAATGATGAATAATTTTTAGAATGCTAAAGCGATAAATTACCCTGTGGGTTTGTGTGTGCCAGAATAAAGTTGCTGTCGAGCAAAAAGGTGGAGCGAATCGATGGTGGAATTCCATTCCGTAGAGAGGGATCTATGCAGGCAAAGCAACTGGATTGAGCCAGGGCAGACATGAGGAACATATGTCAGGCGGATCAGAAGATATGAGACGACCTAGTGGTGTGGCAGAGAGGAGATCACAAGGATGCTTCGGAGAAAGACCCAATTGTGACATAAAAAAAACCTTAGCAAGAACTTTGAATTGTTGCAGAACGAGTGAAAGGAACCATTGAGTCACCATGTTCGATGCATTCATTATTTGTGACGCAGTTTCAGCCTTCGTTGGCCGGAACTAAATAACTTGTCGGGAAGTATTGCTTGAAAAGGCAGAACTATTAAGAACATTCCACCACTCAGGGCTGAAAGTGAGCCGGGTCGGTCCGGGTCTGTGACCCGGCATCGATTTTCGAGACCCGCTGTTGCCGGGTCTCAGCCGGGTCGCTTATTTACCGGCGAATTTTTAAGCAAATGACTAATAAAGGTCAGCGAATTGAAGAAATTTTCCTGAGATTTTGGCCGAATTACTAAAAAAAAGTCATCAGTTTTTTCGGACAGCGTATCGAGAAAATTTTCCTGAGATTTTGGCCAGATCAAAAAAGTCGTCAGAGAATATTTAAAGTCAATGGCGTCGGCTCGTCACGTTCCGCCAAAGTCAGACCCGGCAACTTCTCAAAACCACTTTCAGCCCTGCCACCACTTGATGTATCAGGTTGGGTATGTTTGGAGTCAAGCTTTAGGGACACCAATTCCTGTAAGCTGTTCTACACAAATTCCACTGCTTTAAAGATTACTTTACTTAGAGTTTGGTGTCAATAAAAAGGTTTTCTTAAATTTCTCCAATGACTTACAAGTATTTGACTTGTTTATTTGGTGACACTGACCCACATGCCTATTTGGTCAGTTGAAAGTGACGGCTACAACGGAAATGAAGGGTTTTTGATCATGCAATTTTATGCAACGCTCAAAACTCAAAACTGGCAAGCAAATGTGTTTAGCTGCTCTAGATAAAATGTTATTGAAGAAGTCTGAAAATGTCATAAATCACATACTTTTTTTATCTACCCAATCAACTTCAGCAGCCCACATATCTCGGTCAGTTTTTAACTTTAGACACTTCAAACTGTCCAGTTTTTCATACCAAAATGCCAGGAAGTATTGTCACTACAACTGGAATTTTGACATTGTGTGTACTTATAACATTATTTTGATGTTGTCTTCCATGACGGAAGCACACTGATATTAGTATTTGGTATCTGCTGAAAGTACTCTTCAAGTCCTTTGTATTGGTGTGCAGAGCATTGTGCTACTCCACATGACTATATTGCGACTATATTGCAACCGGATATTGTAATCATGTAATGTGTCATGTTGTCAAAAGACCACATAGCCTATTCTGCATCTAATTGCAATATGGTGTTGCATATCGGCTCTGGAAAAGTGTAGTTTTGCAATACTTTCATAGAATACTTGTGCTCTATCGATTGTTCCACTCAAGTATGCATTATGTGTAATGTTTTAATTAGGTTTGTAGTGTTTCATGTTGTCAAAAGACCACATATTCTGCATCTATGTGCATAAAGAGTTGCGTTTTGGCTATGAAAATGTGAATTTTTAGCATACTTTCATAGTGTACTTGTTCTGTATCAATTGTTACACACAAGTATGCATATGTGTAACGTTTTAATTAGGTTTGTAGTGTTTCATGTTGTCAAAAGACCACAAATTCTGCATCTATGTGCATAAAGAGTTGCGTTTTGGCTATGAAAATGTGAATTTTTAGCATACTTTCATAGTGCACTTGTTCTGTATCAATTGTTCCACACAAGTATGCATCTGTGTAACGTTTTAATTAGGTTTGTAATGTTTTATGTTGTCAAAAGATCACAAATTCTGCATCTATGTGCATAAAGAGTTGCGTATCGGCTCTGGCAATGTGAATTTTTAGCATACTTTCATAGTGTACTTGTTCTGTATCAATTGTTCCACACAAGTATGCATCTGTGTAACGTTTTAATTAGGTTTATAATGTTTTATGTTGTCAAAAGATCACAAATTCTGCATCTATGTACATAAAAAGTTGCGTATCGGCTCTGGCAATGTGAATTTTTAGCATACTTTCATAGTGTACTTGTTCTGTATCAATTGTCCGACACTGTGTAATGTTTAAATAAGATTTGAGACTCTTCATATTGTCAAAAGACCACATATTCTGCATATTAGTGCAATAAATAGTTGCGTATCATCTCTGAAATGTCAATTTTTACCATACTTTCATAGTATACTTGTTCTGTATCAATTGTTTTACAATGTTTAATGTTTGAATCAGATTAGTAATGTTTCATATTGTCAAAAGACCACATATTCTGCATCTAAGTGCAGTTTAGAGCTGCATATCAACTCTGGAGCATGTGTATTTTTAGCATACTTTCGACCTTCAATTTAAGTATGTTCCCAGTTGAATTTTTTGATGCCTCTGGCTGAAAAGTTTTAAAATATGTTTGTCTTGAAGCTGTAAAAATTTGTTGCTTTTATCCACAAGATGCACAATGCACTGCATTTTGGGACCTTAACCTCCTCACTATATTGCATATTTAGGCTGTGAGCAACTAAAGGAGAAGGCCAAGCGGGGGGAAGAGTGGCGACATTGGACAGCCGAACCTGCCTAGGGGCAGAGAACCAGAAGAGAGAGGCTGTGAGCATCAGATCGCAGCTCTATTAGGCCCACGTTGGTATTTTGATAAAAACTAGAATACAAGCAGCAGGATATTTTAGCGGAATAGCAAAGTAGGCTAAGCGTAGCCTAATAGTAGTGCTTTTACACGTTTGTGGCAAAGGTTTTATAGTCAAAACGATTTTCTCTGATTGTACAAGCTATAATTATTATGTTCTCATGATCTCATCCAATGTTCCCGCAGTGCGATTGTAGGTCGTTCAATAAAGCATAGGCCCTATACTTACTTACTTACTTGCTTGCTTACTTACTTAAACAAAAGACTATGACCTAGTACTGTCTTAGAGACTTAGATTGTAAGATCTTTTGAAGAAAATTGTCATAGGCCTAGATGTAAAGCTCATAGGACTAATAAAATATCCATGGCTGCTTGAGATGAGCAAACACGGATAAACATACAAGAAGACAGAAAGACCAAGCGACAGACTTTTCGTTGTTTGATCGAGACCCTCGATATTTCGCTTATATATACCTAGGGTAGTCCCAAAATCACGGTCAAAAAGTGAAAAAATCACGGCCTACTTTTGCAAAAATGCAAAAATTCACGGCACCGTGATTCACGGTGCCGCGAAATTTTTCAGTCACAATTTCTGTATTAAGTCGATTTTTATTTTGAAATTTAGCATAAACGAGTATTTATGAATGAATATTCACTTGTCAGCGACGTTATTCACTCCCCAAAACAGAAATTCATACATTAATTTAATGGTTCCGCACAGAAAATCTTAGATGAATTTAATGGTTCCGCGCTGTTTTTGGTCGTGGGCGCCATTTTTGACGTGTTTTTATTTTTAAAAAGTGCTGAAAATGTGAAAAATCACGGAAAATCACGGCAAACGGCGAAATTCACGGAAATCACGGCAAACGGCAAAATTCACGGTTTCCGTGATTTCCGTGAATTCGTGATTTTGGGACTACCCTATATAATATACCCTCCAGTCATGAACACATTGAACATGGCGGAGCAATAATAATTAGAATAATTATAACCTCTGACAAAATTTGGTTCGACGAAACAGCTCTGAGGTCAGTAGACGTCTCTAAATTTAACGAACCTCAGTCACTCATATAACACAGTTTGTACAGTGTACACGCACACATGTATAGGCTACACAAATGTAAGCCTACATACAATTATTGCTTCTGTGGAGGCAAGCACATAGGCTGCATACTTACATTCATGCACAAATACATGCATGCATACATACATACATACATACATACATACATACATACATACATACATACATACATACATGACATTGTGTTTATGTATGTATGTATGTATGTATGTATGCATGCATGTATGTATGTATGTATGTATGTATGTTAGTGTGGTCCTCAAATCTATGGGGAAAAATAAAGTTTGAACAATGCGTGACGGTACCATTTTTTTCTGTTATGCATCATGTGAAAATGATTCCTACCAAAT
This sequence comes from Lumbricus rubellus, assembly GCA_945859605.1. Taxonomy (NCBI): domain Eukaryota; kingdom Metazoa; phylum Annelida; class Clitellata; order Crassiclitellata; family Lumbricidae; genus Lumbricus; species Lumbricus rubellus. The sequence continues at coordinate 25,731,718 of OX243824.1, read as the reverse complement.
TTTATTGAAATTGCTCAAAGTTTAGAGGTCGCTCTGCAGGGTGAGATATACCAGTACCCCGACTGCATGTACATTACATGTATGTCGACAAAACTCGACATTCATTTATGATTTAAAGTTAAAGGTCGTCATAGATGCAATGCTTTCTTCAATCTGCAGGAAGAAGCTGATGCTATTATTCTTTTATTTAAATGCTTTTAGATAAGGGTATAAGTGACCTTTGGATAATTGGTTAAATAATAAGAGAGGAGAGATAAATTTACGGATGCACTTGGTGCTAAGATGATAGTAATGCGTTCGATAGATGGGAAGATCCTTCCTGGTATTACAGGTAAACAACCATTTGATAGATTGCCAGTAGGCTACTGGTCTCAAGATAAACGAAGTGAATCAATTACACGGAGTGCAAAGGTTAAATTATGGTCAAGGTGAAGAAACAAGACAAGTTGTTGTGATTCTGTTGAAACATTGTGGCTATAGAGTCAAAGTGACGTACTTCGATACTACAGCATTAAACAAAGAGACTATACTGGGAAAGACCCACTGCACCTTGCTTGTCAAAATTGTGATGCATGGTCATGAGTTCAAACAATCATTTGCACTAGCATCAAGTGGCCCTCCAGACATAACAATGTTGAAAGTGGGTCTCATGCATTTATAGTTGGATGCTATTGTAAGTCACTTCCAGACAGCACTCCAGGATCCGAAATGCCAAGATAATTTGGCAGCATTCATCAAGTCGTCAATTCAGACTTGATGCAAATAGTCAAAAATGCTTAACAATTTAGCATCCAGCTTTGAGATGACTACCACGGGCTACTTCAACTCATTGTCGCCTTTCTTAGTAAAATTCCACCACGTGAAATCCGATCGATGGAACTCGTTGCAGTACATGGGGTAAGATGGTTGGCAGATATTGTTTCTTGATGTTCAGAGAACAATTCCTTCTTACAGACCAGAAGAAATGTCAGTTAGATACATCAACCTGTTTCCTAGTCTGGTATTGGCAGGAGCATGATGTCTTGTCCCAACCAGATTAGCCTACGACACTTTCCAGCGACCTTCGGATTTTGAAGTCTATCTTCAGGTATAAAGAGTTCGAAAAAATTGTGTCATTTCTGCAGCAACCACCAAGGCTCTTTCTAAGGATTTGTGATATGTGAGTGAGGAGATGGTAGCCTTGGCCTTTTTAGACTCCGCCGTCAACCATGGAACATGCATGTGCACTTGTGCAGCGAAAGATGGTCAAGGCATCTCAAATTCAAGAACGAAACGAGCATGTGAAACAAACATTCAAGTGCAGGCAGGTGAGCAGCGTATTTAGCCTACAGGTTGAAGATTTTGGTACGATCAACACTTTGAACTTCTTACTGCAATGTAAATTCCTAACTGTCAGTAACTGAGATTGGTAGCCTACCGAACAATTGAAACAAAATCAGGACTTTTAGAAGGCAAAACAGTGCACAAAGAGTTTCATTGTTGTAAACGGCATTGCCGAGAGGGGTGTTAAACTCCTTCAAGAATTCAAATCATCCACCACTAAATATGAATGGGAGAAATACCTAACGCAGGTTGTATCTGAGCACAGATCTCAGTTCCTTGACGAAAAAGAAGTATGTGTTGGGCATACTACTGAGACTCCAACAATCGAAAACCCTCTAAAACTGTTGCGCATGCAGAACATGTTCAGCATATGCCTGGCTTTGCTATACTTTTTAAAATTATTTTAAGACAAAATTATTAACTTTATACCAGTAGGCCTATTCAGTAGAGCTATATGCCACTCATTCTCCAACAGTCTACGATGATCAGTTTATTTCTTTGATCTAAATTCTAAAAGAGTTCTTGTCCATTATACTTCAAATGCTATGATTTGACTATTTTTCGCCATGGTAATCAATGGTGAAAAGTCAGTAGCGTGGAGCTACCACTAAATATCTATCAATCGGGTTGAAATTTTACACTTATTCACTGCTAAGGCAAGGTAACAGATAGAGAGGGTACCATCAGCTAAATTCGAGAAATTATTTTTGAGGACCACACTAATGTATGTATGTATGTATGTATGTATGTATGTATGTATGTATGTATGAGTGTGTGTATGTATGTATGTATGTATGTATGTATGTATGTATGCATACATGCATGTATATAAGTCATGCATGCATGCATGCATGACTTATATACATGCATACATCTATGCATCATAGGCCTACAAGGCCTAACATACGTAAACACGAACAACCATGCTTACAATCGTCTATAGATCCATTCACCGGGGGTCTACATGTATATTTTGTCCGAACATTCGACAACACATACAATGTCATATACAGGGTGGGCCAAAAAAAGACCCCCCCCTAGGTTTTTCGTCAATATTTTGGCCAGAAGTAAGAATTTTGAAATGAAATTTTGCAGTCTTAAAGGCAATTCATATTTACACAATCATGATGGCCAGATTAATTTTCATATAATTATTTCAAACAGAACAAAAGTTATATCACTTTTAGCGAGGCGACCCCCCGTTTTTTGACGATTCAAAAACGAAAGGCAAAGTTTTTTGTTTTTTTCCAATATCTACTTCAAAAGTAAGAATTTAGAAATGAAATTTTACAGGCTCAAAGTCAATTCATATTTACACATTGAGGCCGGATTTCATTAAAATATTTTAAACACAACACAAGTTATACCACTTTTAGCGAGACCACCCACCGTTTTTGACGATTCACAAACGAAACGCAACAAAAAGTAGCAAAAACACGATTTTATTAAGTCTCGTCTCAAATAACTGTTGCCAAATGAACTTGTTAGTGCCTCACAACTTGTGTTCAATGTGCCCACCACAAGTACCAAAACTTCTTTTGAGTCTCTTTGCAAAGTTCTTGATGGACCTGTTGATTAATCTGACAGATTCCTTATTTACCAATTTGATGTCATCTTGCTAAGTGACTTCTCAGTGACGTGCAGCTACGCTGGTACCCTGTTTCTTTTTTAAATAGTAATAAAAATGATCCTCTGGCAATATGAAGTCTATTTGATAACAATTACTTGAGATGAGACTTAATAAAATCTTGTTTTTGCTAATTTTTGCTGCGTTACGTCTTTGAAACGTCATAAAATGGGGGTGGCCTCACTAAAAGTCATATAACTTTTGTTCTGTTTGAAATATTTTGATGAAATCTGGCCATCATGTGTGGCTATGAATTGTCTTTAAGCGTGTAAAATTTCATTTTGATAGTCTTACTTCTGGCCAAGATATTGGCCAGAAAAATTGAGTTGATTTTTTGTTACTTTTTGTTGCGTCGGGTTTTTGAATCGTCAAAAAACGGTGGGTGGCTTCACTAAAAGTGGGGTAACTTTTGTTCTGTTTCAAATATTTTAATGAAATCTGGCCATCTGGTGTAAATATGAATTGTCTTTAAGACTGTAAAATTTCATTTCGAAATTCTTACTTTTGGTCAAGATATTGGCAAAAATCTTAGGGGGTCTCTTTTTTTGCCCACCCTGTACATATATTGTATAACCACCCATCCATGCATGCAATCATTCACGCAGATACAGACCTCTAATGCAGCAGCAGCAGCAGGAGTGGCAGGTAGCAGCAGTGGCAGTGGCAGGTAGCAGCAGTGGCAGTGGCAGGTAGCAGACCATGACTCTGGAGTCTGGACATCAGTCGTTGATGGTTTCATCTGCTTTTCAGCCCGAGGCTCAATTCGTCTTTATTACCCAACAACAATTAACCATAACAGCAATGAAAGGCCATCAACGAAAAACGACCCAGTCTGAATTGGGGACTGCGGGAATATTTATTGCATCGTAGGAAAGGGAACACGAGCGAAGACAGCTCTCCCCGAACGGCCGAAGGACCCGGCCACGTCCCCTCACCAATCACCATAATTATATGGGAGTCACTGTATGTTACATGTAAGTCGAGTGACGAGTGGCTTGCATCATGCATAGACGAACGTAGGCCGTACAGACAGGCATATGTTTACAACTGAAAGGTTTGGTGCAAGAGCAAGGTAAGTCGACTTATTTATATCTGAAATCGGGCCAGTAATACATGGAGCACCAATACAAGACCTGACACATGCGGGTCTGGAAAAGACAAAAATGGCGAGGAATAATGAGGGTGGCAGCGGGCACCTACGGGCGCTGGTCCCTTGTTTCTTGATGATGATGATGATGATGATGATGATGATGATGATGATGTTGTTGTTGTATTCGGGCTTAACGACACTGTTTCATATCGAAGATGATTAGTGTCGGAGGCAGAGTACAACCTCACACTCCACGTTTATATTGCGACCGAGTCACCCGCAGTAAAGATCCGAGAAATTAATCTCTGACCGGGGATCGAACCCGGGCCGCCGGCGTGGCGAGCGGGCTACAACCCACTCGACCACACAGGATCTCTGATGATGATGATGAATACATGGAAATCAAATATACCGACATTTTCTGGGGGATTGTTACACGCTTAGTTTTCCTGGGGTACAGGAATGGTGCACGTTTGCATGCATTCAACACCCCGTGAATATTTTGGCGGTGTAATATGCCATTCGTGGGAGAAGAGCCCCACCCATAGACATTTACATCAAGCACTGTTTGATGAAGTTTTTCGCGCGCTACGACCATTTTATTGATACACTTTTGCAGTGGCTCTATCGAAAACCGCTACAATGTAGTTTAGATTGTGTTAGTAAGAATTGCTGTAGTAGTTTAACATAGAGCAAGAGCTTTACATTCAATGCACCTAAGTGCCTTATACGGTCATCATCATCATCAATATCCTTAGGCTCAATGCCCGTAGGAGTCCGATGCCACTCTCTGTCTGAGTCTGTCTCGTGCCATGTTGCCCAGCTTCAACCGGTCCGGTCAGCAGGTCTGCTCCATACCATAAACATCTTGGAGCATCTAAACCACCTTGTCTGATTGAAGAGAATCGTGAAAAAGAGGCACGAAGGACAACGTGGGTCAATGCCCGTTGTGTCCCACGCTCTCTCCCCCCGACCCTCTCCATCGGTCTGTCCTGACCGACCTGTGCATGTCTGCTTCATATCATGACACCTTGAAGCATCTGAGTAGCTATGTTACTTGTGTCGTGGTTTTGGCGGATTACAATCGTCTAGGTTTTTCACTGCCAGCGTATCGCCACCCATCTGCCAAACCTTCCTCATTTTTTCCGGGCTTAGGACCGGCACAGGGACGTTGATGGTTCCCTGTGGCAGAGGATGGATGCAGTTTAACGGTCGCATGTTGGCTATACAAACACGGCCTACATTTCACACATAGGCACATCAGACAGCTAGGCTACATCGGAGACAAATTTAGACTTGCTAGATCTATAGCAGCTCTGTAAAATACGACTGGTGACAGTGGTGATGGATATAAAGACCACCTCCTTTCCCTCCAATGTATTTGCTAAATACGTTATAGAATTTATTGTCACGCCACACCGTAAAAGTTTAGAAGAATTTATGCAGATTGATCCGTTCAAGCTGCCTCTCAATTTCTCAAATGCTTTGTTTTGCTAGCTCGCCGAAACTTGGTTGTCGTCGGTACCTAGGCCTATTCAGTATTCATGCGCACACATGTAATTGACTGTAATCTGAGCTTGGTCTTAATAAGACTCCATGCATGGTTAATTGTTATGTAAAGGCGAATCAGTAACAGTAGGCCTACAGATTGACGGTGTGGTCCAAAGTCGACACCGCTGCGAAAACTGTTCCTATACGGACTATTTTTTGATGCTGCGTCGGCAGCACCGTCTATAGTGCAGAGACCGGAACCCGGCCCTGAAAAAGACGCGGTTCACTAAAAACATGGCAATTGCCTAAATATTGAGTTGCCTGCAGAAGGGTTCTGAATAAAGTGAATTTGAAATCACTTGCGAGTATAATTTTGGCAGAGGCTGTCAGAGACGAAGTTTTAAGTTTCACCCTGCTTGGGAATGACACTTTTCCAGGAGACAATAAGCTTATTTCAGGAAGGAGAAAAGGAAGTTCATGCAGTGTGTACTTTTACAGCAATAGTCAGGATAACATACGCCTGTGAAGAACGAAGCGGGATCAAGCGTCTTCGATAGTACTGCTCAACTGGTGTACACAAAAATTTATGCATCTGGTCACGTGAACCAATCATAATGCCTCTCGTTACGCAGATCGCTCTGACCTCATTTGACATCACACCTACCGTATGTTGCTCGTCCATAACCTCGTCGTTGATCTTAAAAACAATTAATTAACGCTGGTCATTAAGTAATTTTATTGCACAAGCAGAAGAATGCATGCTTGTCGAAGAAGCTTAATTAAGCCATAAGTCGATTGGAGCCAAGGGCGGATCCAGGGGGAGTCCGGCCATGCCTCCCCGTTTAGAACTGCCCATGTATCTGGGCATTAAAGGTCCATTCATGTAGCCAACCGTCGCGATGCGACGATGGCGACATGACATGACATGTATCGTGCCCCCCCCATTTGGTTTCAACAAGCTTTCGAAAAAAGGTCATCAACTTTTTGGTGGACAAGATGGCATACTTTTCCCGAAATTTCGACCAGATGACTAAAAAAGGTCATCAACTTTTTGGTGCTTATACGAAATTTTTTCCACACCCAAGGCCAAGAATGTTTGCCCCCCCCCCAGTCCAAAGTTTCTGTATCCACCCCTGATCGGAGCTGAGGACAATCGTGACCAAGGATGCTTTGTTAAACGAATGGTTACGGTGATAAAACGATCAGCTGATAAGAGGTTTTTCGTTTGTGATTCGAGGGGTGAACTCCTGAGGTATTTATCCTCTCTGTAAACATTATGTGGTATCGATAGCATTGACAGCAATTCCTCTCGCAACATCTGTGTACAAGTAGCCTATTAAGTATTTTGATCAATGAGCAACCTTTTGATGAACTTATCTCGGCGTAAGTTCTGCATTCCTTTTTCTCGTCATCTCTGCATATTTTAAGTTCTGCGTTCCTTTGTCTCGTGTGATCATAACAGTATGTGCATTAGGGTGGAGTGAAAAAACCGAAAATTGGAATTCCGAAAAGTAATGGCAACCAAAAGTTGCCCAATGACATGGGGTCAAAAAATGTGTAAAAAGTTTTTAAAAATATTAATGTCTTCAGCCCCCATAAGTGGGCCAAAGTTCCGAAAAATTGCATTTTTAAAAGAAAATTGCCGGTTTTATCATGAAATATTCTTAGTGCAAAATAACTAACTGCCATTCAATACACCGTTGGAAAGAGCTCTTAAAACTGAACAAAATGGTTTATTTATTTACAGAATAGTCCCATATTTGTAGAAGATATTAATTTTTTACCATACCCCCTCTTCGCGACATGTCGCGAAACCTAAAACAGTAAAACACTAATAACTTTTTTATCCTTTGAGATATTTCAATGCGTAATATGTCATTCGATTCTGTTTAGGACCCTCTTTCTAATGGTGTATTGTAAGGTGAGATTGCATATTGTTTGTTTGATATTATTGGGATGGTATCTAATATGCACCTTGACTGAAAGCACTTCCAAAGACTTTCATGGAAATCGTATTGCCGTCACAGTAGGGCAAAGTCACAAATGTCAGAATTTGTCTCATATACTGGCATGCATCATTGACCATCAGCAAGTAATCATGCTCTTTTAAAATTTATCCGATCCACTGTGTCTTAGAGGGACAGTAGTGCGTTACAGTCCTATAGTTAATTTTGATTTCAAATATCAGTTTCAGTTCTCGCGATCTTAATGGCGTCCGGACAGACTCATCTCCGTTGTCTGCACCTTAGCTACGGCTGCAATAGCTTCATTCACACTTTTAAGACACCTTTCAAAAATACTCTAATCTGGACATTGAAACTGTCAAACTATCGAGCCTGACCGGTAATATGAAATTGGAGCTATTCTGTCTTTTGGCTGTGTTAGAACAGATTGTTGGAACAGCAACCCTCCAGGTATGAAAGTCAATTAATTCTACATTATCTGTTGAGTTAAGATTCTGAGGCAGAACATGGAAGCACTGCACAGACAACTTTCTATCTTGTTTTCAGCTATTGACATTCTCCTCAGACCAAGTTCTTTCATAGGAGTAGCCTATACACCGCATTGGGATGATATCTATTATGCACCCTGACTGAAAGCACTTCCAAATACTACAGTCACTCTATTAGCCTAATATACCGCGTACAGGCTATTGGGGTGGCATCTAATATGCACCCTCACTGAAAGCAATGCCAAAGACTTTCAAGGAAGTCGTATTGCCGTCGCAGTAGGGTAATGTCACAAAATGCCAGACAATAGTCTTACATACTGGCATGCATAATTGATTATCAGCAAACAATCATGTTCGCTTAAAATTGTTTATAACCACTGTGTCTTAGAGTGACTGAGGTGCAGACAACGGAGATGAGTCTGTCTTTGCAAGTGCTTTCAGTCAGGGACCTCAGGGTGCATAATAGATATCATCCCAATACGGTGTATAGGCTACTTCTATGAAAGAACTTGGTCTGAGGAGAATGTCAATAGCTGAAAACAAGATAGAAAGTTGTCTGTGCAGTGCTTCCATGTTCTGCCTCAGAATCTTAACTCAACAGATAATGTAGAATTAATTGACTTTCATACCTGGAGGGTTGCTGTTCCAACAATCTGTTCCAACACAGCCAAAGGACAGAACAGCTCCAATTTTATGTTACTGGTCAGGCTCGATAGTTTGACAGTTTTAATGTCCAGGTTAGAGTATTTTTGAAAGGTGTCTTAAAAGTGTGAATGAAGCTATTGCAGCCGTAGCTGAGGTGTAGACAACAGAGATGAGTCTGTCCGGACGCCATTAGGATCGCGAGAACTGAAACTGATATTTGAAATCAAAATTAACTATAGGACTGTAACGCACTACTGTCCCTCTAAGACACAGTGGATCGGATAAATTTTAAAAGAGCATGATTACTTGCTGATGGTCAATGATGCATGCCAGTATATGAGACAAATTCTGACACTTGTGACTTTGCCCTACTGGGACGGCAATACGATTTCCATGAAAGTCTTTGGAAGTGCTTTCAGTCAAGGTGCATATTAGATACCATCCCAATAATATCAGACAAACAATATGCAATCTCACCTTACAATACACCATTAGAAAGAGGGTCCTAAACAGAATCGAATGACATATTACGCATTGAAATATCTCAAAGGATAAAAAAGTTATTAGTGTTTTACTGTTTTAGACTTCGCGACATGTCGCGAAGAGGGGGTATGGTTAAAAAATTAATATCTTCTACAAATATGGGACTATTCTGTAAATGAATACACCATTTTGTTCAGTTTTAAGAGCTCTTTCCAACGGTGTATTGAATGGCAGTTAGTTATTTTGCACTAAGAATATTTCATGATAAAACCGGCAATTTTCTTTAAAAAATGCAATTTTTCGGAACTTTGGCCCACTTATGGGGGCTGAAGACATTAATATTTTTAAAAACTTTTTACACATTTTTTGACCCCATGTCATTGGGCAACTTTTGGTTGCCATTACTTTTCGGAATTCCAATTTTCGGTTTTTTCACTCCACCCTAATGTGCATATAGGTCATTCAATTCCCTTCTTATAAGTTCCACATTCAGTGACATTCTCCTGCCTCATCTTTCCTTGCGTCTCTCGTCTCCTCTCCGCATAGTCTAAGCAGTGCCATCCCTCCATCCTCCTGCAGTGCTTAGGCATAGGCCTACATGTAAATACGCTTGTTACACTAAGTTGTCTAGTGCCGTTTTCGGATACCACAAGTCCATTGTAAATTCGTTATTTGCATAGTTATAGCCGTCTGTTTACAGCTAGTTGTCTCTACATGTATGCTCAGTTCATCAGCAGCTATTATAGCCGTGGGGCTATGTGGCTATGTCTCCAAGCCCCCTCGCATTCCTACGCTAAGAGTGTCATCAGCGTGTAGTTTGCAATGCGAATGAGTACACTTTGGTCGGACACTCTGGTTGCTGCGACATAAATTAGGACTAAGTAGCTGTGATTGGTCAACAGGTTTCTGATGGCTAATCGGAAAGTCTCTGATGGCTAATCGTAAGTGGCTTCAGTTGAGCTCCTCTGGTCTCTTCGTGGGTATGAAACTTGTCACAAGTCTTTTCCCTCTTCTTCTCTACGTGTGACCTTCAGTCTCTTCGGAAGCTTCTTCGTATAAGTTCGTGGTAGCGTAGGCCTATCCCTAGATAACTGTTTCATTAGCTAAATGGCTAGGTTAAAGAATCTACAGTCTTTCACTGTTTTGTTAACCAACAACGACGACGTGTTTAACTCTTCTTATTATACTCCAAAATCCGATATAAAGTAAAACGATCAGCAACAACACAACAATGACTACACTTGCGTTATCATAACAACTACACGACTACTATCTTCATCAGTCTACTCTATCGCAACTCAACAACAACTCTTACAGCCTATCTCAACGGCTCTCAACACGCAACTCTCCTTCTTCACTTCCACTCCCTTCTTGTACAATTAACGTACGCTCGTCTAGACGTCACGTGCTGTCCAGACAATCACCTGTGCAGACGCCGCGCGGCAATTTGCACCTGGCCTACTTACGTCGCTGTACGACAATCGGCGTGCACTGATTAAATTAGCTGACATTACCTCCTTCCTTTCTTTTGAAGAGAGCTAATTAATCTTAAAAATTAGCGAACGTATAATGCTTAAACTAAATACAAACAATTCTTATACTAAATGCAATCACAAAATACCTTATACTACAATCTCGATAAGCAGTCTGCTACTACATTCAACTTTCCTTTCTTATAGTTCAACAGAATGTCAAAATTTTGCAATGATAAAGACCATCTGACTAACTTAGCAGACTTCGACATTGACTCAGTCAAATAAACTAAAGGATTATGATCAGTGAACACATTAATCTTGGAACCAATAATGATTTCTTTCAATTTGTTTAAAGCCCATATGATTGCATAGGCTTCCTTCTCAATCGTCGCCCATCTCCTCTGGGTATCTGTCAGCTTCTGGCTGATAAATGAAACGGGACGTTCTATCCCCTCATCGTCCACTTGTGACAGCACAGCCCCCACAGCAAAATCACTGCTATCACAGTACAAATTAAATGGTTTGCCAACCTCGAACATGTACAGAATAACATTCGATAAAACAATTTCTTTAAGAGAATCAAAAGATTTCTGGTGGTCCTCAGTCCAAATAATGTTCTCAGGTGTCTGCTTGCTAGTTAAATCTGTCAATGGTTTAGCAATCTCAGCAAAATTACAAATAAATTGTCTGTAGAAACCAAAGAATATCAATCAATTAGTTAGCAAATGTTAGGATTCTTCGGGTTCAGCACCACTTCCTGTTCTACCAGTGTACATAATCCAGGTTTGTCCGAAACTCTGTCTGCATAACAGTTCAGTACATCCAGTAGCTGTTTCTGTTGCTCGCTCGTAAGATGTCCGATCTGTTCATAGTCCAATTGCAGCGATTTCTGTGTCGTCTCTGCATGGTCTTCTTTCAATGGTAGCTCTACCACTGATCCGAATTCGTCGTCCTCTTCCACGATGAGACCACACGATAATGTTCTTGCGATGAACTTCCTCATTTTGTTGGCATGGACGATTCGTCGGCCGTTTTCATTCATGTCCACCAGATACGAATACTTGGATCTTCTTTGTAGCACTGTACATGGACCATGCCATCGTGAGATCAATTTATTGGTTGACGTTGGATACAGGACGATGACGTTTTCTCCTGGTTCGAATTCTTTATCCTTGGCCCTCTTGTTGTATTGACTGGCGTATTGTTTTTGCTTTTCCTCTGCACAATTCTCAGCAAATATCAAAGCTTTCTCCATGTCTGCTCTTAAGTTCTTCAGGTACTTTGCTGGTTGTACTCCAATGTTTGGCGGTAGATTTATTTCTTTGGTCCAGCTTTCCTTTAAGATAGTTAATGGTCCTCTTGGCATTTTTCCATACACCAGCAGATATGGTGCCACTCCTGTCGTTGCGTTGGGAACTTCTCTCAATGCCCATACGGTAAACGGAATGATTTTATGCCACTGTCTTGGATTTTCCACAATGACATGATGCACCATCTTCTTGAACGTCTGATTCCATCTCTCAACTAATCCAGCTGCCTCAGGATGCCCTGGTGAATCGAATCGTGGACAGCATCCCATCAATTTCAAAAATTCTCTTGTGAGACTGGCTGTAAAATTTGTGCCTCTGTCGCTGGTGATCACAGACGGCACCCCCACGTCAATGAATAGCTTCATCAAAGCTTCGCACACAGCCTTAGCAGTCAATGACTTCAGCAAAAAGATTGTCGGCCATCTTGTACATGAATCCACTATGCACAAGCAATACTTATGCCCAGCTGCTGACTTCGGTTCTATTGGGCCTACCACGTCCATAGTCATCCGTCGGAATGGAACATCTTCCCTTGGAATTGGTGTAATCGGCACTCGATCCATCACCAAACTTCGTGCCTTCAGCTGACACTTCTCACAGGACTTACAAAATTTCACCACGTCTCGACGCATCTTTGGCCAGACAAAGGACAACTTGATTCTCTCTCGTGTCTTCTCTTCTCCCAAGTGTCCGCCAAATACTGACTCGTGAGCTAATTCCATTACTTGAATTCTTCTCTCTTTCGGTAACACCAACTGATACACAAGCTGATCCAGCATTTGATGCTTCTTATACAGCAATCCATTCACCACGATAAACTCTGATCCTTGGTCTTCAGCGATCCTCCACCACGATTTCAGTGACTCGTCATTTCTCTGCTGCTCCTCGAATTTCTTCGCATCTTCCAGCTGTCTTTCATCGTTCGAATTCTCTGTGAACAAGTCCCTCATACTTGTCTCCAGTTCAGCGTCGCTTCCGGAATCTTCACTATCATTTCGTTCACATGCAGCCATCTCTTCTTCAGTTTCATTGTTCTCAGATGTTGTTCTTTCGTCATCTTGGATGCTGAGTTCATCTTCGCTTTCCGTGTCATCTTCTTGCGAACTTTCGTTTATCGTTTCATCTTCTCCGTCTTCGACTTCTGCTCTCCGACTTTGTGCTCTTGTAGTCACATTCGCTTGTAGCTCTCCTTGCAATATACTGATTGGTGGAACCTCTTTCAGTTCTGCAATTATCTCTGGATGTAGCAGGAACTTTTCTGGATTTTCTTTACACAGTTCTGCTGAAATGCTGGCACACACTAAAGTTAAATATGGCGCGATATTTATTGTCCTGTCCTCTGTAGCTGCTCCTTCGTTACGACCGCTCATCCGCACTTCGATTTTCACCAACTTAGCTGGAATCGGCTCTCCAGCTACACATTGCAAATGAACTCTGCCGATTTCTTCTACTGTCGTTCCTTTCAGTAGTTCCTCGTTGATTACTGGTATCTCGGTCCCCGAGTCAATCAACGCCTCGACTTGCACAGGCTGCCCATCAGTCCCACGTATCTCCACATTTACATGCTGCAACGATATCTTCTTTATGCGTTGACACTCCTCTTTACTTTTTGTTTCTCGACAACTTTCTGCAATGGAAGTAGTCTTTATCGCTTCTTTCAGTATGGTGAACTGCGGCGTACACTTCATCACTGACTTTACTTCTGTTTCTTGGTTGCATTGTTCTTCCCAACCAGGAGGTGCATTTATCACTTGTATCTGGTTTACTCGAAGATTTTCTGCACTTCTGCTAAAGTTCTTCCTCAGATTTGCCGCTCCTGGTGCTTGGCAATGTTTTATTAGGTGTTTATCAGAATTGCAATTGTGGCAACGCTTCTTGATAAAACTTCTTTGCTCCTTGTTCTCCCACTTGTTGTACGGCGTGTAAGATGCATTACTTTCTGTTGGGCGTCCCAGCGGCGGAGTTCGATTGTAGGCTTGTCTGTCCCACGTTGACTGTTGTTTATCTTGCGACCACTGCTTTCCAGAATAATCATCTTTCTTTGCATCATTACTCTTGGCTTGGCTTCCGGTGTCTTTGCTATCCTTGTTCCACTTGGGTTGCTTTGGACTATTGTCCCATGCTTCAAATTTCGGTTTGTCTTGGAACATCACACCAATCCGATTGTTTACATGTATATCTGCGAGATCTGCAACATTACTAGCTTCCAAGCATTCTGTGCCCTCTTTTGCTAAGACAAACTGAAGTGGACCTGGTGGTAAACATTCTTTCAGCTTATCCGCCACTAACAAATCAAACAGCTTCTCGTAGTCTTTGTCCACTCGTCTACTTCGGACATAATAATTCAACAGGTTCTTCAGCCTAGCCGTGAACATCGTATACGTTTCTTCGGCTGTCTTCTTGGCATCTGCAAACCTGGACCTGTACTCACGAGCTGTTAACTTGAATTCCTTCAACAAGTGCTCTTTCACTGCATCGTATTTATCTAAATTCTCAAATGACAATCGATTCAATACCGTTCGCGCTCTCGGGGTCATCAATGGCAACAACAATTTCACCCAATATTGCTTTTCCACAGCGAAGCTATTGAATGCATTTTCAACTGTTTCAAAATATAATGGCACTTCCATCATATCATACGGCATCTTCGGTAACACATGCTTCATTGCGTCACCTATCTTCTTAATCTTGGACACCATTGTCTCACTTTCTTTGAGTCTAATCTGTTCTGACACTTCTCGGCTCTTACGATCATCTTCGTCTCTCTTCTTCAGTCGATCTTGATCTTCGATTCTCCGCAGTTCTTCCTGTTCTATCTTCTGTTGTAATAGTTCTAACTGCTTTCTGCGTTCTTCTTTTTCAATGGCCATTTCTTTAAGTTGAGCCTCCTTGATAGCAAGTTTCTTTTGTTCTAACTGCATCTGCTCTTCTCTTTCTCTTTCTGCTTTTTCCACATTGTCTTTTCCAGCTTGAAATTCTTCCTGACGAATTTCTTCTGCTCTCTCCAGTTCTTGTAAACGCATCTTTTCCTTTTCTTCCTCACGAGCCTTTTTGTCTTCGATCTGCTGTTTTCGTATTTCTTCATCGCTTTTTCTTGCTTTTTCGTACTCTATCATTAACTCCATCCTTCGTCGTTCTGCTTCGTCACGATCTAATTTCATTTGTTCTAACTGAAGCTGGAACTGCTGCTTCTGCATATCTATCTCTTGCTGTCTCATCCTTTCTGCTTTTTCTATCTCTTGTTGTCGCAGTTCTTTCTCTTCTTACTTACGTTCTTTCTCTTCTTGGCACCGTCGCTCTTCTTTCTCCTTCTCTTCTTGGCGACGTTCTTTCTCTTTCTGTCTGCGCTGCTCTTCTTTCTCTTTTTCTTCTTGTTTACGCTCTTTCTCCTCTTGTCTGCGCTGCTCTTCTTTCTGCTTCTCTTCTTGTCTACTCATCATCATGAATTGTAGCAACGCCTCTATAGACATCGGTGCCTCAGGCTTCTCCACTGGCTTCTCCGCAACGCCTCCGACAGCACCTTCTTCTTCTTCTTCTTTCTTAGCCCAAACCTCGGCTAAATTTCTCATCAATTCTTCCCTAGACATCTGTTCGACTTCTTCTGCGTCTAGATCTGCTTCAATTAGCAGTTTTATCAGTCTATCAGTAGACATTTTCTTAATATTTGCTTGCTTTTTCTCCGTAAGTTTCTCCATCTTACTTCTTTACTTTACAGATGCTCGATAAATTAGTAGACTACTCTTCAAATGTTTGCAATTGACTGACTTCAATTCTTTATGCACACTTCAATAGACAAGCAAGTTTTTCTACCTTGTAGTCGTTGTGTTGTCGTTTCTCACTGTAACTACGATCGTTCTCCTGCAACTTGGATCGTTATCCTGCAACTTGGATCGTTATCTCACCGCAACGACACCAAATGTCACAAGTCTTTTCCCTCTTCTTCTCTACGTGTGACCTTCAGTCTCTTCGGAAGCTTCTTCGTATAAGTTCGTGGTAGCGTAGGCCTATCCCTAGATAACTGTTTCATTAGCTAAATGGCTAGGTTAAAGAATCTACAGTCTTTCACTGTTTTGTTAACCAACAACGACGACGTGTTTAACTCTTCTTATTATACTCCAAAATCCGATATAAAGTAAAACGATCAGCAACAACACAACAATGACTACACTTGCGTTATCATAACAACTACACGACTACTATCTTCATCAGTCTACTCTATCGCAACTCAACAACAACTCTTACAGCCTATCTCAACGGCTCTCAACACGCAACTCTCCTTCTTCACTTCCACTCCCTTCTTGTACAATTAACGTACGCTCGTCTAGACGTCACGTGCTGTCCAGACAATCACCTGTGCAGACGCCGCGCGGCAATTTGCACCTGGCCTACTTACGTCGCTGTACGACAATCGGCGTGCACTGATTAAATTAGCTGACAAAACTATTTCGTGAGCCAGCTCACAAGCAGAAGTTACATTAATAGTCAGGGTTGACGCAAGAAATTTCTGGCTTCTTGGCGTATCAGTCACGGACCCCTATACTATCTTGAGGCGTTTGAATAAAGAAAAACAGTTTGGAACAAATAATAAAAGAACAGGTAGGCCTACGACGTATACGATTTTATATTTAGGCTATGCAATTATGAAATATGATTTAACTCAGTTGTTAATTTGAAGTTTAAACTGATTGTAGTTTATTCTCTGTAATATTATAGTTAAGAAGGCGAAAATCATAAACTTATTGATATTGTTGCATTTCCCGGGTTCCTAAAAGTGCCGGGCCCTAGGCATTTTGTACCCTTCAGCGGCCCTGGTTGTAGTTCGACGTGTTATCGGTTAAGCTCCCAGAACCTTGAGGAATAAATTGGGCCTCATGAGGACAATAATATTATAGTGCAATATCATTATGTAGCCTACCACTTCATCTTGAGTAATGTGGACTACAATTGTTTGCTAGACGCAAAGTTTTAGTCACAAAAACTTGATTTTTCTGAATAGTTGAAAGGTAAGCCTGATTATTATTATTATGTAGGCTAAGCTTAGGCGTAGGAGACTGAGGTCCAGAGGGGGCAAATGCCCCCCCCCCCTTCACCAATTTCGGGAAAGTCTGATTTTTCGGGCAAGTAGACCCGGAAAAGTAAGAAAAAGTTTTTAAAAAATTCGGGCAAAAGTACTGGATGACTAAAAAGGTCGTTTGAAAAGCAGAATTTTTGGGGCAAACGTAAGATTTCGTCCGAACGACTAAAAATAGGTCTTCAGAATTTTCGGGAAAACGTAACTGGAATTTTTCTTAAGATTTCGGCCGGATGAAAAAAAATTCGGGAAAAAGTCTCGTTTTTGCCTCCCCCACTTCTGAAATGTCCCCTACGCCTATATATGTAGGCCTAAGCTTATTGTTCGACAAAGAGCGAAGCCAAAGTAGCATCCATTGACCGAGTCATATTTCAACTGTATTTGATATCGGCATAAATTAGGCTACGACCAATGCCTTCTAAATGCGGCTTGCACGAATCATTGGCATAGTATCACATCGATTAAGAATAGGCTATGCTCTCTGCAACCTCAACATACCGGTTCGGAACCTACTGTAAAAACGGTAAAACCTCCGATATAATTATCTAGGCCTACAAGTTCACTATAATAGTGTGGACCTACAGGAATGGTTGTTATAAAGCCTCTAAAAGACAAGTAGCATAGGCTGCACTTAACGTCATGCGAATATATTATTTATAAACGAATAGGCCTATAATTATTAAAAACACAGTATAATAAGGAGGATGCACTCAAGAAACTTGGCGCATAGCTAATTTTAGTGAATTTACAATAGAGCTGCGCGTATACTTGACTGTATACGACTATAGCTTATCATAGGCTAGTAAACAGATCAATAGAAAGTGCGTTTTAAGTAAGTTTGCATATCTAGGCTATGCATGAGAATAGGCCCTATAGGTCTACCAGTGGTTCCCAACCTTTTTTGACTTTAGGGCCACTTTTTCTAAGTTGGAGGACACGAGGGCCACTTTTTTCTTAGTAAAAAAATTAGAGGGCCACAAGGCTAAAATTTACTTAAATAAAAGCATTCAAAATTGTTATAGGCCTAATTGATTCAAAATAGAACGCTTTATGTCATTTATTGACGTCAAAATAATATAATTTGTAATGGAAAATAATTACGTGTCCTATATCCTGTAGAAATTGTTAATTTTTGCATATGTTTTTGTTAATTCTTTGAGAGACGAGGGCCTTTTTTAGGTCTTGAGGGCCACTTTTGGCCCACGAGCCACGGGTTGGGAACCACTGCCCTATACGACACCTGTTGTCCTGCAGATAGTCGACAAAAGTGAAATAGCCTACGTAAATATTTGGAAGATTTTCTGTTTTCTCGCAAGCCGTCGGATTGCAGATTATTTAGATTTGGACAATTTCTTTATTGTTGTCTGATAAAATAATAGGAAACGATAAATCGAACGTAAACAAATAATATTTCTTCTATTTTTTCAGTGTTTTCCAACGCATCATGTGAAAAACTATAGGCCTAGATCTAAGCTTATTAGAACTGGTTGAGTGCAGTACATTTACCTCTGGACGTCCGCCTCCGGACTTATTCCTCCCGGGCAGTTACCCACGGGACTTCCCTCAGAAAATAATACATAATTACTTTTGTGGTGCTCAGGGTCTAAACTATGTTGCACAAATTGTAATCCTGATAATTATATCTAAACAAGTTGTGTTTATGCCAGCTTGCAATAACAGAGAATAACGAGCATAGGCGTACGAGGGGCAAATGACCCCCAAATTTCGGACAAGTCTGGTTTTTCGGGCAAGCGGACCCCATAAAATTATGAGAAAAATAGTATTTTTCAAGACATTTCAGCCCGACGACTGAAAAAAGGTCGTCAACTTTTTGGTCTGGGAAAATCCCACCACGAGATTTTTCCGGCAGAAGTCAAATCTTTGCACATCCCCCCACTCTTGATATCTCTCGTATACGCCTATGATAACGAATATTGAATTAATGTCTATATATATATATATATATATATATATAATGCAATCTGTCTACTCAGGTCTTACTGACAAATCCGTGCGATAGACAACAAATACATTACAAAAACGATGGAGAGTTCTTCAGCTACAGAAAGTCCTTCACCAAACATCATTCTGAGCCACAGGGAACCAGACAAACGCAACTCAGCATCATCCGGCGAATCGTCCACCCACTCCCATCACTGCAGATGTAACCCCAACTGCTGCCGGAGTTTTCTGCGTCGCAACCTCCTCCTGCTCCTCCTCATCTCGAGTCTCGCCATCGGAATCGCGATGGGCATCGGCCTGCGCTTCATCGACGACCCCTTCGACAAGAGACAGCTCATGTACTTCCGGTTCCCCGGTGAGCTTCTAATGCGCATGCTCAAGGCGCTGGTAGTTCCGTTGATCGTGTCCAGTCTCGTGTCCGGCTTGGCTGGAATGGACACGAAGTCGTCTGGAAGGATGGGTCTCTACTCGATCATTTATTATATGTCGACGACGTTGTCGGCTGTGCTCCTGGGAATACTCCTCGTCTGTACCATCCAGCCTGGGAAGAATGCAAGCGCAAAGGTCGAGGGTAGTGCGGAGCCGGCGAATATTGTCGACTCCTTCCTGGATCTTCTCAGGTAAAGAACCAAAATAATAATAATAATAATAATAATAATAATAATAATAATAATAATAATAATAATAATAATAATAATAATAATAATAATAATATTAATCAGCCACAGAAACGTCTTCACCAAACATCATCATGAGCCACAGGGAACCAGATATTATTAATATTAATAAAAAAAAATAAAAAAATAAAAAATAATAATAATAATAATAATAATAATAATAATAATAATAATAATAATAATAATAATAACAATAATGCAGACTGATTTTGGAATGAAGAGCGTGCACGTAAGCATCCATAATACATGATGTAATGTAACAGAAGTCACGCAAACTTAGAGTTAGCCTATGTTAACACACATAATTATAATGACAGAAAAGGAACATACGTTTAGCCTACTCATCTTTAACCTGAGTGAGCACGCAGTTAGGCTATTATAGCCTACATTCGCAATAGCCATAACATGAGATTAACATAACACAACATAACACAGTTGCGCCAACACAAAAAATAGTTAAACAAAAATAGGACATGAGTTTGCAATCACAGAATAATAATAGCATAAGATAACCTATAGCTAACAGATGATAGCAACGTTTGCGTTAAGATTAACTGTTTCTTCTTGTTGATGATTAGGCTATTTGTAATAATTGTGATATTATGTTCTTTCGCACAGAAACATCTTTCCTGACAACATCGTCGAAGCGTGTTTTCGCCAGGTAAAAACCTAAAATAATGAATGTCTACGATATTTCTATTGCTAGCACCTTGCATGATAAATAAAGTCTGACTCAATTCGCACGCATTGGACCATAGGCCTATAGGCTATATTATTTCTGGACCGAACTAAGTGCAAATAGCATGAATTGTATGCGTTTAAATACGAATAGAGAATGACAAAACAGTCAAGTGTGTACAATTAGTCATTCGTATAATACCTCAGCCACTCGACCCCTTACCGCTTGAGGTGCGCTGCTCGACCCATTGGTCTTATTGTCCTTTTACCTCACCTTTCGACGCATGCGTTCGCAGCTGAGCATCTTCGTAAGATGAGTATGTTCTTGGCAAAATCTGTCCATTAGTTGAAGTCATGCAGCGTCAAATCTAGACGTCTCTGTGCATGGGGGGAAAGTAAGAAATGACATTTCCACCAGAAAAACTTGAGCACGACGTGTGACACACGTATATATATATACCATTCCCTCCCACAAAAAAAATTGGTAATTTCCCGAAGATTTTGGCCGGATGACAAAAAAGGGTCGTAAGAAATATCGGTCCCAAAAAAGTGGGTTTTCTGCCGGTCAGCGTGTTACTGCGTGACGTACACAGTCAATGCACGGTTATGCACCTCAAAATTTACCAGTACAGCCCTGCAGCTGCAAGTGCCCCCTCTTGCATCTATGTGCGGGCGCCCATGCATGTTTGCTACGGTACCTAATGTCCTCAAAAGCTCGTCAGACGAGGAAGTTTGTCATAGTTCCTGTCAAAAGTAGACCAAGACATTTTGGCCCAAAGTTTAAACCGAACGAACTTGCCTAACAGCAGTGCTGTTTACAAAAGAACTTTCCCTATCTGTTTATTCACCATTCATACCGGCTTTCACGATGTCAAAATGTTCACACATTTAAGCAATAGCCTACCGGTAATCTATAGCCTACCTAAAGTATTCGAGGCCAACCGTTCACTGCTCTCTCTTTGCGTGCTTGTAAGTTCAATACAATGGTCCCAGGCAGGTCTAATTGAATTCGCTTTACGCCAAAGTTCAGTTTAACTCTCATCCACATTGGTCATGAAAGTTACGTATTTGCATGCCTGGGGTCCGCTTGGACCCCAATCACCAAAGCAGTTATTTTGAGTAATTAATGGCTTCCAACACCAACAATTTCATAAATGTTTCTCTACACATTATAGAACACATTCCCATTGAGTAATTGTTCTTACAAAAGCATATTTTTATAAGATTTTATAAGAAAGCGCAATAATTATTGCGATTAACGGTCACTGTTGCAGTAGAGAATTACTGGCCATTCTCGATATTAGCTTCACTGCATGTTACGCCGAGAGCCAGAGGCCTTTATTATTTGACTCTCTGTGTTCCAGCCAGTTGAGTGAGAACTAGTAGCATATGTAAGCTATCTCTGCTGTCGTATTCGGATTCCACGTATTGGTAATAATGTCGCTAAGTAAAATTTCATTTGGAGATGATAATCTGTGGCTATGGAATGTGTTTCATTGGCCATTGTGTCCTTCATAACAGGTGTAATAAACAGGCAGAAGTGTTGTGGTGCTACCTTCTCATAATCTACCAATTCCAGGAGGAAGACAAACAAATCTTGTAGGTCATGCATATGGAACAACTGCGCGATGCAAGTCTAAGGCCTATGCGGTTTCTTCAGCCCGCAGGCCCGGAAGATTGGGTCTACCAACATGCAATTATGACGCACTATTCTGAGTCATATTTGTTGGAAAGTGTCTGTAACAATAATGCTCTATTGCTGTGTGCCACAGTTTACTAGAAAGTTGGGTTTATTATAATTCTGCTTCTGTTATTTTAATAGTTTTGTGCTTATGGGGTCCAATTGGACCCCTGGGGTCCATCTGGACCCCAATTGAAATATCAATATTTTTATATGTTTGAAATTTTATACCGACATATAAAAGCAGGCAATTATAGATCGATGAATGACTGTCAATTACATAAAATCTTAGAGTTGTGCCACGTTGCAAACAAAAGTTACACCTACGACAATACGCCTGGGGTCCGCCTGGACCCCAGGAATGAGGATGAGGGTTAAATAAACTCAATGATCGTCTTTTTAGCCAGATTCGAATTAAGTTGCATTTGTGTGAATTGGGTCCACTCTTTGCTGTATTCTTCTACCCGTATAATGGCTGCTTTATCTCTGTGCCACGATAACAGTTCCTTTCCACGCCGAGGTTGGCTCTGGCCGACAAAATATAGGTTTAGATTATGATAAAAAAAACTTGCTTTACGTCAGATAACGTCGCATGTGCAATGTGTGCATTGCAAGCACATAGGCTACTTATGGTAAGTGACCATGCAGAAATGTAGAAAAGTAAGTAAGCATTTAAGTTAGTAAGTAGGAAAGTAAGTGAAGATGTAAGTGACTAAGTAAGTAAGTAAGTAAGTAAGTAAGTTAGTTAGTTAGTAAGCGACTAAGCCAATAAGTAAGTTAGCAAGTAGGTCCTCAGTAAGTAAGTAAGTAAGTTAGCAAGTAGGTCATCAGTAAGTAAGTAAGTAAGTAAGTAAGTTAGCAAGTAGGTCATCAGTAAGTAAGTAAGTAAGTAATTAGGTAAGTAAGTAAGTAAGTAAGTAAGTATAGTCTTTATCGACTAATCGCTAATTGCTCTTTGAATGTGCTCGTGTAGCTGAGAATTATCGAAGAGATTATTGATCACGTGACATTGTAGATGACATCATCGTTGATTTTAGACGAAGACCTACCAGGTGGCGAAGACAACCGATGAAAATGTGACGTACGCAGTCAACGCCACGGACGCTAGATGTCAGAACCTGTCGACATCTGACGACAGTTTCTGCAACTACACTTCCGTTGAATCAAGTATGTGCAAAGCTATATCTATTTATGCTATTTCATGCATACATTATTCGCATGATGAACCTTCGCGTTCAAAAATTATATCCTGGATGAATAAATGATTGCACTAAGCCTTACCATATAGCACCGAAGTTTCAATCTTATGAACCTAATAATCGCTAAATTACACCATCACTTGTACACAAATCACAGATTATCATGGTACTAACTTAGACATTTTCGATGCACCACAGGTTTATGGTACGACTTCAGCATTCGCAAGGAGGACGGTGTGAACGCCCTCGGTCTCGTCGTCTTCTCGCTGGCCCTCGGAGTGGCCGTCGGGAAGCTGGGTGAAGTGGGAAGACCTCTCTACCATGTCTGTCTGGCTCTCGCCGAAGCCACGATGATCCTCGTCACCGCAGTCATTTGGTAAACACCACTTTTGACTCATATGGTAAACATCACTTTTGACTCGTCTCACACCATACAATATGTCCCATGCGTTGACCCTTTGAAGAGGCGCTATACAAATTTATCTATTTCTCGCATTTGCTATTGCGCCCCTTCAAGCTCCTTACTCAGAGGCGCTTCCGACTACAGCGCGGACACTGCATCGGAGTTTCACTCGAAGCGCATGAACAATTGCAAGCGAAGGACTTGCTCAAGGTCCCTACGCGGCGGCTTGGGGTGGATCTCTCCTACTCCAAGGCAACGAACACCCCTCTACTACACCACCGCGCCCCGCTTTTCCTATGACTAGTCATTTCAGTTTAAATAAACTGTGTGATAACAAAGATCATTAGTGTCGCCCTCCTCTTCTATACAGGCTTGGGACTGGCACTGTCATAGAGTGAACAAACAGTGGCGAAGTTCGCACTTCTCCGTAAGCACTTAACAATTTTTTGCTCAATTGTGGTTTTATTGCGTTAGGTCGGTAGAGTATAGCCTACTGTAGTGCCTCCTATTATAGATCTCTCTTTAAGTGGCGAAATATAATTTTTAATTTTACATTACCAATCATTTCCGAAACCAATAAATTCATCTATGATTTCTTTCCGGAAGGTACTCCCCGATCGGAATCATGTTCCTTGTAGCCTCTGAGGTTCTTGGAATGAAGGATCCAATCGCTGAACTGGAGGCGCTTGGTATGTACATGGTGACCGTCTTGTCCGGTCTCGCCATCCACGGAGGGATCGTTCTTCCTCTCATCTACCTCGTCGTCGTCAGAAAGAATCCTTTCAAGTACCTACTCGGTGCTCTGCAAGCGCTTGTCACTGCATTTGGAACGGCATCCAGGTAACTGTAAATGTAAATGTATTTACATAGCAGGTATACTAGTGGCGCGGCCAGAATTTTCAGGATTCCGTCTCGTGAGGTTTCCGGTACGAAAAAATATTTGTAAAATAGGTCTACATTGAATTAGTTTTAAAAGAAAATTATGTGAAATTATTTATTTGCGTCAATAGCGTCTACAAACCTGACCATATTCAGTAAATTACAAAGATAGAGTTGCCGACATTATCAACAACAGCAGCAGCAGCAGCAGCAACAACAACAACAACAACAAAGACAACGACAACGCGAGGATTATGATGATGACATCGGATACTACTATTAAAAAATAGTGACGATAATTATTTATCGTAGTAATATTATAAGCACAAGCTCTTTATAAAGCGCTCCTTTGAAGCGTGGTGCAGGGCACCAGTCATTCGCAAATGCTACGTCAAGTTAGTGTGCTGTCCCTTATCTACCAGCTTATTATCCGGGTCTTAGTGAATGAGACAAAAGAAGAGGGTTATACTGTGAAGCATTTAAATGAGGATACCATGCAAGGCCGTAGCTAGGGTGTGTTTTGGGTGTTTAAACACCCCCCCCCCCAAATGGAAAATGTAAAAAAATAACATAGCACATTTACTAGCACATGATGTAAAAACCATGAAATAAAAGCACGAAAACACCTTCCGAAATGAAAAATGTAACAAATAATAGAATGCATTCACAAGCGCATAATGAAAAAACCATGAGATTAGGCGAAAAATGGTAAGAAAGCCGTTTCCGACGACTAAAACAAAGGTCATTAGAAATTATCCCCGACAAAATCCTCCGAAATCAAATCCTGGCTACGGCCTTGCAGGATACGACTGTAGTGATTGATGTTCTTGACTGTATTGTCTATAGTTCCGCCACACTTCCGGTGACGTACTATTGTCTGGAGGAGAACAATAAGATCGACCACCGAGTGACGCGATTCATTCTGCCAGTGGGTGCCACCATCAACATGGATGGTACGGCACTCTATGAAGCAGTCGCAGCAATCTTCATTGCACAGAGCAACGGGATGGAACTCAACGCTGCACAGGTCGTCGCCATCAGGTAATCAATCAATCATGCCAGGATGAGGATTTAACCGTCTAATGCACGGATTGGAGGCTCTGCGAATTTAACCGTTTCTAGTATTGTATTGTATTGTATTGTATTGTATTGTAATGTATTGTATTGTTGTTTGTATGTGCACTTGCTATAGCGCCCCTTCAAGCTCTCACTACTCAGAGGCGCTCCGGAATGCAGAGCGGACACTGCATCAGAGTTTCACGCCGTAGCGCTGAGCAATTGTGAGTGAAGGACTTGCCCAAGGTCCTTACGCAGTGAGGTGGATTCGAACCTCAAACCTTCCGGCTCCAAGGCAACGACGCCACCACTACACCACCGCGCCCCATATATTGTATTGCATTGCATTGTATTGTATTGTATTTAAGCATTTGGTGATGAATAAGCTTACGTTTGGTTATGTGTAGCGTATACTATTGTGTAGGCTTCTGTTGGTTATGTATGCTGCAGTTTTTTCATGTTTACTATTTGGTTATGCATTTTCTTGGCAATGTTTATTATTGGTAATGTATGCTTTTGATAATTTGCATTTAGCCATTGGTAATTATTTATAATGTTAGTAATGTATGTAATTGGTGATTTATTTTTAGTGATGTACATGAATACGGTTGGTAATGCATTGTTCTGGTAATGTACACTGTTGGTAATGTATGATGTGCACAATATTGGTAATGTATTGTATTTGTGAGGCATAGGCCTGATTGGTAATGTATATTGTGACCAATGCATATTGTCTTGGCAATATATATTATACGCCACTCGTAATGTATGCTGTTGGCAATGCGCTACTCTTAGCATTGTACACTGTGGTAGCTTGTATGCATTTGTTTGTTGTCCAGCATTACGGCTACCCTGGCTTCCATCGGAGCTGCCAGTGTTCCTCAGGCAGGACTAGTTACGATGGTCATCGTGCTCAGTGCCATTGGACTTCCACCTGAAGAAGTCACCAAGATCCTGGCAGTCGATTGGCTTCTGTAAGATCATAATATAATTATATCACTACAAGAACACCATATACACTGAGTCTCTTTAGATTTAGAAACGCTCTGTCTGTCTTCTGTCTTTCTGTATTTCTGTATGTCTGTCTATCTGTTTTCACACACACGCACACACACACATCCACACACCCACACGCACACATACGCACACACTCTTTTTTCTCCCCTCTTTCTCTCTTTTTCTCTCTGTCTCTCTCTGTCTCTCTCTGTCTCTGTCTCTGTCTGTCCCATCTGTAGTAGTAGTAATGGTATAGTAACAGTGTGGCGATTCATGCTTTCATCGTCACTTGATTACTATACATGTTTTTATTACATGTATTTATGTTGCGCCTTTTAATGCCCTGCCTAGATTCCCTTG
This sequence comes from Lumbricus rubellus, assembly GCA_945859605.1. NCBI lineage: Eukaryota > Metazoa > Annelida > Clitellata > Crassiclitellata > Lumbricidae > Lumbricus > Lumbricus rubellus. The sequence continues at coordinate 25,704,860 of OX243824.1, read as the reverse complement.
GAGTTAGTCATCCACCCCCGCCCCCACACACACCATCCACGCAGATCCCTGAGGTAGGTACCGCCCGACAAAAGCCCATTGTATTATTATTAATTACTCTGCCCCAGCCGTCCGCAACTAGCGGATAGAGCAGATCCCAGCCTCAAAGAGCCGCTGGGATGAAGACGAATGTATTATTTTGAATAATGAGGCGTTTATGCGCTGGTATGGAACCGACCTCATCGGCCCTAAGTTTAATCGTTTCCAGACCCGGCGGTCTGCTGAGTGCATATAAGGAATCCCCTGAGATCCCTCTGGGCTCTCAGTCGAAGATGTTGTCCTAGGAAGGGGCACTCGCCAGAATTTCTGTGGAAGAAAGACTGAACCCGGCAGTCACGACCGACTGGCCGTAAGAAGGAGGAGGAAGAGCGATCGAGGCCGGCGGTTAACTGATGACGAGAGGCCGTCTGCTGCATCGTCTAGTTTCTGCCCCAGTGCTTCCCGTCTCTGCTCCGTCGTCAGAGGTAACATGCCTGACGACGGCCTCCGCCAGGATTCCCCGTCATCCAGGAAGGAAGACATCCACCGTACGTCCCGTCTGAAGCAAGAGACAGTCCACTCCCCACGTTCGTCTGAAGGAAGACATCCACCGTCCGTCTGAAGCAAGAGACCGTCCACCCCCCATTCGTCTGAAGCAAGAGACAGTCCACTCCCCCCCCGTCCGTCCGAAGAGAGACTTCCGGTCATTGTTCGTCCATTGATTGACGTTGTCCTGAACTTGAAGGTATGTGAGAAGCTAGATTAAGAAGCCCGAGATTTAGTGTCCCTGGCCTAGTAGTAGCCCTGGGGAAATTCTTGTTTCTTTTCTTTATTCCAAATTATTATCGATATTATTATTCTTATTATTACGATTATTAACGATTTCGCATTTCTATGTTTCTGTAGTAGCAAAGCTTATAGTTGCATCAGAATTGCATATCTTATGTGTTTGAACTATTGTTTGCTTTATATTAAATCCTTAAACTCAATTGACTGTTTCTGTGAATAATGGCTCTGCTAGGAATTAGCCGAGAAGAAGAAGAGGCTCTTGAGAGTTTAATGCCGATTTTAGAAGGTATGCTTCGGGAGGTGCAGGATTTGACCCGGCGTCTGAGGCTGATAGAAACCCCTCCGACCATGTCCACCACTCTAGCTAGAAAGACTGTTGCTGAACGACATGAACCTGTTTGTGGTCAGACTTACTCGAGCCAACCAGGACCTCTGTTTCGCTGTCGCCTAGGACAGACTGCACGAGGCCACCCTTACTGTAGACCTCCTAGCATGCATTCACGTTTATGTAGCGCCTTATCAGATCACCACCAACTTTCTTCAAGACCTGCAGTTCAACAACAGCACGGAACGCCTCTCCTGGTGCCCAGGTCGAATGTATGGCTTGGCGCCAGGGGGGGCAACCGTTACAACAGTAGTAGTATAGGCTAGTAGTAGCAGCAACAGCCGCAGCGGTAGAAGTAGTAGTAGTAGTAGTAATCATCATCATCGTCATCATGGTAATCATCATCATCATCGTCAGTTCCAGCCAACTCACATCTGCTGTAATGATTAATTATTTTCTCATCTTACGTTCGACATCCACGCATTCCAAAACAATGTTAAATCACTGTTCTTATGATTATACAATTTACACTTCTCATGTGATGCAGGGATCGCTTTCGCACGGCGGTAAACGTTGAGGGAGATACGATTGGCGCAGGCATTGTCGATCATCTATGTCGAGACCAGTTACGTCAGGTCGTTCCAGAAGGTCCGGCCGACGCAGACCAACACAGCAGTGCATCGGAACTATCCAAGCCGCCATCTTACAAAGATGGCGGCCACGCAGACGTCACAGAAGCCTGCCCATCGATGACGTCATCTTTGAAGAACGGAGCTTATAACTGCGCCTACGTCGATGTTGATGACGACAATACCGTCTCATCGGCGCTCTAGGCGTTGTCATGGATACCGATTACGTTCTGTGATGACGTGGCAATGCCTAAAATTAGTAATCTGGGCGTTACCAAGGACACCGATGACGTGGCGTGATTACGCCTTGCTCACTATGGCGCATTTATTTGAGGGGAATACCTAACAATAAAAGATGATGATGATGACGATGATGATGACTACAATGACGACAACGATGATGATGAGATAAAAAAAAATGTTGGTATTGTGAAAATTATTATTATTATTATTATTATGTTGTTTATTATTATTATTATTATTATATTATTGTAATTTTTTAATATCTTCAACAAACAACATCAGATACATGAAGTACGATAAACAAGAGAAGCGGTAGTCATTGTTCTAAAGATGATAAAAGTGCCATTAATAGATCTTCTCTATTATTATTATTATTATTATTATTATTATTATTATTATTATTATTATTATTATTATTATTATTGTTATTATTATTATTATTATTATTATTATTATTATTATTATTATTTTTTTTTTTAGCGCCCGAGGTAGTAAGGATCCCTCGGGCTGTAAAAGAAGATTAAAATCAGTTTATTGGTTCTCGTCTCCAACGTCGTGCCCAAAAGTGCCTCTAAATGCAACGCTATTGAACCGTTGCGTGCAAACTGACAAACGCTGGAACAGGTGCATGCTTTCTCTTGGGTCTCCCGTTGCCTCGGTCATGCGGCGGCCCAACTCCTGAAGAAATGACAGTCCTGTTCTGTTTATCGGGCCCAGTGATTCAATTGCCACTGGGATGAACTCGTGCGTAGCGGGGAGGGATGTATACTTCGTGCTTTTTCGTTCAGCAGCCTGCTCCGCCGCTCCACCCGTTACTGTCGACGTCAGATGAAGATACGACGACGCGCACGTATGGACTGCTGTTGCATCCCATGCGATGAACCTGCCTCTTGTCCATGGAATCAATGTGGCTCCGTCTGGTCTTTTTCCATCGGTGCGGCTCAGTCCTGACGGTTCCTTTGAACTTGGAATATCCGCCTTCGACAGGGCTCTCCAGATGATGTCATTTAGCGCAGCGTGTCGCGCCGCCCTTCCCGTCGACCTTCTGCAGACCAGTCCATGATGTCCACCTGGATCTGCGATCTCGCCACACTGGCAACGATGTGATGCACAAAGAGTTAGACCAAGGCGGAAACCTACAGCCACCCTAACCGCCTCATTGCTCAATCCCAGTCCGCATGCCGTCAAAGGGATGGTCCCGAGCCAGTCTCCGGCGTGTGCAGCCGACAATGCTCGAAGTCTTGCCTGGCTGAGTGGATCATCGCATCCATTGCAAATCTTCATCTTGTCACTGTCGATAAGCGGTCGATCCCAGGTCTTCTGTTCTTTCGGGATCGGCTCCATCACTGCGGGAAGCGAGTCTTTGCGAGCTTCCATCATCTCATCCCGGTATGCATCGCTCCACTCCTCTGCGACCAGGATGGCGCCCACGAGTCCGGCGGTCGACGCAGCTGACGCCAAATAGGCTGATGATGCCAGCATCGATATCCGCCTTATCCCAAGGCCTCCATCTCTGATCGGGAGCGAAGCCTGCAACCACTGCATTATTATTATTATTATTATTATTATTATTATTATTATTATTATTATTGTTGCTGTTGTTGTTGCTACTATTATTATTATTATTATCTTTTACCCGAGGTACCATTGATGGGGCCCAACGCTTCAATAGCAATGGGTATACAAACTCATGGGAGACAGGAAGCGTGAAGTACTTGTTGCATTATTATTTTTTTGCCCTGAGGTACTTCGTTCCCTCAGGGACTTATAATTTATAAATGGATAAAGGTAAATGGATAAATAAAAATTGCCCATTGATAAAATACAAGAAGATAAAATAAAAACTGTTTCCCTCTGGTGCCAAGGTGGCAATGGAACCATGGCAACCAATGTTTAAATAGCCTAATTAATGAATTAATGAATTAAGTAAACACTTAATTAATTCTACTCGAAAACTGTGTCAGAAGACTTGGTCGAATTGCTTCAAACAATTTATATTTACAATGTATCGTGAATTGAAATGTCTTTTTGAAACTAATAAAATTTAATACTATTGATCTGAGCTTGCTTGTTTTCAAATCGCTTCATAGGACAGCGCCTGGCTATACATCCGCGACTACAGTAACTGTTACGAGACCCATTTCTCTACTTCCGAGCTGGGACTTAGTTCGCTTGGGATGGATCCGATTTGACCAGGGTCTATGACAAATTGACAACATATAGGCCGTTACCATGGACAGAATTTTTTCTTGGCATACTACATTATATTACTTCGTTTGGGAAGACCGACCTTCGTTATATTCATCGTGTGACGTCATAATAATAATAATTAATTATAAAGGTTGACGTCGACATTCAATTATTCATTAACACCGATAACATCTTGGACTTCACACGAATACTCTAACATCAAGATAATTTTAAGTAAAATAATGATAATATAAGTGCAACTGATTTAAAAGTTTGATTAGGCGGTTGAATTAGTATCGATTATACTTTAACATCAAGATAAATTTAAGTATAGGCTATCGATTATAGTTTAATATCAAGATAAGTTTAAATATCTAACTCGCTGTAATACAACGCAGACGTCTGAACTTGGCGGTTGACATCTGACCTTGATGGTTGACGTCTGACCTTGATGGTTGACGTCTGACCTTGATGGTTTACGTCTGACCTTGATGGTTGACGTCTGACCTTGATGGTTGACGTCTGACCTTGATGGTTGACTTTGGAATCGACGTCAAGTTTGTGATTTCATTCCTTTGACTTTCTCGAAAATTGTTTGGTGCTTCTCGCAATATATTTGCGTTAGTTGTGGTGGAAAGAGTCGACGTTTCATCCTCTGCTGCAGATCGCAATGCATTCAGCATAAAGCCATGTCGAAGAAACGCACATCAGCTGAAATCAATAATGAAGACTCCGACGGTTAGCTATTTATTTATTTTATTTTGAGTATTTATATAGCGCCTCTTCAAGAAATCTACTCAGAGGCGCTCTTTGCGCTAACTAGCCGAAGTGATGCTAGGTGTAATAACAACAAGAAAATTTCCTCAATTGGCAAAATAAGTTAATGCATTGAGGGATGTATGTATGGATTTGTTTTGTTTTGTTTTTGTTTGCATGCGCACTTGTTATAGCGCCCCTTCAATCTCCCTACTCAGAGGCGCTCCCGCATATACATGTACAGTGCGGACATTGCATCGGAGCGAGTGAAGGACTTGCCCAAGGTCTCTACGCGGCGACTTGAAGTGGATTCGAACCTGCAACCCTTCAGCTGCAAGGCGACCAACCTACCCACTACACCACCGAGCCTCTGAGTAATGCGAAGCATTGCGAACAAACTTTAGCTAAATTAGCTAAAGCCTTTACTCATTCGGATTCAGGAACCCACGAGCAAAGACTCAAGCCTTACAACTCTGCGTGAAAATTCTTAAACTTTTTAACTTAAAGGTGTAATAAAGTTGTAAACAGTTATATATTGACGACAATAAATGAAGTTGAGTACAATTGCATTCATTTCTTCTTCTGTATCAGTATCCAGACAAGAGGACAATAATGCCAAACGTGGAAAATTTGTCTCATTCAGCGACACAACGGTAAGTCACGTGACATTGAAATTCAAGGCATAATTTCAGATTCGGTGTTGTTGAATGTGCCTGCATAAATTATATTTTCATTCTCCCCCCACCCCCGGATAGCTTTGAGTGGGATAGAATATCAAGTGACACCGGCAAAGAAAGTTACTAGACGAATGCAGTTATCGGACGTGTGGCCTAAGATATGTAATATTGTTATTTGACCTAGTCGAGATATCCGAGAAATCCTTTAGATATTGGTCCGAAGAGGAATTAGGACATAATTGTGTCATAGGCCCTAATACGAAAAATAATTATGATGACCGCAATACCAGGATAAAAAAGAATAAACTACAAAACAACACAAACAATCTGAAATCTTAAACAGTGATAATTATAACAACGCATTCCTGTAGCTTTTATTGATATTGATTTTTTAAAATATCCGATAGAATCCTCTATCCAAATCATCTTCTGCCAAAATGTCAGTTACACTAATGAGTTCCTTAAAACGGTCTGCATAATTATGTGATACTATCTTCCAATGTTCAATTTCAGCTCCAAGATATCCCGACCAAAATACTTCAGTGTATTCTCGTTAAAGCCATAGCTATGGAAGTGAAGGATATGAGGCTGGCCAAAAGTGTGTGGAAAGACAAAGCTGATCTGGTGATAAGAAGACTTGGAACTGTCTCTTCGCAATGGAGCAGCGTCCTTACGGCCGACATCTTTCAAGTGGAACTTCATCGAGCTCTAGACGGCATTGGTTAGTTCATGAAAATAATGTTATAAACCCCCTACTTTATATCGGACCATGGCATTTCCCCCAAATACAGTTCTATACCGCTTGCCTAGCTTCCTCGAAAAAACCATGATAGTGACCATGCCTTGCCTTCTGCTGTTTCAGCTGCCAATGACAATCGCAACGTAGTCAAAATAGTTTTATTATCTCTAAATTATTGCAAGTCTACTTGAAATTTCAAACAGACAATTTTAAAAAGGCAATTTTCTAAGTGTAGAATACGCGATATCTTATCTTATATCTGGCCATTTATAAAGCGCTACTCGCAGCAAGAGCCTTTCAGAAGCGCTCCCAGTGCGTTCAACCCCAAGAAAAAAAGCAAGTTTTTAGACGAGAGGAAGACGAGGATGTATGTTTGACAAATAGATGTATCATACCATCAGGATCCAAGACACGCCATATTGATATGAGTAATTAACGAGACAGAGTAAATTTTATGTTTTAGCTCAGGAGAAGTTCAGAATGGAACGTGTGCAGGAATTATACGTCGACTGCTTTGCCTTTGAAATTGTCACATTGAAAGATGACGTATTCCTGCTCTGCTTATGCAATGGTCAAAACGATGAGACATCATCTTCATCATCTTCAGTTTACAACATTTCAGTCTACGACCGCAACAATATGGAAGTGATGAAGGATGTCATTGAACTTCCAGGACTACATGCGGGGAAAATAGCAGCTTGCAACGTGTCAAATTGCATTTATGTTCTGAAGGAAAAGTTTGAATCACAGTGCGCTTCAGTCATGCGTATCACGAAAGATGAGAATCAGAAGTTTAACCTTCATGCGTGGATTAGTGATCTAAGTTGGTCAGCTAACTCCATTTCAATATCCGATGAAGGCGGAGTAATACTCAGTGCAACACCGGATGAACTACATGAGGGTCCTCACGTAATACGCGTGTATGATCCGAATGGTTTGTTGCAACAAGAAGTAATCTTGTCTCCAGATATCTATGGGTCTGAATGTTTTGATAGCTGCGTGATCAGAAAACCAAATGGAAACCTTGCATTGGCTTCGGCTAGCAAGCAGTCTGCTCTTGAAATACAAGTAGACTTATCGGAAATTGATCCGAATGGAGTTATTCAACGGCAGTATAAATCATCACTTGGGCCAGAGAATGATGGGATTTTTATGAGTGCTGTCGACGCATTTGGCAGAATTCTGATTCACGATATGTATAACGGAATTGAGCTGTTCGATTCTGAGTTGAATCCCTTGGAATTTACCGCTCCACATTCGGATGATGACGACGACATATTTTTCAATGGTGTACACTTCAACAGAGAGAGGAATGAAGTGTTGGGTGTTTGTGCTGCTGATTCTGATTTCACTATCCTTAGGATCTTCAGTTTCATAGAAGAATAGTGCTACACGATGCAGATAACATCTCATTGAATATCAATATCTCGTATAGTAACTTCCTATTTACTGTATTTCGCTGGACATTAATTTGTTCTATTGATTCTAATCTCAGTATCCTTAGGAACTTCCGTTTCATAGAAGAATAGAGTGTAAAATAATATCAATAACTCGTAGGCCTATAATAGTAACTGTCGTAGTGTATTTCATTTGAAACATATTATTCTCTTTTAGATAAACATTTCATAATTGTTTGCCCGAAATACTGCCGCTATATCAACTCGAGCACTTGAACATTTACGCAATTAAAATTCAGAATTGTCTTTGTCTCGTGTATTTTCTTTTAAAAATAATATTGCTGGTATTATACTGCTTAGTGCTTAATCGTCGGAAGAGTTCTTTACCGGACAGTGGTTTACTTAGCCTATACCTCATTGTCTTTCCCAGTCACCTCCACAACCACCATCACTTGCACCAGTGGTAGTAGACCTATAGGGCCTATATGTCCTATTGCAGTGGTCTCTTTACCTACCTTATTGTCTTTCACCGCCACAACCGCTATATCACCTCTGCCGACAACAACAACAACAGCAACAACAACAACAACATATGTTTATTGGTCCGTTTGTAACAACAACAACAAGGGAGACAAAGATACGAATCATGAAGGCCCTTGTATGGACATTGGCAACATAATTATGGCTGCGAAAGCTCGGCCATTAAACTACGGCGATGAGGAGAGGATAGAAGCTATCGAGATGGAATTTCTAAGACAGATACATGAACAGACAAGCAAACAAACGTAGGCTTAATGGGTAAAATGGAAACGGCTGGAATGGAAAGATATCTGCTCAACTCGGTCAAAAAAGGAACATCTGAAGAGGACAGAAAGAAGATGCATGAAAGAGAGATTATACAGAAACGGGCACAAGAGCAGAGGGAAGGCAGAGGACGAGTTGGATTGCGAATATCAGAGACTGGTTGGAGATGCCTTTCGATCGGATGACAAGAGAAGCAAATGACAGAGAGATGGAGAAAACTTGTCTGTAAACCGAACAAACTCGGTCCTGTGATGGTTATTGGTTTTAAAGACAAAACAAGACCAAATGGATTAATAATAATTGATTGATATCTTTTTTCTCCCGGTGTAGGTTTCAACCCATGAGTTTTTGGGTTGACGGTACAAACCCTGAGCTATTGACTGCGCTTTCGTTCGTGTCAGTTCCATAGGTGGCGGCAGTTTCACCAGAAGTTGATTCAATCTGAAAACTTATAGAACAAGAAATGAGTCGCAGAGTGGAGCAGTTTTTCTTGAAGTGGCGTTAGATAAACCTGGTTTCTGTTGGTGCTGATTGCTAGCGACTTCAGCTTTGGGTCATGGCAATAGCGTGTGGCAAGTCCTGCAAATCTAACTGTTGGCAGCCCTGCAAGGCGTCCGTCACGTCCAAGTATACTCAGTTTGCCAACGCTAACAGTAAGGTAGAATGGAAGTTTGAGTGGACCTTTCGAGAGGGTATATCCTTCATCCACGCATGCGCTCTTCGTGCCAATGTGCACACCATTGCCCTATATAAATAAATCCCTCCCCCAGCAATGCGCAGTTTATGATTAAAATGAATGAAAATTTGCGCAAAGACCGACAAAAGAACCCTGCAAGGCAGGGCTTAAAGTGTGGCTGGACGGTCATGGACGGCGTCCATGAACTTATTTTAAAATATGAACCCCATCCTGCAACTTATTGGCCAGCATAGCCTGGAAAGATAAGGACTACTAAGGAGCGTCAAGGCACTTCTTTTGGAAAGGTATGTGCCTAACGGGTGCTTATTTTTCCACTCTTTAAGCACTGCTGCAAGGTGAAAGAGAAACAAAACAAGAAAAACCTTACATTATAAATTTATAATTATATTATCTGCGGTTGAAATTATCGAAAGTTCTAAACACTATCTGATGCAGCCACAACAGTCTGCGCTCTAACACCACGGATGTCTTTAATGAACGAAAACTGAATTGAATGAAATTGGAAAAATTGAATATAATTAAATTAAATTGGAGTTTGTGCTGATATAATTATAATATAAAAGTCGGTGTTTGCAATGCAACAAGAAATTGCTGTATTATGAATCGCAATTTGCAAGAAGCGTTTGAGAGATAGATCTAAACCATCACTTGAATGTAGGTCATTTATTCCTATTATGCTCTATATAATATCTATGGTTATCTATGGGGGTCACCAACAGATGTACACGAGATACCACAGCCATCTGAGTCACGATGACACTTTGACCCTGTATTATAGGAGGGTATTACATTACACGCGTTTAAATACAACAATGACCATCTCGAACAAATGGCTTCAGCGTCCTCCTCAATTCTTCCCCAAACTCAGACAAAATGCTTCTGCGACACCCTTTACTTATCACCCATCTCCCACCCCGTTCCTTTCACCCCATCCCTCCCCCTCCCAAAACTCCCCAATACCCCTTCTGCTGCGCAGACACGCACGCCCCCTCCAAACCCCGGTTTCATTGCAGCCCAGCTGTCGGGGCAGTGTGTGTATGTTTTACGGGGTAATTACGGGTCCCTCTGCAATGTACTCACCCGCCAGTCAATTACGATGATTACACAGCGCAAAACTAATCTACGGTCCTGTCCCCCGATTCGGGTAAACAATTCGGAGACACCCCCCACTCGATGTTCGATGCCCCCGGGGTGGGTAGAGAATGATGAACGATCCAGTGTCGGACCCTGCGTGGATTGCCGCCGCGTAAACCGTAAAGGGGCGAATTTGTTATTTGGACGGGTGTAGGGCTATTAGGAACGCCCCAGTGACAAAGGACAGCCAGGGCAGAGAGGAGACCCCTGCTGACCTGAAAATGAACATCAAATTCATTTAGACAAACAGACAAACAAACAGACAGACAAGATAGATGGACACACAAGTCACACAGACAACAGACAGTCACACAGACAGGCAAACAGACAGACAGATAGACAGATAAACAAACAGACAGACATACAAGATAGATGGACACACAGACAGACAGACAGAAGACAGACAGGCAGACAGACAGATAGAAGACAGACAGATATACAAATAAACAAGATTAATGTGCGCACAAACAGTCACACATACAGGATTACAGAAAGACAGAAGAAGACAGACAGACAAGCAAATACATAAAGATACCCATACTGTCCGACCAACAGTTGTGGGGCGCGGTGGTCTAGTGGTGGCGTCGTTGCCTTGGAGCCGGAAGGTCCGAGGTTCGAATCCACCTCCCCGCGTAAGGACCTTGGGCAAGTCCTTCACTTACAATTGCTCAGCGCATCGGCGTGAAACTCCGATGCAGTGTCCGCTCTGCATCGGGAGCGCCTCTGAGTAGAGAGAGCTTGAAGGGGCGCTATAACAAGTGCACATACAAACAAACAGACAGACGGGGACACACGGACAGACAGAGAGGCTTACGGACAGACGCACATACAGCTAGCTGGAAGAAAAACAGATATGTACACACAGTCAGACACAGACAGACCGATAGACACACGGACAGACAGGCGGAGAGACAGTCCGATAGACAGGCGGAGAGACAGTCCGATAGACAGACAGACAGACACATACACACAAGCAGACACGCAGAAACACAGCAATGCACATACAGCCATATTGGCCTTTAATACACAGTAAGAGATACAATAGGCCTCTTATATTCTTCTGCAACTCCAATTCTCCATGCCTCGCTATACGACCTCGCTCAAGTCCGAACGTATCAACCCAATCTTTCATCGTCTAGCTCCTTTGTTCTTTCCTCCGACATTGTTCCCAACATTTGCCTCGTCTATAAACTGTTTTACCAACAGTGCGCAACTTAAAAGGCAGCTTCAAACATCTCCGTAACACAAACGCATATATAAACCCATGGGCGTTTGTCAAACAGTTCATAATACCTGATACGCGCTTTCTCCAGGGTTCCGTTAGAAAGACATATACACTGTGTCCGGAAAAAAAGGGACCCATTTTGTAAATATGAAAATAAATAGTAAATATTCATCGATTTTTACAATTTAAACACCGTTTTAATCCTGACATACTTGTCTGACATTTGTGAAAATATAAAAGTTCTAGTCTCAACGATGACGTCATAATGACGTCATTTGCATCAAAGTTCATTTAGACGGCCAGTCATGCATGGTTTCGGTTGGTATATTGGCTCTTGGTAAAACGGAAATCCATTTAATGGAACCAAGAGTGAAAATAAATGCAGCTTATTACAGGGATCGTCTGGTCCATATAAAATTGATGC
>OX243824.1:25670313-25687813 GCA_945859605.1 Lumbricus rubellus | reverse complement strand
CGCGAGCAAGCAGCCGAATGTCGCCTGCGTGTACCCAATGTACCGCTCCAGTCACTTATCGGCCTCAATTGCACCGAGTGTACCCATGCAACCAAACGCATCATCACCACCACCACCACCACCACCACCACCACCGGAGACCGTACACCTGACATCGGTCGGCGGCCGATGCTGCAGACCTTGGCGGCGAGAGCGGCGGCGGCGAATGCTGACTTGACGGGCAGATAATCAAGTCTGAAATTGATTGGCAGGACATCATCGCATGGAGTTTATACAACGACGATGATCAGCTTTAGTTAGGATCAATGTCGACAGGGTCTTGAGATAAGGCAAACACCCGCCTGTCCGTCCGTCGGTCCGTCGGTCGGCCGAGACCCTCTCTCTCTCTCTATCCGATCCTCCAGCCCCATCAGTGCACGCAGCAGCGCCATGCTCCCCTCCCTGCAGCCTCCCTCCTTCACTCCTTCTCCCCTTCCCTTCCTGCCCCGTCAGTTCATCTGGCATCCGCCCCGATGAGAAGCAGTTGAGTGAGACGATGCTGCACCCCACTCCCCCCACCACCCCCACCACCCCTCACCCCACCCCCGTTTGGTGCTTCCTATCGTTGGCCGCCGCCGACGTAGACATACAATTCAAAACAAACGAATTGTTTTAGAAACGACGAGATCTGTATACAACGGAACATATTCCGAGGATCTGTTAAAGAGTAAGAAGGTTCACGCACTTCAGAAATCTATTCATTCATCCAACTTTCCAACCCCTCCTACCTCACTCCTTCGCTTTCCTCCTTCTTCCTTCCCTCCCATAGTCTTTCCCTATGTACATTCAGTATACACTATACAAGTATACATACATACATACATACATACATACATACATACATACATACATACATACATACATACATACATACATACATACATACATACATACATACATACATACATACATACATACATACATACATACATACATACATACATACATACATACATACATACATACATACATACATACATACATACATACATACATACATACATACATACATACATACATACATACATACATACATACATACATACATACATACATACATACATACATACATACATACATACATACATACATACATACATACATACATACATACATACATACATACATACATACATACATACATACATACATACATACATACATACATACATACATACATACATACATACATACATACATACATACATACATACATACATACATACATACATACATACATACATACATACATACATACATACATACATACATACATACATACATGCATGAGGAACGAACGAAGGAGAGGAGGAATGGAGAAACTGAGGGCGGAGTGGATGTATGTATGCATGCATGATGCATGTATATATGTATGCATGTATGTATGTACATTGTATGTTTGTATGTATGTATGTACATTGTATGTATGTATGTATGTGTGTATGTATGTATGTACATTGTATGTATGTATGTATGTATGTATGTATGTATGTATGTATGTATGTATGTATGTATGTATGTATGTATGTATGTATGTATGCATGCAGAAACATACATACATACATACATACATACATACATACATACATACATACATACATACATACATACATACATACATACATACATACATACATACATACATACATACATACATACATACATACATACATACATACATACATACATACATACATACATACATACATACATACATACATACATACATACATACATACATACATACATACATACATACATACATACATACATACATACATACATACATACATACAATGTACATACATACATGCATACATATATACATGCATCATGCATGCATACATACATCCACTCCGCCCTCAGTTTCTCCATTCCTCCTCTCCTTCGTTCGTTCCTCTTCCAAACTCCCTCCATTATTCTCCAACTTTCATCACCTCATTACGTAATACGTATACGACCTCCGAATCAATTTCGTTTTTCACAAGCCATTTAATCCTTGGGCTGCTGCACAAATTAGCATGACGCTAGCACTATATCATAAGTCGATGTTACCCAATCTCGTACAATAAACCTAAAAACCGCCTGTTTAGAAAAGGTCAGAAGTTGAAACAAATGCGCTAAAGAAATTCAGTCAAAACAGACGTCAATACCTTTGCAATCACTTTTCGTAATCTATCGTAAACTCCGGGTTTCAATTCGCTTTTAAACTATCTCCAACGGCAGAAGTACAAGCAAGAGATAATATTGTGTGCGCATAAACTATTCCTTCCACGTTTATTTTTCATCTACGGCGCGCTCAATCCTCAATACAGCGGCGCACGTTTACGTATTTTGCGTGCAAAATATACACACGTGCTGCGTGTATTTTCTCTGTATACCTAGATAGCTGGATATTATTGGTCGGTGCATAAAGTCCGTTGTTTTGAGCTACAATTCGTTAATTCCGTTTGGAGTGTCACTGTTTCGTGATTCTGTTATCAGTATCCCAACCATAATAGTCGGTGCAGTATGGCTTCAATTTATAAGCGGGATTGGGTTGCAGTCTTGTACAAATAAACTCGCTTAGTAGGAAAGATGGGTCCGTTCCCAGCGGTGCTTTGGTTGTGTGCATTGGTGAATGTATATGCGTGGCTGGCTGGAGATTGGAAATATATAGGGTGGGGTGCTGGGTAGTCTATTCCAAGGTTCCGTTGAGTGAGAGCAGGTAAGGGTTGGAGAGGGTTGGCATACGGTGTATAGGTGACCGCAATTTGACATTGAGGTGTCGCTTGAATTGGCGATTCACTTCAAGTGTGTAGCTGGATACTTCTGATTGGCGTTCCCTCGAGATAATTGGTGTGGATGGTGGGGAGGTTTGGAGGAAGATACAGAGACAGGGGAGAAAGAGGAAGTGGAAGAAGAATAAGATGAGCATGATAAGGAATGAACAGAGGAGGATGAGGAGGAGGCAGAGGAAGAGGAGGATGAGAATATGATGAGAAAGAGGAGGATAATTAATGATGAAGGGAAGGCGAGGGAAATAGAAAAAGAGGAGAAGACTATAGTATTTTTTTATTCCGCTGGGAATGGTATTAACTTAAGAGATCAATTAATCGATCAATCAATTAATCAATCAATCAATTAATCAGTCAATTAATGAACAGTCAAATAATCAATCAATGAATTGATCAGTCAATCAATCAGTCAATCAATTAATCAGTCCATCAATTAGTCAGTTAGTCAGTCATTCAGTCGTTCAATCAATCAGTCAATCAATAAATCAGTAAATTTTGTATGGCAGCCAAAAAAATAGTTTACCGGCAATTAGTGATACAGTTCATCATGATCATAACCCATGCATATAATTATTTATTAAACGTGGTTCGTAACAATGAACCTTCTTCCTGCATGCACATGCGGTACTTCAAGTTCAAGGCTATACATCATGAAGTAACAGACTACATTATACGTTACATTCATATTACATTACATTACAAAGAGAGTGTACTTAGTCTAAATAAATCGATGCCATGCATAAGGAGACGAAGAATAATGTTTTCATTGCTTGATGTTGATGCGATACAAATCTCCGCTCTGCATACAGATGCAAATCAACACAACAATCGAGATAACGAAGATTTTCTCATGAGAAACCAATATCTATATATCTACACGACTGACGTCCGTCTTGTTTGACGGAGCGGAAGCTTGTTGTCAGTTCGGCAACCCCTCTGAGACGCTTCCTTGAAGTGACGCTCGTTGAGTTTCGAGTTGGATGACATCACACGCCGTATATATGTATATAATCACAAGATAAGATAAGAGAGAAGGAGTATACATCGATGCAAGATACCGACAACCTCGCTATCGACAGTGCAGGTTGAATCATCGATAATCGTATACGGGCTGCCAGAAATCATTGGTCGCACTAAGAAGTAGCCCAAAAGTCGCAAGACGAACAGCTAGCTGAAGAGAAGACTCTGACAAGTTCTTGGACGGTATAATCAGATTATTATGCACATTGTATAGGCCTATATAAGCTTATACTTTGATGGTTTCGTTAGTCACGTTACAGAGCACGTGATGAAATCATCAACGTAAAAAAATTCAATGTATGTATATGCACGCACTCGATATAGCGCCTCTTATACTACTCAGAAGCGCTACCGATTACAGTGCGGACACTGAGTTTCGCGCCGGCCCAAGCATGGCTCGACTGACAGTGAATTAAGGACTTTCCCATTGCAAAGTGAAAGTAATCGATTGACCTACTGCGGAAAATTTCATGGGAATTCAAAATGTTGCAGTTGCGAACGCGCCAACCGTCTAAAAAAGTAGCCCAAAAAACGCGAAGTCGCGAGAAGAAAATTTATAGCCTGCATGCGATCGCGTTGAAAAGTAGCCCAACTTGCGCTTTTTCGTGACGACCTGCATGTAACTCTGGATCTGCGTGCATGGATAGGCAGACGGATTATCCAATCCATCGCATGTGTTTTGTAACGAGTGATATGATTGGTGTAACATCGACCCTAAATGTTAAACTTGTTGTGGCCCGCGATCTGGGTGCGTTTTCCAGGGACATGTGTTTTCGAAACGCTTCTGAAAAACGGAAGTCTCTAGTCTCAGCTGTGTTTCATCCCGTGTGTCCATGCTTACGTTGAACGTGAAGATTGAGTTTCCTGTTGCATGCGAACGATGATGATGAGTTGGTAACTTTGCTTTCCGATCTGCTTTCGAGAGCGGTATTCACAGCGAGTGACCTGTATGAACCCAATTTCGTCACGCTCATCATCGTCGTCGTCGTCGTCGTCGTCGTCGTCGTCGTCGTCGTCGCCGTCGTCGTCGTCGTCGTCGTCGTCGTCGTCCTCATCATCATCATCATCATCATCATCATCATCATCATCATCATCATCATCATCATCCTCATCATCCTCATCATCCTCATCATCCTCATCATCATCATCATCAGTAGCAGCAGCTGTTGCGGTTTCTGGGCAGTCTTAGGCGGAAACTATGAAATCGCATTGGATACAGCAAGATTCATCACGTGTATGCGTTGTGTCGATTATCGCATACCCTGAGGAGTGAGGACATCACAATTTTAATTCTGACTGACGGTGTAAATGAAGAGGTGGCGCAGTAGTCAAGCTGATGAAATGCTGACCGAGTGGTTTACGGTTCAAACCCTTGCAGCTGCGGGATGGAAGTTTGTCCTAAGAGTTGTGCCTCACCTGCGCCACCTATAGCCAGCTCGTCTATAATGAGTACAGCGGCCGTACAGTGTCAATGCAAAGGCCAGACGGTGAGGGAAAGGACTGGCAATTTTTGCCATACCATAATACCGAGGCTGAGTGAATGAGTGGATAGTTTAATGGTTAGATGCATGGACGAGAACTATACTTAGTTATAGAATTGACAACAACCTTAATTGTAATTACAACACTATAAGTAGGCTAGTAAGCGCACAACAAAATGATTCGATATGTCTTTGCCCAGGTATTCTACATCTAAAACTACAACCCTATTACCTAAAAACCAACCCCAACCGAGTACTATATGAACTCAAAGGCAAAGTAGTCTACACCTAAAAACCAAAAATCACCAACCCTTTGACCTCTTATCCAACCCAATGCGATAGTCCCACGCTCCCAGCACGCACGCGGTCGCACTTTCAAAACAAGACGCGGCCCCAAAGCAATCATCCTCCACCGAATGCGAAACAGGAGACCAGTGGAATCACGGGCGCTGTTGAACCGAGGGTGCTGCCCTCCCTCGGCCGCTGTTTGCTCGACGGGCTGCCTTCCCATGGGAGGATTAATCTCATAAGGAGACGCCGGGCGCAGCAGCCCAGCTGGCGGTCATTCGGGAGGCGGAGGAATAACGATAATTTGCAATAGTTGTTTGCCGACGAAAATTACTGTGCGTTTCGAATGTACAGTGCGTCTAAAATCCATTCCAACAACGTGTGTCTGCCATAATGTCTACTCGCCCGTTCACTATACGTACATACAGATTTTTGTGAGAGGGCATATATGTATATGATATATATATATATATAATAATTATATAATATATATATATATAAAGTTAATAGACATCTTATCTGCATTAAAATATATACCTATATAATTAGAGATATATATATATATATATCAATCAATCAATCAATCAATCAATCAATCAATCAATCAATCAATCACTCAATCGATCGATCGATCGATATTTCAATCAGTCAATCCATCAATCCATCAATTCATAAATCCATCAATCAAACAATCATTCAATCAACGTACAGGGTGGGCCCAAAATGAACCCCCCTAATTGTTTGCCAATATCTTGGTCAGAAGTAAGAATTTCGAAATGAAATTTTACAGTCTTAAAGACAATTCATATCTACACATGATGGCCAGATTTCATCAAAATATTTCAAACAGAGCAAAAGTTATATCACTTTTAGTGAGGACACCCGGTCAATCAGTGTGCTAGTCACAGTCTGTATGTTTGTATATCTTGCTGATTTGTCATCGTTCATGTCGCCATCGAATTCTATCAGTATTCGTCTCCTCTGCTCGCTGAGTCTGTTTGTTTATCTCTGTGTCTGTTTGTCTGAGTGTATGCGTGTCTCTCGTCTGTATTTGCATGGCTAGAGAGACAGTGAGACAGACATGCATACAAGAGACAGAGATAGAAAGACAGAGAGACAGATACAAAGACTTCATATAGACATACAGATATAGGGACAGAGACACAGAGAGACAGAGAAAGAGTGACATATATATATATATATAAATAGAGAGAGTGAGAGAGAGAGAGAGAGAGAGAGAGAGAGAGAGAGAGAGAGAGAGAGAAAGAGGGGGGAGAGAGACAGAGACAGAGTGACAGAAACATACAGACAGACAGTGAGAGAGAGACAGAGAGGGACACGCACAGTGAGAGACAAAGAGACAGAAAGAGACATGCAAACATACAGAGGATGGCTGACCTTGCCATCCAGTGGATACATGGAGCACATCAAGAGGGGGAGGGAGCAGTTCTTATAACGTGGGGGTACTTATTACAGACGCCCAGACATTTTCTTTTCCTTGCAAGTTGTGTCCAGTTTCGGCGTTGACCATCCCAGGGTAAACCCGATACCCCTGACGTCGCTCGCTCTGCCTCTGGCTGGGGAGGGAGATTGCCCTTGCCAGCCCCCTCTCCCCTCACACCCGTCTGCCGTGAAGACTATTAGGAAGGAGTGGACTGTGGGAGGGTGACAGGGAAGAGAGGTAAGACTAGACATTCGCCAATTTCGCCACAGGTAATTAGTTCAATGGTGAATCTATAGAGAGACAAAATGTATACATACATAATGGACTCACTATCAATGCATACATGTATACATACACAGTGAAATATACAACTATGTGCGCAGCACTGTGTCTTTATGTATGTATTGTATATGGCACTGTATGTGTGTACATTTGTATCTGTGTGCGTTTGTGTATATGTATGTGTGAGTGTGTGCCTTGCTTAAAGTGTGCACGGGTGGAAGGTCATGGACGGCGTCCATGCACTTATTTTAAAATCTGAACGCCGTCCTGCCACTTATTTCGCCAGCACACACGCCCTGGAAATTTAAGGAGCGTCCATGCAGGCACTTAGATCTATATTCTTTAACCCTTTAAGCACTGCATGCAGACCAGTAGTTACACGAGTCAACGTCAGGTGCGCACCGAATGTTGATTTGCACGGTGTTGCCTTGGCATGCCTTTAGACGCAAAATTGTTTATCTTCGAAATTGCTAATCAGTTTGAGCTATTCTGTAAATATACAAACAATCCTATATGCTGAAGAGCCCACATTTTCAGGCCTTGTCATGTATACAGCCAATATCTATAGCGATAAACATATCGAGATACATACATGACGCGGGCTATTTTGCTTGTGATATATTGTGCATGGATATAGGTTGGGTTCCTCGCTCAAATACCTGTTGAGCTTATATCTTTGTTCCGTATACATGTTTGACATATTTCTGATGATGTTTATTATCGGCTTCGTTTTCGTCATGAGAGTTCAAACGGCTTTTCTTTGTATAGTTTAATAATTAGACCTTTGAATTATGCAGCCTTTGAATTTCCATATAGCCCTTGTTTTCTTGGACTCGGCATGCATGGCAGACCCCTCCATGGCATGTCTCGAGATCGGTCTTTTTGCTGTCTCAAGGCCAATCGTTTCGGTCTCGGTCTCGAGGTTATTTCTTGACTTTGTGGGAAGTGATTTACATTTAAGTGAAGCAGAAATCTTATATAGTGTATAGAAGCGGCCTGCGTACTTTTTCTTCAGCCAAAAGACGAATGACTAAAAAAGGTCGTCAACTTTTTTGGCGACCAATGACGAAATTTTCCCCCAACCTGTCCAAAGACCACAGATTTTGCCCCCCCCCCCCCTTCGAACAGTTCTGGATCCACCAATGACCAAATGACCATTCAACTTACCTGCAGATTCTATCTCAGAGGTGACCCAACAGTTCCGCAGCGAAAGGTCATCAACCTGCAAGGCTTCACATGCATGCGACTCCTCGTTATTATAAGAATGCATTGAGTATATTTACAATACATTAAGCCGAATAGCAATTGCATTGTTTAATTGTTTGATGTTCCGACTGCCATTGTTTTCGTACGTGGCAATCGGTTGAGAGTGAAGCATGCATTGACACACATCCGCACCACCATCCACTCGCTCACATGTATTTATAACCAGTCTTTCGTTAGACGCTTTACCCCAGCATTCCGATGCAAAACAATGGGCTTTGTTTTGCTTTGGTCTTTTAGCAATTAATTCAACAACTATATAAGAATGGCCAATGCGGAGAGAAAGAGATAGATAGAGAAGAGAGAGAGAGAGAGAGAGAGAGAGAGCGAGAGCGAGAGCGAGACAGACAGACAGACAGACAGACAGACAAACAGACAGACATAGACAGACAGAGACAGAGACAGAGACAGAGACAGAGACAGAGACAGAGACAGAGACAGAGACAGAGACAGAGACAGAGGGAGAAGTACGAGGAGGAGGAGGAGGACGAGGAGGAGGAGGAGGAGGAGGAGGAGAAGAAGAAGGGGAGGGGAGGAGGGGATACAGATATAGAGAAAGAGACAGACAGAGAGGTACAATAATGATACATTTTCTAACGATACAAAATGATATATTCACGTGTACGAAGATATATGGAGAGATATAATAGGTGGATAAAAAATATATTATAAAAAATATTATATCTATAATTGACCTTGCGGAATAAATTGCAAAAATGGACATAAAACTACAGTGCACAGTAATGTAGGCCCTACTCATTAAAGTTGCAGTGTCGGTATATACACTGTGTCCCAATAAATCGGGCACCCTTTTTATAATGTGAATAAAACAGGTAAATCTTAATCGATTTTCAAAATTTCAAAACTGTTTTATTCTGAGATAATTATCTACAAACTGGTAATTTATGAACGGCCCTCACTAAAAAATTACGTCATAATGACGTCATTAAGTTACATATCGAAACCAAATGTAAAAAACATCGTTAGCGAATGGCGTTCAGCCAAGAAAACAAAATTGTAATAAAATTCTTACGGAAAAATAAACATAACGGCGCAAAAAGTTTATTCGAAAATTTCCGGACAAGGGATGGACAGTGAGCGGTCTAAATAAGCTTCTGAGGAAAAATTATTTGACCGGTTCGTGGGAGCGTCGCGCTATAGTATAAAAGTTGTGTTCGTTACTTAACATTTGAATTCTTTGATGCAAATGACGTAATTGTGACGTCAATATTCATGCCAGACACTTCATATTTGAATCAGTGTAAGATAATTATCTCAGGATAAAAACAGTTTTGAAATTTTGAAAATCGATTAAGATTTACCTGTTTTATTCACATTAAAAAAGGGTGCCCGATGTATTGGGACACAGTGTATATGTTTCGGTGCATTGCTGAAATATATTATCGAAACAAATTTCTGACATGGTGTGGAATTGAACTACCGACCTCCGACGATTGACCGTTGAGACAAGCTTCAACATGCAGTGTGGATGAAAACCACGAGTTACCATACAATCGAGCTCCTCATAATAATAATATTATAGACAGAGCCAACAGCGATGGGCCGCCGCAGCGCCGCATGCAGCGCCTCAGCGCCTTGCCCCCCGGCCATCGGTCAATGACCGCCCGACCGACCGCCCGACCAGTTGCGAGGCCTGATGTCACCCAAATTGACGCCGGTTATTCGATCCTCTATACAAAGATAAACGCGGCAGTGGATGGCCTTTGTAAATATCAGTCCAGAGTCCTTATTTTCATCGTATTTATATACTGCATATAGGAATCGTATACAGGCCTATAGATGTCGCTTTGGTAAAACGGTTGATACACAAGACTATAGTCATATGATATGCGAGCGTATAATTTTATGCATACATACAATGTCATACATGCATGCAAACACAAATGGATACATGTATACATAAATGCATACAATGTCATGTATGAATATTATGCAATGCATCTATGCATATACACACACCTTCGCTCCAAATTGCTTGTGCGCCTCGATCGGCGTGAAACTCAAATTCGGTGTACGCGATATACGTATATAGTCGGGAAGGCATATTTATTGAAAAGGCGCTATAACAAGTGCTCATATGCGTACGTACATACTTACATACGTATACATACGTACATAGGTATAATACATACATATTACATACATGTACATACATTGCGCTTAATTCCCAGAGGTCACTTCGCTCTGTTCCTTAAGAACCTAAAAACTGTTTTATTTAGCCGTGGTTGGGCCGGGAGCGCTTCTGAGTAGCCTACCTTGAAAAGGCGCTATATAAATTTCCGAAATAAATAAATAAATACATACATCGGCGACTCCGTATACCAAAGATGGCTGATTGGTTGTGTGTTTGTACACATGCATGCATGCGTATACGTTTACATAGATCGATGCATGATGCATGAATGGATGAATGGATGAATGGATGAATTTATGAATGATAAAAATGGATGAATGTGCGATTGTCGATCGTCTCTAATTGACCTGTTAGCATGACCGGAAGTGGTGCATGAGCAACGGAAGTCCATCTTTCGCAGGCGATGCATGGCGATCGGCCATCGTATCCGTCGTCTGCAGCGCATGCGCGGTGGAGGCGCTCTCTCTATTCATCAATACCAGCGCAAACATGGCCGACGCTTGAGGTCTCATGTATTTAAATGTATACATATCTATCTATACATATCTATATAAATACATGGATCTATGCATACATGTATATATATATATATTTATTGTGTGTGTGCGCGTGTGTGTCTGCATGAGTATCTGTGTGTGTCTGTGTGTGTGTCTCTCGTGTGTGTCTGTGTATATGTCTGTGTGTGTCTCTGCGTGTGTGTGTCTGTGTATCTATCTGTGTGTCTGTGTATCTATCTGTGTGTCTGTGTATCTATCTGTGTGTCTGTGTGTGTGTGTGTGTCTGTGTGTGCGACGCGATGGTCCCCAACTCCTTCCCTCCATCTCCTCTCTTTTCATCCGTCTTTCCATCCTCATTCCTTTCTTCCACCCATCCGGCTGCTCCTCCGCCCCCCGACCCCCGCCCACTTAGTCCTTCAGCTAATCCTTATAACATTTTCCTGTATTTTGCCTTTTTTCAGTTTCTATAGTTTTAGAAATGTTTATTTTGCAGAAAACGCAATTTTTCTAGAAAATGTTTGTTTTGAGGGAAACCATGTTTAGTGGTATGATTATGGGTACATAATAAAATTCAGGTAAAATTTAATTCGTGAATACTAGAAAATTCCGTTTTTAAGGAAATAAATTCATAGCAGGAATTTTATTAGGAAAGTCATGTTTACAAGAAAGTTGCTTGTTGCTGCAGTTTAGCAACACTGCGTCATATCAGAAATGACTGGTGTCGCCCTCCTCTTTTATCCAGGCTTGGGACTGGTACTGGCAGAGAGCAGCCAGTGGCGGAGTGTTCTAGGAAAGTAATGTCTACTAATAATGTTTATTTACTGCCTATACAGAGGTGCTCCACGTCTGGATTTGATCCATCATCAGCATTTTATCGATGTTTCAGTCACATTCATCCCTGTCCTCCACCCCCCCCCCCCCACCCCACCCACATTCAGTCCTTAGCCCCATACAAGTGACCATGCATGCCCGCAACATGACCGTTTGTTCCCATCACTCAGCACTCGTCAGCAATAATCGTCAGCGCTACGCCCTTAATCTCAGCGCTGAGCAGTCTAATTCCACAACAACTGCAACAACTGTTCTTAATCTCATCACAGTTTGGCTTAGCGACACGCAATTAATCGCATCATCATTTACACGCAATTTTCTATCGATTCTAGCGCTGTCTGTGTCCGACATGTTGCTGGACACTGGACAGGTCAGATGCCCCGCGGGTCTTCTCAGCACGACGACTAATTTACGAACAATCCCTTAGTACCGACGGTGAACCCCCCCCCTCGACTGATCAGCTACTGTCAATCAAACGCCGGATTGCGCACCAGGCGTCTGGGCGTGGTCAGAGGAACGCCCACATACGTCCGCAGTGGCTAGATGGGCGTGGTTTAGCGCGTCTGTTAGCGCTGGCGGCGTCGCGTCTGATTGGCAGTTGACGGTCGGCGGGCAGCCAGTAGAAAGCAACACTTGATACGTCGACGGGTTTCGTCATTGAAACCGACGGCGAACCGAGATTATATCTGCGCTGTGTAATCGACGCAGGCAGTTTAGCTGGTCGCGTATTACTATACTATATTATATGCTCCCATTCGCCTGGATTATTATAATACACGTCCGCTCGAACTACTGCTGCTACACAGAAGAACCTATTGTTCGTAGTACACCGACGTACGCTTAGGAATAGGAAAAAGGACATCTTTTCGTCAGCACTGGAACTGCTTTCTTCCTTCTTTCCATTATCTATTTTTTCGTCTATCCGTCCATCTATCCATCCGTCCGTAACTCCGACAGATGACAGCACACGACCTACTCTCGCGGGGTCTTGGTAATCCCTACTCCAACGCCGCTGCCATGCATAATCCCTACTACGGGGCCACCGAGAGACCCTTCTCCTATTACGGTAAGTCCGGCTTCTTATAATTCGTCGGCCTAACTCCAAAACCCATTAATCAAACTCGCACCTGTTAGGTTCCGTTAAAGCGCGACCTGCCCGCATCTCGCTGCTGCTGTTGCTGCTGCTGAAGAGGCAGAGGAGGGCGGATGCTTTCGTTCATGTCCATCGTCATCTTAGTTTATGATGAATAGCACACTAAACGTCAGCCTCTGAAACCGCATCCCCGACGATAAAAGACCGAAATGGTGATGCCCGTCAGTAGAACCCTGCAGCCTCTGAAGCCGTAGTTAAGTACTCGACGTGATGTGGCTGACGGACAAGTATACCGCGTGTAATGTAACACTTCTGCTGTCAATTTATTTAGCGCACGTGTTAAAAAACAGCACACGTGTAGTCTACCCTAAAATGGTTGTCCATAAAGATTAACCTTGAGCTCGCCCTTGTGATACGCGGTTATTTAGAGCCATCGATCCATTCTTCTTTTTATAAGATATACTGGAGCTATTGACTTTCGTCTTATTTTCCTGCTAATGGGCCATGTTTTGGTGACCATCTTTCAGTGCCTTGAAGTATAAAATAACAGCGCTATAGAGTATAGAAGTTGCCAATTAATTACAGCAGTATAAAAGCCGTATGAATAGCAATAATAGTAGTAATAATAATAATAATTATTATTATTATTATAAGCAGTATTATTACTATTATTATTATTATTATTATTATTATTATTATTATTATTATTATTATTATTATTATTATTATTAATATTAATATTAATATTAATAATAGTAAAATTAATAAGGGATCCGCTTGGGATGCTTTCGCATTACTAATTAATATTACTAATTACTTAGGCCTATATAAGGTAAGCCAATATATATACACTGTGCCCCATAAAAAAACACCAAAAAAACCTTGTCATGAAACGCATGTAAGTGTAATGTTAAATAAGAAAAAGTAATGTTTCATTTAAGAAGATGTTCTAAGTGATGTCCCTTCGCTTGAACGCAGGCTCTCAGCCTTGGCCGCCACTGTTCAATAGCTTTGTCAATTACACTCTATACTTCAACTGTGCCCACACAACGATGAGGCGCTCCTTCAACTCGTTGATGTCCCGTATTGCTGTCTGGTAGACGCGTTCCTGTATTAGACCCCAAATTCTGTAGTCAACGGGATTGAGGTCTGGTGAGTTTGCTGGCCAGAGTTCCGGTCCAATGAAGCTTGGTGTTTCACGTCGCAGCAACGCAATGGTGTCCCTTGCGCGTTGTGCTGCTGGGGCGCTGTCCTGATGGAGCATGAATAAGTCGCTTGACATCCCCCAAACACGCCTAGTCTGCAGCATGCGTCACTGCCTCCAACAGCAACCACTTCTGTGAGTAAGTGAAATGTAAAATATTTTGTGGCAAAATTATTTGAGAAACAACGTACAAACTTTTATTACAATTGGCTTAGTTTTATAGAAGATTTTTGAAAAGTGTTTTGGTGTGTTTTTTTATGGGGCACAGTGTATATATTTATCGCCGGACAAAATATAATATAAATAGAAACAAACAACAACACATTATCTTCTGCAGCTTTGGGAGGGAAATAAATAAAATCCCAGCAAATGCTTTGCGCCGACAATTCAACGTTTCAACGCTTCTGTATTATTATATGATGGCACCGTCAACAACTTCCTGCAAAATCATCCAATCAAATTGCTCAGGTCCCATGGCAGTGGGACTATTTTACCATGGGGTAACAGAAAAACAATGACGACGACAACATGATAATGATAATGATAATGATAATGAATTATATCAACATGATAATGATAATGAATTATATCAAAAACAATACACACATATACATACACGCGTATACATACTTACGCAGATGCATACTTACATAGGCATACTTTCTCACTTACTTGCGACAGATACATACATACATGCATATATAGGCCTACATACATGTATAATACATATATACATTCACACATACATACATTATACATACATACATACATACATACATATACATACATATACATACATACATACATACATACATACATACATACATACATACATACATACATACATATATACATACATACATACATACATACATACATACATACTTATATACATACACACATACATACATACATACATACATACATACATACTTACATACATACACACATACATACATACATACATACATACATACATACATACATACATACATACATACATACATACATACATACATACATACATACATACATACATACATATGTCTACATTGTCACAGATTTAAATGCATACATACGTACAGTAATTATATACGAACACGAATATAGACGCATTTATACAACGATACAAACATGTATACAAACGCACGTATACAAATAATCTTTTCATCAGCCATGGTGCATATTATATAGGGCCTCCGAATTAACCCCATAGCGGACTCGAACAGAGATCAGATTCACCGCCACCCCCAAGCCACCCCTCCCCCATCTCTCCCCCATTCCCCTCCGCATGCCTGGCGTCTTGTTATCTGCGGCGGGGAACTCAAAACGTCAACTTTCAGTTTGTTTCAACTTTACACTCGGCTCTGTATTATTAAATTATATGGTGAATTTCGTTCAAATGAAATTGGTTTTGATTTCTGAATGTCATAAATGCCTATCAGCGTTATACAGTTATTGCCGGTTTCACATGTAACAGCAGAGTAATCTTTTTGTAAGCAGAATATGGTAGAAAATGGTATAACCTACGGATGGGTGGGCCACAGGAACTCATTATAACTTGGAAAATGTATTCTAATCAGTACTTAATTTAAAGTAGGTAAAAAAGTATTGGTAAGTATGTATCTATAGCCTACTCTTTGTTACTCCACTGGTAAACGCACCAATGCGCACCATGGGCATATTATTTATGTGAAATAATTTGTGCATCCTAAAACATTGTTATAATAATAATAATATCGAAGTTATTATTAGTGATTAGAAATGAAAATCAAATGAGTTGAGTGAAAAGACTAACTTTTATAACTGAATATTGCAATATTGGTATACGATAGCCAGAGGCAGACAGACAGACAGACAGACAGACAGTCAAACGGACAGAGATACAGACAAACAGTTAGGCAAACATCGTCGTCGTCGTCGTCGTCATCATCATCATCATCATCACCACCACCACCTCCACCACCATCATCATCATCAGCAGCAGCAACAACAACAACAGCAGCAGCATCAGAAGCATCATTTCAGTATATATCAGTAGCAGTAGCCGTAGTAGTTTCTGACTCCATCCCTCTGGTGGCGATGGGTACGACTGAAGAATCTCCATATGCAGTGTCTTTGCATGCAAGTCCATTGCTCTCCACACTGAATGTTATAAATGTCGTCATTCATGCATGTTGTTAAGTTATATAGGCCTAGGACTTACTGGTGCAATGGTACATTGTGGCATGTAAAAAACCTGTTTCTCTTACTCTGTCTCGCTGTCTCTCTGCCTGTTTGTCTGTTTGCATGCTTCTCTTTCTGTGTGTCTCTCTGTGTGTGTCTCTCTCTCTGTCTCTCTGTCTTTCTCTGTCTGTCTGTCTATCTCTGTCTGTCCGTCTGTCTCTGAATCCTGCCTCTATCTGTCTGTCTGTCTCTCTGTATGTCTGTCTCTCTCTGTGTTTCTCTGTTTCTCTCTTTCTCTGTATGTCCTTCTGTCTTTGTCTCCTGCCTCTGTCTGTCTCTCTCTCTCTGTGTTTCTGTCTTTCTCTCTGTATGTCCGTCTGTCTATGCATGTCTCACGCCTCTGGTCTGTATCTCTTTCTATGAGACTGTTTGTCTGTCTGCTTGTCTCTATCTCTCTCTCTCTCTCTCTCTCTCTCTCTCTCTCTCTCTCTCTGTCTATCTGTCTCTGTCTGTCTGTCTTTCTCTCTTGTTGTCTGTTTCTCTTTGTGTCTTAGTCTCTGTATGTCTGTCTGTCTCTGCTTCTTTCTTTCCCTCTGTTTCTGCCTTTATATTTATAATCACAGTAAAAATGCCGATCCATGGTATACACAACTATACATGCAGTTGCCCGCAGCGCAAGTCTGAGATGTGTAACAAATTAATTTTAGCTATCAAGATATTACTGCATTGCCTTTGTATTCAAGCTTTAGCCTATACATGTATTGTATACTCTATGTAGACACAGGGCACATTGTTCACATTTTGTACCATATAGTACAGGACTACTGCAGTAATATATTGCAAAAATTCACGCCATATAATCATGCAGGAAGAAAAAAATGATGATAACAAAGAAGAAGATGTGTGTGTATAATTATAAAGATGAAGAAGATGCAGATGAAGATGACACAAATGTTGCAG
>OX243824.1:25647813-25665313 GCA_945859605.1 Lumbricus rubellus | reverse complement strand
AAAGAGAGATACAGACAAAGTGACAGCACAGATACAGAGATATACAGACAAAGTGACAGCACAGATATAGAGAGATACAGACAAAGTGACAGCACAGATACAGAGAGATACAGACAAAGTGACAGCACAGATACAAAGAGAGATACAGACAAAGTGACAGCACAGATACAGAGATATACAGACAAAGTGACAGCACAGATACAGAGATATACAGACAAAGTGACAGCACAGATATAGAGAGATACAGACAAAGTGACAGCACAGATACAGAGAGATACAGACAAAGTGACAGCACAGATACAGAGAGATACAGACAAAGTGACAGCACAGATACAAAGAGAGATACAGACAAAGTGACAGCACAGATACAGAGATATACAGACAAAGTGACAGCACAGATATAGAGAGATACAGACAAAGTGACAGCACAGATACAGAGATATACAGACAAAGTGACAGCACAGATATAGAGAGATACAGACAAAGTGACAGCACAGATATAGAGAGATACAGACAAAGTGACAGCACAGATACAGAGAGATACAGACAAAGTGACAGCACAGATACAAAGAGAGATACAGACAAAGTGACAGCACAGATACAGAGATATACAGACAAAGTGACAGCACAGATACAAAGAGAGATACAGACAAAGTGACAGCACAGATACAGAGATATACAGACAAAGTGACAGCACAGATATAGAGAGATACAGACAAAGTGACAGCACAGATATAGAGAGATACAGACAAAGTGACAGCACAGATACAGAGAGATACAGACAAAGTGACAGCACAGATATAGAGAGATACAGACAAAGTGACAGCACAGATACAGAGAGATACAGACAAAGTGACAGCACAGATACAAAGAGAGATACAGACAAAGTGACAGCACAGATACAGAGATATACAGACAAAGTGACAGCACAGATACAGAGATATACAGACAAAGTGACAGCACAGATATAGAGAGATACAGACAAAGTGACAGCACAGATACAGAGAGATACAGACAAAGTGACAGCACAGATACAGAGAGATACAGACAAAGTGACAGCACAGATACAAAGAGAGATACAGACAAAGTGACAGCACAGATACAGAGATATACAGACAAAGTGACAGCACAGATATAGAGAGATACAGACAAAGTGACAGCACAGATACAGAGAGATACAGACAAAGTGACAGCACAGATATAAAGAGATACAGACAAAGTGACAGCACAGACATAAAGAGAGATACAGACAAAGTGACAGCACAGATACAGAGAGATACAGACAAAGTGACAGCACAGATACAGAAAGATACAGGTAAAGTGACAGCACAGATATAGAGAGATACAGACAAAGTGACAGCACAGATATAGAGAGATACAGACAAAGTGACAGCACAGATACAGAGAGATACAGACAAAGTGACAGCACAGATACAAAGAGAGATACAGACAAAGTGACAGCACAGATACAGAGATATATAGACAAAGTGACAGCACAGATATAGAGAGATACAGACAAAGTGACAGCACAGATACAGAGATATACAGACAAAGTGACAGCACAGATATAGAGAGATACAGACAAAGTGACAGCACAGATATAGAGAGATACAGACAAAGTGACAGCACAGATACAGAGAGATACAGACAAAGTGACAGCAGAGATACAAAGAGAGATACAGACAAAGTGACAGCACAGATACAGAGATATACAGACAAAGTGACAGCACAGATACAGAGAGATACAGACAAAGTGACAGCACAGATATAGAGAGATACAGACAAAGTGACAGCACAGATACAGAGAGATACAGACAAAGTGACAGCACAGATACAAAGAGAGATACAGACAAAGTGACAGCACAGATACAGAGATATACAGACAAAGTGACAGCACAGATATAGAGAGATACAGACAAAGTGACAGCACAGATACAGAGAGATACAGACAAAGTGACAGCACAGATACAGAGAGATACAGACAAAGTGACAGCACAGATACAAAGAGAGATACAGACAAAGTGACAGCACAGATACAGAGATATACAGACAAAGTGACAGCACAGATACAGAGATATACAGACAAAGTGACAGCACAGATATAGAGAGATACAGACAAAGTGACAGCACAGATACAGAGAGATACAGACAAAGTGACAGCACAGATACAGAGAGATACAGACAAAGTGACAGCACAGATACAAAGAGAGATACAGACAAAGTGACAGCACAGATACAGAGATATACAGACAAAGTGACAGCACAGATATAGAGAGATACAGACAAAGTGACAGCACAGATATAGAGAGATACAGACAAAGTGACAGCACAGATACAGAGAGATACAGACAAAGTGACAGCACAGATACAAAGAGAGATACAGACAAAGTGACAGCACAGATACAGAGATATACAGACAAAGTGACAGCACAGATATAGAGAGATACAGACAAAGTGACAGCACAGATATAGAGAGATACAGACAAAGTGACAGCACAGATACAGAGAGATACAGACAAAGTGACAGCACAGATACAGAGATATACAGACAAAGTGACAGCACAGATATAGAGAGATACAGACAAAGTGACAGCACAGATATAGAGAGATACAGACAAAGTGACAGCACAGATACAGAGAGATACAGACAAAGTGACAGCACAGATACAAAGAGAGATACAGACAAAGTGACAGCACAGATACAGAGATATACAGACAAAGTGACAGCACAGATATAGAGAGATACAGACAAAGTGACAGCACAGATATAGAGAGATACAGACAAAGTGACAGCACAGATACAGAGAGATACAGACAAAGTGACAGCACAGATACAAAGAGAGATACAGACAAAGTGACAGCACAGATACAGAGATATACAGACAAAGTGACAGCACAGATATAGAGAGATACAGACAAAGTGACAGCACAGATACAGAGAGATACAGACAAAGTGACAGCACAGATACAGAGAGATACAGACAAAGTGACAGCACAGATACAAAGAGAGATACAGACAAAGTGACAGCACAGATACAGAGATATACAGACAAAGTGACAGCACAGATACAGAGATATACAGACAAAGTGACAGCACAGATATAGAGAGATACAGACAAAGTGACAGCACAGATACAGAGAGATACAGACAAAGTGACAGCACAGATACAGAGAGATACAGACAAAGTGACAGCACAGATACAAAGAGAGATACAGACAAAGTGACAGCACAGATACAGAGATATACAGACAAAGTGACAGCACAGATACAGAGAGATACAGACAAAGTGACAGCACAGATACAGAGAGATACAGACAAAGTGACAGCACAGATACAAAGAGAGATACAGACAAAGTGACAGCACAGATACAGAGATATACAGACAAAGTGACAGCACAGATATAGAGAGATACAGACAAAGTGACAGCACAGATACAGAGAGATACAGACAAAGTGACAGCACAGATAATATATAAAGAGGTATGCAGACAATGAAATCTTTTTTAACATGTGCGACCTGGTGGCAGACCGGTAACGCGTCCGCGCACGGAGCGGGAGGTTGCGGGTTCGACTCCGGGTAACGACCTTGGGCAAGTTGTTTACGCACACGTGCCTCTGTCACCAAGCAGTATAATTTGGTACCGGCGTAAGCTGGGAAGTAAACAGCAAGTCCTGCGATACACTGGCCTCGTGTCCAGGACCTTGGGATTCGTCCATTGCTGGCTCAGGGCTATGGAAAAGGAGATGAGCGCCTCCCTGTGTTCCTCATGGAACGGGATGGGACTTTACTTTACTTATGCAGACAAGGACAGACTTAATCACAATGCAGTCTTAGCTGGATGTTAAACCGAAGTGAATTATATGGAGCATGCAGGATTGGTATTGATGGTTATGACTTTGATGATGATAGTGACGACAAAGATGATGATGATGATGTTGGTGTTGACATGCAGTGGTGATCACTATGTTGATTAAGTTAACGACTATGATGATGACGACGACATTTGAGATGATGATGCAGATGACTACGACGACGAGGGCAATGATGAAGAAGAAAACAATGATGAAGATGATGACGAGGATGATGATGACGACGACGATGGTGATGGTGATGGTGATGACGACAACGACGACGATGATTAAACCAGCGATGATATGATGACGACAACGATGATGATGACGATTAAGGCCATGCATCTTTCAGACGGCACTAAAGAAAGAAATTTCGGTTTAAACTATGCGACCCCAAGGGCACATCCCTCTTTCAAAGAGACCTTAAAAATAATCATAATAATTTATATTGTCTTGTTTTCTTTTGTCAAAAGCATAAAACGCTTCGCAATATACTGTTCAATGATCCTAACCTCTCTGAAATTTCTTGCTAAGTCGTGATGATCACGGGCCGCAGTAAACTTACAAACGTGACCAAGCGTTCAATACTTACCTGAGTCGCGCGTACCTGGCCACCTATGCGGTAGGGAGACCCGGCAAAGAGCCATTTAAATGAGATATTCGACCCAGCTAAAAATCTTTATAACGCCGTATCCATTACGCGCGTTGAATCTATTATTGGGCTATTTTCGTGCGCGGTTTGTGCGATTCTGCTTATAAGCATGCAGTGCGCACGCGCACACATCTATGCGTGCACGTGCAAATGAACATAAACATGCACACGCAAAGAAACGCACGAGCATATGCACAAGTACGCTAACATACACGTTTGCATACACGCACAAAGACATACAATGTAGAGACACAGGCAATTATGCACACACATGAACACGCACACAAACACATGCACACACGAACACACACACACACACACACAAAGTCATACACCCACAAACACACACACACAAACACAAAGTCATACACACACAAACAAACACACACACACACACACACACGAGAATACACACAGAAATACACAAACTCATACACACAAACACAAACACAAACACACAGACAGACACACAGACAGACCCACAAAAACTCATACACACAAACACAAACCCACACTCATACACACAAACACAAACAAACACACAGACAAACAGACACACTCATACACACAAACACACACAGACTTACACAAATTCATACACACAAACGCACAAGCACACAGACACAGACACGATCACGTGTAGATATAATCACACATGAATCAAGCGTTAGATGTGTGTTGCGTGTGTGGAGTGCGTTACGTGTGGCGGTGACCTAATGAAACGGTGAGCGTTCTTTCGTCGAAAGCCATGGATTAGATTCCACATCACTGCACACGTCGTCTCTCTTACTAATACTGTTAACGGAGTATCGTTGACTTTGCATGTCAATTCGTATGCCAGTATGTCTGTGTACTTGTCATTAACTATCTGTCTGTTTCTGTCTGTCTGTGTGTTTGTGTCTCTGTATCTTTGTATCTCTGTTTGTCTGTCTCTGTCTGCGTTTCTGTGGCTGTCTGTCTGTTTCTCTATATCTGTCGCTATCTCTATCTCGGTATCTATCTCTGCCTGTCTCTGTCTCTCTGTCTGTCTCTCTGTCTCTCTGTTTCTCTCTGGTTCTCTCTCTGTCTCTCTCCGTGCCTCTCTCTCTCTCTTTCACTCTCTCTGCCTCTTTTCAATCATCGTCGCCAGCATTCATGTTTGCCCTCCTACTCCTCCCCCATACCCCATCCCCATTCCCCATCTAAACTCCTTCCTCCTCCCCCATCTCCACCCATTCCTCCTTCTTCTCCTCCTTCTCCACCTCCCCCAATTGCTTTCCGCCTTCTCCATCTTCTCCCCATCCTTCCATCGTTGCCCATCTTTCCTCTCCCGTAATACGCTCTCCGATTTCCGCTGCAATGCTCTAGGGACGAACGCGACATTGGATCCGTTCATTAGCGATCCGGTTACGATTCATAACAGGCGAACAGCAACGAGAGAGAGAGAGACAGACAGACAGACAGACAGACAGACAGACATACATACATGCATACATACATACATACATACATACATACATACATACATACATACATACATACATACATACATACATACATACATACATACATACATACATAGAGACATAGAGACAGGCAGACAGAGACAGAGACAGACAGTGACAGGCAGACAGAGACAGAGACAGACAGTGACAGATAGACAGACAAGCAGGCAGGCAGGCAGAGAGAGAGAAAGAGAGAGACAGATAGACAGACAGACATAGACAGACAAAGACAGACAGAGACAGACAGAGACAGACAGAGATAGACAAACAGACAGATAGACAGATAGACAGACGGACAGATAGACAGACAGACAGAGACAGACATGCGCACGAGAGAGGAACGCCAGGTCCATCGTCTTCACGACTTAACTCTTTCCGCGCTCCGCTGCACAAATGGGACTGCTCCTCCTTATCGAATTAAATCAAATCTAACCAAATAAAATCTGTCTTTGTCTCTGTCCGACTCTATCTCTACCCTTTCTGTGTGTGTGTCTCTCTCTGTATCTGTCTCTAACTCTTTGTGTCTCTGTCTACATATAACTCTGTCTATGTCTCTGTCTGTCTGTATCTCTCTGTGTGTGTCTCTGTGTGTCTCTATGTCTCTGTTTCTGTCTCTATCTGTCTGTCTTCTGCCTCTCTCATCATCATCGTCGTCACGCTCTCAAATCTAATCCTCTTGGCTCTGGTTTCACATCCGATGACTCTGGTGGAGTTGGGGTCATCAAACGGAAAGAGAAAAGTCTTCAGACATGAGAAATCAAAAGTGAATTTATGCGGCAGACAGAGATATAATATGAAAGTCAAGCGCGGCGTTTGTGAGGTATACCTTAAAAGACGTTACATCAAGTGCCTGTCACCAGCCAATTGGCGGCGACGGGTATGAATAAATGACCTCCTTTGTCCTCTGTCATTTTTCGAGTCCGCATGCTCCCAATTGTGTTATTCCAAGTGATGTTTTGTCCTCATGTTTGTTGTCTACAATGTAAGAATTGTGGAAAAATAAATGGGAGGGTTGGGCCACTATCCACTTGGAATCGGGGTGTGAAAAACAGACTTTAACATGGGGCTCTAAGAAAGACTGGGGGGTTGAAACTCCCAAACCCCCGGCAATTCTCACCCTGGTTGTCTACATGTCTAGCGCTGCAGTCTTGATTTGATTTTGTCTTCCCTTGCATTTTGCATGTATACTGCATAATTATAGTAGAGGCCTGGTGAAAAATTGTTCACTTTGTGATGCAAGCATGAAATTTGGCACATACCACGAAAATGTCATGAGAAAAAGATTTGGCTATAGGGCCACCGCAGATTTGACCTCTGACCTTATAATGGCAGCCATTTTTCAAAATGGCCAGTCGGTTAACAGATTTTAAATTATCTCAGCTTCCAGGACACTTAGAATGGGTGTCTAAACATACATATAGTTAGGAGCGAGTAGCCTATACATATAGTGCACTGTGTGGAATGCGGTCAGTAACTGTTGGCATTCTCTCTATCTGTGTCTGTCCAAACCATTTGAGCCTGCTGCAATAGACTAATTGTCTAGCAGGATTGTTTTGATGCCTGTAAGTTATAACGCTTGTGTAATGTCATCGTTTCTTATTTTCTGGTGTCTTGAAATTCCTCCGATTTTCCGTATTTAATCCAACTAATTTCTTCTTGTCTTGTTTTCGCATTGTCCAGCATCACGATCCGCATAATTATATAGGCTATGCATGCCTTCTTCATCGTCTCGTATCTTTTTTTATTTTGGTTTTCTGTGTGTTTGATCTTAACTTAATTTCTGCATCTTCACTGCAGGGGATCATTAATTTTCTGAAAAACTCTATAGGCCTAATGAGAGTTCGGCTTTTTAGATGCATGGTCAAAGAACAATGCAATGCGTCACAATACAATGCAGCGCGATATATACAGTACAATGGGATGCAAATCAATACAATATGATGTTATGTAATTCAACACAATACGACACATTGCAATACAATTCAATACAACATAACTCAATGCAATACGATACATTGCAATACAATTCAATACAACATAACTCAATGCAATACGATACATTGCAATACAATTCAATACAATATAACTCAATGCAATACGATACATTGCAATACAATTCAATACAATATAACTCAATGCAATACGATACATTCAAGACGATGTACAATTCAATACAATACAATGTAATACAATACAATGCAAAACAGTACAGTACAGTACAGTGCAATACAATGCAAAACAATACAATACATTACAATGCAATACAATACAGTGAAACGCAAATCAATACAATACAATGCAATACAATGCAATACAGTACAGTGCCATGCAATACAATACAATATGCTGTAGTACCATACAATACAAAACGATAATAATACAACACAATGCAATCCAATACAACATCGAATACTCATTTCTCGCACGACAAGCGGTCCCCCCCCCTCCGAAAAATGCTAATGACTGACCGATTGCTTTCAGCGTTTTCCTGGTCTACACACCAAACAGATCGTTATATATTTTCGTGTGCACATACAGATGATATGTATATATATATATATATATCCATTGGGCGGGGAGAGAGGGGCTACGTGTTCGCTCTCTAAATACATCTCACTTCCGCTTCCGTTGTAAAGATATATAGAGTTACGCGCGGACGCCGAAGACGACCGATGGCCCTCTGGCGGGCGAATGGAGCAACGAATGCAAATGAAATACAATATGGCCGACGTTTTTAAAAGTGCATTAAAAATAATTCGCTGATTTTAACGAGTATAATACACCGAACGCTAAATAGACGAGAGAGAATTATATAGCGCCAGCCCGACGGCCACAAGCTCTTATAGTACTCTTGCATAGAGTAGCTATGAGTCATATATATGCACACTTATATATATATATATATATATTACATATAAGTCTATGATTTATTATAGTATATATATATGTATATTTATGTATTCTTTGCTCAATAAACTGATGATGCGTGTTGCCCTGAGAGTGGAGATGACACTGGACACGCCAACTCAACACACTTCTATACATGCACACGTATACACTCCAATATATAAATATAGTAAATATATATATATACATGCCGATATAATGTGTGTGTATTATGTATATATATATATATATATATGTTGGCATACGTAATGTTAGGACCGCAGGTATATAGACTGCAGTCTGTATAACAGTGTATACATAGTCGATGAGTTCTCCAGTGTAAACACAAACACACAACTGCGCATGTGCACGTGTCTCTATAGTTGCATCAATAGGGTTGGCTAACAATCCGACATCGATGTATATTGTATAAGAAGAATGCTTATAGGCCTATAGTGCTGACTGTCTTATAACTATTGACATCCAAGTCCAACACGAACGATGTTTAATGTATACCTGTTGAAAGAGACAATTCCTACATACATACATACATACATACATACATACATACATACATACATACATACATACATACATACATACATACATACATACATACATACATACATACATACATACATACATATATACATACATACATACATGCATGCATGCATGCATGCATGCATGCATGCATGCATGCATACAGACATACATACATACATACATACATACATACATACATACATACATACATACATACATACATACATACAGACAGACAGACAGACAGACAGATAGATAGACCGACAGACAGACAGACAGACAGACAGACAGAGACACAGACAGAGAGGCTGATGCTACTGTACATTTACTTTAGAAACAAACATTGCAATTTATCTATTATGGTTTATTTGTGTGCGCTTCTCACATGTGGCGTTTATATATAGCCTACATATACGAAGAGATAGCCGCATCACTGGCATGCTCGTCAAAAGACCCGATCAAAACAGACTGACGAAGGGCATCTTCTGCCCTGCGGCGATGCCGTCTTTGCAATCCAATGAGTTTTGTAACATGGTGATGTATACGCAACTTATGCTAGGCCCTACTGCTTTTTTAAACGGATTACTCGTGGTTAACTGTTCAACTATCCACTGAGAGACCGAGAGTTCAGATCCCTGATATAGTAGTTAGACGACGTCCGATTCTAGTTCAGTCGCGTGCGCTACGCTGGTTCCCTGTTCTAAAAATAGCATGTTGTCTGGTTCATGGGCCGCCGAGTGTGAGTGAGTCATACCTAAAATGGTAGTATCGGAAAAATTTCTTTGATACTTCTGCGCCACCTAGCGCTTCTATAACTAATTCACGGCCCCGATGATGATCATTGTTATAATAATAATAATAATTATTATTATTATTATTATTTTTTGTTGCCCTGAGGTACTTCATTCCCCCAGGGACTTATGGACTATTATTATTTGAAGAGTGTAAGTGTTGTTATTATTATTATTATTATTATTATTATTATTATTATAACTTCACCATTTATTGAAAAACCACTCAAGCCGAAAACAAAACAAAAAACAGAAATGTGATCAAGCATAGAGTGCATTGTTATCGTCTCCGGGGTGTGGTGCAAAAGTTCCTCTAAAAGCAACGGCGTTGAAACGCTGTGTACAAATTGAAATCCTCTGGAAGAGGTAGATTATTTCCCTCGGATCGCCGGAAACAGCGGCACACCGGCGGCCCAACTCAAATAGAAATTCCCGACCCGCGCGATTGATGGGGCCCAACGTTTCAATAGCGATCGGCACAAATTCGTGGGAGACAGGAAGCGTGGAATATTTGTTGCATTTTCGATCCGCCGCATGTTCCGCAGCTCCTCCGGATTCCGTTGATGAAAGATGTAGATAAGAGACAGCACACGTATGGATGGCTGTGAAGTCCCAGGCGATATATTTGCCTCTGGCCCATGGGACGAGGGTGGCCCCGTCTGGTCTTTTGCCGTCCGTTCTTATCAGGCCTGGAGGCTCCTTAGAACTGGGGATGTTCGCCTTCGCGAGTGCCCTCCACACCAAGTCGTTGACCGCAAAGTGTCGGGCTGTTCTTCCAGTTGAACGTCTGCAGGCCAACCCGTGGTGTCCTCTTGAGTCGGTGGTCTCTCCGCATTGACACTGGTGTGGTGTACACAGGTCCAAACCAAGGCGCAGTCCAACGGCCACTCTGATTGCCTCATTGCTTAGATCCAAGCCACAGGCGGTCACAGGAATAGTTGATAGCCAGTCCCCAGCATGAGGGGAGGTCACCGCAAATAGTCTGGCCATGTTGACCGGATCGCTGTAGGCGGCCCATATCGTTGCCCTGTCTACCTCAATCAGTGGTGCATCCCACACGCTCTGCCTGCTCCAAAGGGACTCTGCGCTGCTCGGCTGGGTGTTCTTGCGGACCTCGAGCAATTCGTCGATGTAGACATCATCCCACTCCTCCTTGCACAGGATCAAACTCACGAGTGACTTGGTCGATGCGGCTGATGCCAAATAAGCTGAAGATGCCAGCATCGAGACACGTCTAACTCCGAGTCCACCATCTCTAATTGGGAGTGTGGCTTGAAGCCATTGGATGTTGTTGAGGCTAATGTTGATGATGTTCTCTAACCCTTTGCGCATCAGATCATCCATTTTCTCGAGCAGTGGATGTCCATGGCAAGGGGAAGTTCTCAGCAAATAGGTAAGTTTTGCTGCCCCAAAACTTGCTCGCAGCAAAATCAACGCTGACTGGGCTCGAAGGCAGGCCAAGTCCGTTACTGCTCGTTCTAGTATCTCGCTGTGCCTGAGCAGCGCCACGTCTAAAGCCTCTCCTCGGAACAGAGGAGCCCCCAGCAGGAGGAGCGACTCCATGTTCATCCGCTCGAATCCTTCGAATTCTGGCTCCGTTTGTTCCGTCTTTGAATAAAGTTCACATTTCTTGCTATTAAGGCAGATACCCAGCGATGACTCCAGGTCCTTAATCGAGGCCAAATCCTGCAGTACGTCCTCCTTCTTACCTCCCAACGAGATGTCATCCAGATAGCCAAGTCTGAAACTTGAGCGCATTGCGCGCAGAACTGGCTGTAGAGGCAGGCAGAACAGCAGGGGCCCCAAGGGATCACCCTGCTGCGGTCCCATCATCGAGCGAACCACGAAGGAACCAAACTGCAGCTGAGATTCTGCTGAATATGCCTGATGTGTGAAGGCGTAGATCTCCGGAATTGTGTCGTAAACCATCTGCAGCATGACGTCTCTTCGCAAGGTGTTGAAAGCGTTTGTGAAGTCAAGTTTCACGAAGATCTCGTCCTCTGTCATGTTTGTGACAGAGGACGATAATATTAATATTATTATTATTATAATATTATTATATTATAATATTATTATATAATATTATTATTATATAATATTATTATTATAATATTATTATATAATATTATTATTATTATTATTATTATTATTATGACGATGATTATAATGATGATGATGATGATGATGATGATGATGATGATGATGATGATGATGATGATGATGATGATGATGATGAAGATTTTGGTGCTGTTGCTGATGATGATGATGATGATGATGATGATGATGATGATGATGATGATGATGATGATGATGATGATGATGATGATGATGATGATGATGATGATGATGATGTGGATGATGATGACAGGAATGATAGCAATGTTAATAGCAACGATGTTGATTATTTCTATGATGATGACGATGGTTATGACGACAATGGTGAGGACCAAGACTCACCAAATCGAGACCCATAAAAAAATGGTCGATGTATATTTTTTGTCGTCGTGCACACGTGTGCGCTTCACACCCCAAGAAAGTTTTGCAAATAAGAAGCCGGATTTTAGGCAGATTTTTCAAATCGTTCAAGGGATATAACCTTCAAAAAAAACTTTATATATAGAATTATTATGTAGTCACAGATGTAATCAGAAATGATTATATGTACATATATACATACATAAAATTATGATATATATAGTAATACATACATACGAATATACATATGTATATAATCGTGAAAGTAATGAGGATGTCTTTCGTAATGAATCACTGCATGCAGTTTGGAACAGCAGGCAAAAGCAATTATAGAGTTAAAGAGAGCACTCTCCCTCGCCTGTGTAATAATTGTGCATACAAGGAAATAATTGAAATTATACATAGATAATTGCTCTCATGTGTATACACATCCTGGTAAGGTTCCAACCACGGTGATAACTTCATTTTTGTTTATTATCTTATATTCGTGTTAGTTGTGTATACAAGGGGTATCAAGTTTTGCAGGTCACCTTTAGGATTTTGGGAGCATAGACCTCAACAAGAGTCAACATCCCCCCCCCGTCATTTGAATTGAAATTGTTAAGCATATGTGAATGTCATGGGCGCCCACAGAAATTTTTGCAGGAGGGGGCAAAACACGATGGTCAACGTTAAAAAAATTTAGCAGGAGGACAAAAAATGCCAAGCAGGGAGTTAAGAACATGCATGGGTATTTTTCACAGAGGTTTCTTGTTGTAAATTTCTCAGTTTGGCTTTTAAAATTTTTGTAATATGAATTGTTTCTTTTTGCAAGGAAATTTGTTTAAAAAATCGAAAAGTCTTAGCTAAAAGTAGGTTTTTTAACTCTCTAATGTGAAGAAATTTTTTATAAACCCCAAAAGTAGTAGTGAGAAAAATAGGTTTCAATTTTCCAGGGGGGCAAGTGCCCCCCTTGCCCCTATGTGCGGGCGCCCATGGTGAATGTGCCTTTCTATTTGTAAGCTTATGTAGGTTGAATTTTACGTTTATTTCTGTATACCTGTTTGCGTGATCATGTGCCTTCCATTCACTTCCATTTTTGCCGACTTACAAACCGATTCTTGTGGTAAGCTTGCATACAATCCAATCGGAGGCACTCCATGCCAGTGCGAAGAAGCCCTCAAACAAAAAAAGTTTAAGAGCAGAACTGGCAGAATGGGGAAAGGCAGTTTTGCCCCATCCCCCTCACGCCCAGGAAGATCTGGGCACGAGTTATAGCCGGGAAGCCATTCCACATGCAGCAAAGGGCCAACATAATGCACAATGCTGGGCTGTGGCAGTCCGACACCGTGTTACCGGAGAGTCAAGATACTCTAAAGTCCAGTGGTACTGATATACCCAGCCTAAAATGATCACATAGGAGGCGATTAACTTGACTTACGAAATCCTTATAGGTAAGAAAATGGATTTTAAACTGCATCCGAGCAGTAAAAGAAGCCAACAATGATGGGCAGTCATAACAGTCGAAATATGAGTAAAACGGGGAAGTTGGCAATACAATGTGCAACTGCATTAAGTATATAAGCTTACCGATTGGAGTGGAGCAAGGCGGAGTTTTGTGGGCTGACAAGAATTGAGTTACAGTAGTCAATGCAGAGCATTTTGCCTGATTGCACCAGCAAAATCTCAGCTAATGTAGGATCTAATCTGGATAAACCTTATTATCTGTATACGAGTATCATGATTGTTGCTGAACAAATTCGCATTTGGTTAATTACAGCCTCT
This sequence comes from Lumbricus rubellus, assembly GCA_945859605.1. Lineage (NCBI taxonomy): Eukaryota > Metazoa > Annelida > Clitellata > Crassiclitellata > Lumbricidae > Lumbricus > Lumbricus rubellus. Next base: position 25,650,862 of record OX243824.1, on the reverse strand, counting down.
GATTGCTGGTCAAACTTTACTCTGATACAATAATTATATATATATATATCTTTATATATATATATATATATATATATATATATATATATATATATATATATATATATAGCTGATCAAACGTTTCAAATGTTAGCTGGTTAAATTTTTTCTGATAGCTTAAAACATTTTCCTCTGATACCTGATCAAACATTCGTCTGATACCTGATCAAACTTTCCTCTGATACCTGATCAAACTGTCATCTGATACCTGATCAAACTTTCCTCTTATACCTGATCAAACGTTCTTCTGATACTTGATCAAACTTTCTTCTGAAAGTTTATCAAACTTTCATCTGATACCTGATCAAACTTTCATCTGATGGTTGACCAACTATAACCCACGAGAGCCAATCAAACATGGCTCAAGCATAATGCATACCGTGATTGCAATGAGGCAGGACAAAGGGAGAGATGGCGGATTAGGATGAAGAGGAGGAGGAGGAGGAGGAGGAGGAGGAGGAGAAGAAGGAGGAGGAGGAGAAGGAGGTCGAGGCTCGAGTATAACTTGTTGCAATAATTACATGGTAATTATAGCAATTCGTGTGAATCAGATGTTTATTGCAAACATCTGCAACTATAAACATGTGCATTTGTAGACACGTGTCTCGTTCTAATAATTGCAAAACTGTTTCTGGACACACAGCCATTAAGATAATAATAGCAAATTCTGTTAAATAGGTCAATATAATATTGTAAGCAACATACACAGAATACAATGTTAAAAATCAGGTTTGAAATTTCGAAACAGAATATGCGACTGGTTATGACATTGATAATGAGCCCTGTAATACAATACTATGCAATTACACTGCAATTGACATTATATATCCCATGTACCATTTCTTCAAAGTTCAGAAGTGCACATGTGCAAAATTCAGAAGAGCCCAAACATCGGAGATGCACATGTGCATTGTGTACAGGCAAAACGTTTAAAATTGTACATCCGCAAAGGTAAGAAGTGCACATGTATAGTTGTATACACATGCCTAAAATTCTGAGGTGCTCACACGACCATATAGGCCTATTATTATACGACTGAACATCGAGAACGCTGAGCAATTGTTAGTGAAGGATTTGCTCAAGGTGACCGCATGGGCGGAGTTTATCAGGGGCTAGGGGGAGCTAAGCCCTCCCAAGAAGGTCCAGATTCAACTCTGTTACCATGAAAATTGTATCCTTTTTCGAGGTTAGCCCTCCTAAGAAGGCCCGGACTCGGGGTTAGCCCTCCCAAGAACGGAAGCCAAACTCCGCCCATGGGTGACCGTCATATCGGAGGATAGTACCCTCTGTCCTATAGAATCCCATCTCTCTGTTATAGCTAACCAAACGTCAACACGTCGCGACGTCGTGTGCTCATAAATCCCTGCAGTTCAAATTCCAACACCCATTCATTATCCTCGCAACCGTCAACTTTGCTCACCGCATCCGTAATCATCAACCAGACAGAGAGATTCAGACAAATTATCTCCTCCGTAAACCAGTCCATCGGGAATTTCCCAATTATTGTCCTCCTGGCACGCATTCAGCTCCCACCTGCTGTAGAAACATTTAATCCTCCACGTATTAAGGGACGGACCTTCCTGGCCTGTTAGAAACTGCAGGCAAAATCCGTAAATAGCGCTGTAGTGAGACGGGCGTTTCTACACGAAGCCACGTGGTGATAAATATACTCTAATCATTCTAATGGCTGCCAGAGACTGCATGAACTCTGCTTGGCATTCCGACGGATGGCATTGCATGTATGCTGGAGCAGGGTGAGAATTGCCGGGGGCTGGGGGTTCAATCCCCCAGTCTTTCTTAGAGCCCATAGTAGAGTCTGTTTTTAAAACCCCAATTCAAAGTGGATAATGGTCCAACCCCCCCAGTTGTTTCCCACAATTCTCACATGCACTGTGCTGGAGAATAATAATAATAAGTTATTAATAACATCAATAGCCAGACACGCGACTCTAAACGACATCATAAGCCGAAGTCTTATATACACAAACTGGAATGCCGAACATCAAGGAACCAACCGGTCTCTCACGCACTGATGGAAAAAGACCGGACGGAATGACTTTGTTTCCGTGGCGAGGAGGACGCAGCCTCGTGTGGGATGCCACCGTAATAGACACGGTTGCTCCTTCCTACCTCCATGCCTCGGCTGCAACGGCGGGGGCTGCGGCTGAATTGGCGGACACGAGAAAAACTGCCAAGTACGATCACCTGCATGTTGGCCAACCGCCACTTTGTCCCCGTGGCCCTGGAGACCCTGGGCCCAATTAACAACAATGGACTTGATTTTATTAAGGACCTTGGAAAACGTCTAACACTAATCTCTGGAGATATTAGAGAGACATCTTACCTTTTTCAACGCCTTTCTGCCACCATCCAACGCTTTAATGCTATTTCTTTCCGAGGCACTTTTGCCCAACCAGACACTATACCGAGTGAACCGTTCCAGAGCAACATTACTTATATCTCCGGATATTGTTTTGCATCAATATTGTTTACGAATAAATTATTTCTTTTAATAATAATAATAATAATAATAATAATAATAATAATAATATTAATAATAATAATAATAATCATTTGTTTTTCAATAAATGATTGTGTTATAATAAAAAAAAATAATAATAAAAATAAAATAATAATAATAATGATGATGATGATGATGATGATGATTATGATGATTATGATGATTATGGTGATGATTATGGTGATGATAATAACAATAATAGTAACAATAGTTTTTTGAACCAATAATACCGCAATAAAATTAATGTTGCTTGCTGATTGTATGAGCGAGATCGAAGTGTGAGATCTATCACTTCATCTGAATTACCGATCTCCACCCCCCCCCCCCCCCCAATATCAGACACACGTCTACGTGGTATACCTCACATGTGTCTAGTAGACCATTGGCTCAGCTTCATGCCACCCCCCCCCCCCTATACATCACCAACGATTTTTCAAATCATGGGGTGAACTTGACATGTTGGAAATTACACTGCTCTGTCACTCCTTC
>OX243824.1:25565313-25642813 GCA_945859605.1 Lumbricus rubellus | reverse complement strand
GAACTGGTTAAACACCGAATCTACATTGAAACAAATTGTAGATTTAGAGATTTTAATATGGTGTATGCAATAATATGCATGCACCGTATTGTTCAGTTCCCAAGCCATGTTATCGATCTAATTGTAAACAGAGGTAATTTTTCATAGTAATAAGGGCTAGATATGGTGGAAGTTGCTCAATCGAAGGACTGAATTTAGACTATATCAAAGTCGTGTAATTCTTATGACGTTTACACGAGCGTTTCTGCATTATACGTTTATAGGATTGACTGCATGCAAGGGCAAAAGAATCTCTGGAATGAGAGCACCGTTTGGAAAACGGTTTCATATCTCCCAGGAACTGTCTGCCCTTGAAAAATCACTCGACCTAATATATTATAACCCCCCCCTACCCTCAATCCCACCCCGCCATCCCTACAACTGAAACTACACAATCGCGCTACCATTTCTGCAGCTCAACGCGCGCTGCTTCCTTCAGCTATTTTCATAGCACTGGTTCTGTTTTCTGTTCACCTCGATAGTCCGATTCTTTCTACATGCTAATCATGCATAAGATATATTATAATATCATAGACTCTAAGGGGTTAAGGTCACACACCGCAGAAAGGAAGAGGGTAACACCATGTGCATGTTAATACCGTTACACGAAGTCGTTCCGTTAATCGGGTTGTTATAATCGGTTGTCGATATCGTTAATCGGCAAAAACAACGAAAGCCATTCGCATTCGCGTCACAACCATTTATGTTCGCATTCTTTCCAGGCGTCCGTCCGCCATCTTCTTTCCCCGACGCTCGCTTCCCTTCCTTCCACGCGGCACTTCCGGCGTGGAAGGAAACACGGCTGCAGATCCGCTCTCTGCAGATGACCGACACGCCAGCAACGTGTTCGCCAAATCGCCGTTATCGTTAGGCCGACCGCAAGGTTCTGACCCCCACCCTACACCCAACCACCCCCCCCCACCTGACCGCAAAGCGTTTGTTATCTCCAACACGTCACCGATTGGCCCGCCCCCAAACGATGCAGTTTATTTCCTCGACACCAGGCGGCGTCGGCTGCAGCGGCGGCGTGTCGCTACTGTCGCGAGGCGCCGCCTATCGATGATCGTTGCAACGATTTTCTTTCGCCTACTTGTATTATTATTTATATGCACCGCGCTTGCATGCAGCCTATCGTCGGGGAAAGATTGCCTCTCTCTTGCCAGCGCTCTAGCGACGGAACGAGCGATCGCCGTACTACTATGCTATCGTCTGCTGCCTTTTTCCGCCGCCAGAGCGTCTGTTTAGGAAATCCTTCCAAACACACTTACGTTGTCCCTTTTAATTAGATTACGGACCCGAAGGCGCGAACTGACTGACGGCTCTCCCCGAGGACCCCGGTATAAGCGCGTAGCGCGCCTTTAATACCGGGGTCCTCGCTCTCCCTCGTCCTATACTCGAGTCGACCTATACTCGAGTCGTCTCTATATCGCGCGCCGAAGCTTGTTTATTTATTCGACGGAGTCAGCGGCGGCGGCGTCCATCACGTCCGCGCGCCTGTCCGTCCGTCCCTATGTCTACGTGTCCGTCTGTGTTCGTCTGGTTGCGTGCGTCCGTCTCGATGCAACGCCGACGTATTCTGTGTCGCGCGGGCTGATGTGGTTGCCATGGTGAATAATTCGGTTAGATATTGTCTAACATATCTTTATCGTCCGTCGGTCTTGGAGATGGTGTATGCGTGTGTGTAATACTGTGTATGCGTGTGTGTCTGTGTGTTGGTGTATTTCGCAGTGTGTCTGTGTGCGCGCGCGTGTCTCTGTATTTCTGTCTGTCTGTCGGTCTGTCTGTCCGTCTCTTTCCTTCTCTCTATCTCTCTCTCGCTTTCCCTCTCGCTCTATCTATGTGTGCTGGAGTATGGTCGTGGATCGGTGTTGGATATGGTGTGTGTATGTGTGTTTATGTGCGCGTGTGTATGTGCTTGTGTACGTAAGAAGGGGTAGAGGAGGGTAGGGCATGCAGGGAGGGAGGTAGGATGGTGTGTGCGTTAGGGAGGGTAGGTCGGTGGCGCCTGTCTGGCATCGCAGGTAACCCGAGTTGGAGTATTCCCATCTCGTCGCGTCAACATACACCTTTCTGAGTGTCGATATTGTTTGTCTGTACGCAGTGAACTTCCCGTCTCGTTCGAGCGGCGACTGCGACGTCTACGGCGGCGGAGGCGGCGGCGGCAAGGCCTCGGCTGCCGACCACATGTTATTGGAGCCGCAGACCGGATCTTCGCTCGGGGGTCCAGCCTCATCGTCCGCAGCGGCGCTTGCCTCGGGCGCCCCTGGGAACGGCGGAGGCGCTGGGGGTGCATCAACGATGCTCCCATCGTTCGGCTTCACCCAGGAGCAGGTCGCCTGCGTCTGCGAGGTCCTCCAGAACAGCGGCAACGTCGAACGCCTCGCCCGGTTCCTCTGGTCGCTCCCTGCCTGCGAGCATCTCCATAAGAACGAGAGCGTGCTGAAGGCGAAGGCCGTCGTCGCATTCCATCGAGGCAACTTCAAGGAGCTGTACAAGCTGCTCGAGTCTCATCAGTTCTCGCCGCACAACCACGCCAAGCTGCAGTCGCTCTGGCTCAAGGGACACTACATCGAGGCGGAGAAGCTGCGCGGCCGACCCCTTGGTGCCGTGGGGAAGTACCGCGTCCGGAGGAAGTTCCCTCTCCCGCGGACCATCTGGGATGGAGAGGAGACGAGCTACTGCTTCAAGGAGAAGTCGCGGACGGTACTGCGTGACTGGTACGCTCACAATCCGTACCCGTCGCCGAGGGAGAAGAGGGAGCTGGCGGAGGCGACGGGGTTGACGACGACCCAGGTCAGCAACTGGTTCAAGAACAGACGGCAGAGGGACAGAGCGGCCGAATCGAAGGACAGGTCAGTGGAAACGATGGGCGCTATATAAATTGTGTTTACATTTGCATAGTATAATATATACAGGCTATCGCATGCGAGTTATAATGGTCATTGTTTTCATTTTGTTTGAGAAGACTATTGCACTTTATTGTTGTATTGCAGTGTATATAATTATATACCGTGCGGCATTCTAGTGAACTGATACAGTAATATCATTCTGCTATATTTTATTGTATTGCATCGTAGTTAGTTAACTTGTATTATATTCATCTGTACATACAATTATCATATGTATACATGGACGAGTAAATAGAATTTCTTCCATGTTCATAATTATAATATAGTGCTTTACAAAAGTACAGACTCACACATAAAATTTAATACGTAAATAATTTTTAGTAATTCCGCAGTCATTTCAACTTATATGCAAGAAAAATAAATGCGATAAATAAGCTCGAATTTCTATTGCAGCGAATACAATGTGTCGTGGCAGGTTCTAATGGCGCCTCTTCATCAAGCAACAGTAATATTAATGGCATTGTTTACGCGAATGTTCATTGCAACATAATTTCATTGCATCATAATTTTAGGACGTCAAAAGCATATAATTTATACCAAATAATATGAGAAAACAACCTATAGTTGCCTCAATAGATCGTATACGATAGCGTCACTGCATGGCATCAATTGTTGTTTACCGATATCTAGTGACTGCCAATATATCTTACATCGACCCTATGGTATAGGATACCGTATACTTTCAAAGATAATCTGCAGTCATTATCTATCGCTAAACATTGCAATAGCACTATTACCGTACAACACCACTGACGGTACCCTTCTAAATCCTTTCTCTTGATATTACGGAGATGTGTGAAGCCGTGGTTTGGTGTTCAGTCAAGCATGTCATCGCCTATCCGTGACTGTGTGCGCTTTGTATATATGGCCGTATAAACGATGAAACCTGTCGAATGAATAGAAGAGTCAAGCGTGGGTATACAACTATACAACTTTACAACTATACAACTATACAAACATATTTATATACACATTCGGTCGTAGGCTTAGGCTATGTATAGTTGTATACGCAAGTCTTAAATGGACGGATCATTGGAGTTATAACGTCGATTCGGCTAATGCACCATTCTTGTTTGCACAAGAAACCATGGCTTTATACGTGAGCCCCTAAATGGTGCCATTTAGCGCCGCGTTGTGCGTTCTATTAATAGACATAAATGATAGTGGTTGTGGTGGTGGTGGTGGTGGTGGTGGTGGTGGTGATGATGATGATGATGATGATGATGATGATGATGATGATGATGATGATGATGATGATGAAGTGGCGCTATAGAAATCTGAAGTTATAATTACAGTGATCGGTCGTCTGGCGGCGCGCCTGTGTATATACGTAAAATAATAATATACGCTGGTGCCCTGCTCTTATAATAATCCTTAGATGAACAATTTAGAAATGTGGAAATCACGATTGCAAAATCGCATAAACGCTAATGAAAGATATTCATTTCACTTGTCTTTCAAATTGAATGCTGCTCCGAGTGTCGTTATTATATGCAAAGTTTTTCTCTCATTTTCGCTACAGTTTCATATCTCGTTGGAACTTATACTCACTGGCCGCTGTGTGGCGCTACCATCATTCTGACTTCAGTTTCCGCTGCAATTCGTTTCTCTCTCCGCCGTTATACATATAACTAGCTTCTCAGCGCTGAGCAGTTTTCATCTTTGATGAGCTGCACTGCATGATGGTCTCTTCGTCTTTACATGCATCAGCAGTCAATTTCAATTACATGGCTGGAGAGTGGAAAAGCAGAGAGCGAGATGATGGGGAGAGACGATTGGGGCGAAAGACTGAGGCCTAGAGACAGAGGGCCAGAAAGAGACAAACAGACAGACAGCAAGACAGAGATAGATATACAGAGACAGAGACAGACAGACACACAGAAAGAGACATACAGAGACAGAGACACAGAGAGACAGAGAGTCTGAGAGAGACATAGACAGACAGACAGACAGACAGACAGACATGCAGAGAGAGAGAGAGACACACTAAGTCTGAGAAAGACATAGACAGACAGACAGAGGCTATGAGAGAGGGACGGACAAAGAGAGTCAGACGCGGATCGGTGCAGAGATTAATTAAATCCGTCTGCTTCGATTTGAAACCCGATCCGCTTTTCAATCACCAAGGCATAATAATAATAATAATAATATGTCGTATTTTAGTTTTAACTTAACCATTAGCGCCCTTTAACCCTCTTCATTCGAGCGTCCTTTAACCCTCTTCATTCGAGCGTCCTTTAACCCTCTTCATTCGAGCGTCCTTTAACCCTCTTCCGTCGAGCGTCCTTAAACCCTCTTCCGTCGAGCGTCCTTTAACCCTCTTCCGTTGAGCGTCCTTTAACCCTCTTCATTCGAGCGTCCTTTAACCCTCTTCCGTCGAGCGTCCTTTAACCCTCTTCCGTCGAGCGTCCTTTAACCCTCTTCCGTCGAGCGTCCTTAAACCCTCTTCCGTCGAGTGTCCTTTAACCCTCTTCCGTCGAGCGTCCTTTAACCCTCTTCCGTCGAGCGTCCTTTAACCCTCTTCCGTTGAGCGTCCTTTAACCCTCTTCATTCGAGCGTCCTTTAACCCTCTTCCGTCGAGCGTCCTTTAACCCTCTTCCGTCGAGCGTCCTTTAACCCTCTTCCGTCGAGCGTCCTTAAACCCTCTTCCGTCGAGCGTCCTTTAACCCTCTTCCGTTGAGCGTCCTTTAACCCTCTTCATTCGAGCGTCCTTTAACCCTCTTCCGTCGAGCGTCCTTTAACCCTCTTCCGTCGAGCGTCCTTTAACCCTCTTCCGTCGAGCGTCCTTAAACCCTCTTCCGTCGAGCGTCCTTTAACCCTCTTCCGTCGAGCGTCCTTTAACCCTCTTCCGTCGAGCGTCATTTAACCCTCTGCCGCCGAGCGTTCTTTAACCCTCTTCCGTCGAGCGTCCTTTAACCCTCTTCCGTCGAGCGTCCTTTAACCCTCTTCCGTCGAGCGTCCTTAACCCTCTTTCGACGAGAAAATAAGTAAGTACGTTTAGCGGAAATCGACCAATAACATCTCAGGACTCCGTGTACGCATTATTCATTCGCTGATTCGTCTAAATGTTGTCTTTGGTACGAGATAGCGTAGTGGTTATAGGGTGCTGAGCCTGAACAGTCCGTTGAGAGATCATGTTTTCAAATCCTCGCCAGGGTAGAAATCTCGACACATATCTCCTTGTGCTCCCGCTGCCACGGACGCCGGGCAGAGGTAAAAGAGAGGGTGCACCTCCATGGAAAATTGACAACTATTTCTTAACTGCTGAATAACGTATACTACACTGTGAGCCATAAAAAACCGTGCCACTCTATTTTTAGCTATATCTCGGTCGGTATTTTAACAATTTTTATAGTTTTTGTGTCGTTTGAAAGAAAAATTAAATCTCTAAGATTTACTTATTTACTTGCGCGATGACGTCATATCCGTTTCGCAGCATAATGTAAATAAAGTTGATGGTTGAAAATTTGAGTTAAAATTTTAAAATGTTGAGCTTTGAGGATAAAATTTTAATTAAAAATCTGCGGGAATGCAAAAATTATTCTTCTAGACGATTAATTAAGGAGTTTCCGAACAAGAATTGGAAAAGAAGAACATTAGATGACTTTCTGCGAAAGTTGAGAACTAACGGTTCAGTTGAACGCGCTGCGGGAAGTGGTCGGCCAAAATCGTCGCGTCATTTTCCAACAAGATTCAGCTTCGGCGCATCGGGCTCGTGAAACAATTGAGTATCTGTCTCGCAATGCACCATACTTCATAGGGCCAGAGATATGGCCACCCAATTCGCCTGACCTAAATCCAGTCGATTATTCCATCTGGTCCATTATGGAACGGCGCGTGTACAAAAAGCGCATTCAGAACACTGATGAACTTCGGCAGTGTCTCGTATCCGTCTGGAACGACATCTTATTGACACTGCAATTGATCAGTGGCGACGTCGCTTGGCAGAATGTGTAGGCCTACGTGAAAAAGGAAGTAATTTTGAACACAAACTTTAAACAAATAAAGGCACTGAAGAATTGTTTGCATTTAAGTAGTAAAAATGCAGCATTGATCGATTCTCACGAGTTTTTTAGTGTCTGCAGTTTCGCAAGACAAGTTTAACATACATGTAGGATGAAATCGATAATGTTTATTTCTGCTCTTTAGAGTATTGATTCCTGTTTAAAATAATGCAAAAAGTGTAAAAATCGACAAAGAAATGACAGAGATATATATCTAAAAATAAAGTGGCACGGTTTTTTATGGCTCACAATGTAGTTTATTAATTTAGTTAATTTTAAATCAAAATTTCTTCGCACTAAAGCACTTATAATTAATATTACTAATTATTATATACAAAGTCAAAGTGAGAAATACTTTATATTTGGAAACTTCTATGAAAATAATACTTTACATTTAGAAACTTCTATGAGAAACAATATTCTTTGTCTTCTACTTTGCAATTTTTAAAGCTCCTCCTAAAATGACGATTGTACTTCATCCTGCTTCTTATCATCATGATCCTTCTCCTTTTCCTCCTCGTTCTTCTCATTCTCCCAAGACTCATCCCCTTTTTTCAACACCATATCTTCTCTACAGCTTCTCGTTCATCCTCTTCATATTCTTCTTCATCGTCGTTCATACTATGCCTCTTTGGAAACTGTATGACTGAGGTTCATTTTCAGATCATGCATGCATTTCGTAATTTCATGCACGAGCTTTCTCGAACTTCGTGCGCTATAATTCATTTCGTGTTAATAATACGTCTTAATAATAATTATTGCTGTGTCTCAAAGTGGGCGTGTGCATAATTATCGCCCCTGAAGATTGTAAAAACTGGGGGATTGCTTTCGAGATTATTTTCCATGCGGTCTTAATCTCAGGACTAATAACAGTATAATATCGTGAAAGAAAGTTTAGGATAATGGTGAACACCGGCACGAAGAGCCTGCGGACCCCATATCGCTTCCCGGTATACCCTTCCAAAGGTCATTCTGCGGGGCGCGGTGGTGTAGTGGGTATGTTCGTCGCCTTGCAGCCGAAAGGCTGTGGGTTCGAATCCACCTCAAGTCGCCGCGTAGGAACCTTGGGCAAGTCCTTCACTCGTAATTGCTCAACGCTTTGGCGTGAAGCTCCTATATATGCATGCAGTGTCCGCGCTGTAGTCGGGAGCGCCTCTGAGTAGAGAGCTGGAATGGCGCTATGACAGCTGCACATACAAACAAAGGTCCACTCAATCTTTCTTTTCGGCAGAATGACGGCGTTGGTGAACTGAGCAGCAGTAGTACGTGGTGGGCGCCTTGCAAGACTGCCAACAATTAATTCTACTCCTGTAACTAACTTGTGATCATTTGTTTATACGAATTGTAATCATTCTGTGGTGTGTCGTCGTTTTGAAATAAAACGAAGATAACTCAAAGTTTGTAGTTTGTAGTTTGAAATAAAACGAAGATAACTCAAAGTTTGTAGTTTGTAGTTTGAAATAAAGCGAAGATAAGTCAAAGTTTGTAGTTTGTAGTTGACACTATATACATGACATTGTATAGAGTGCATGCGATTGACATTCATTCCTGGTTGGCAATAATTTGTGAGAGTCTAAGATAATTATATGGTTGAAGTCGACAAAACATGATTTAAAAATCCGCAACTCTTAATACCGGTAATCATTGCAGACAAGGAACCTTCTTTATGATAACAAAGTCCATCACGTTACATAACTTACGCCACGTGGATTAAAATAGACATAGTCTATTAGGCCATAAAAAGAGAGAACAGACATATTATTATTATTATTATTATTATTGACTATACGCAGTTTTATAGCTTGTATCTCAACTATAATATACATGTATACACTTGTATCCTTTAATTTCAAACTGACCGCATGCAGTGTACGATTACAGTAATCACATAACTGGAGTCAAATGTAACGTTGGCAGTCATGCAAGGCGCACAAAATCACGTCTTATTGCCAGTGATGTAGTGGAGAGAACGCGGGGGAACGCCGTTCCTTCACTTTTTCCAGGGATAATGGAATATTAATAATAATACTACTAATAATAATATTATTATAAAGAGCGTTCCCCCACTTCATTTTTTAGGACTACACCACTGCTTATATACTGCTAAGATTACCAATACCATCTGCTGAATGAAAAGCTGAGGAGACATTTTAGGAGGGTAGTGAGATACAATCCCGCATCCGTGTGCTCTTCCTGCCAATTTGTTTACAATTACCCTAAACCATGCAGAGAACATTACCTCAAACTCCATTCCTCTTTCATTATTTGTTATCATAAATAGGATGCAGATTGTGAGTACGAATGAGAGGATAATGACTATAATAGTGGTGCGATAATGATTATAACGACGATGAATATGACGACGACGATGATGATGATGAAGATGATGACGACGACGACGATGATGATGTTGATGATGATGATGAGGAGGAGGATGATGATGATGATGATGATGACGATGACGACGATGATGATATTGATGATGACGACGACGACGACGATGATGATGATGATGATGATGATGATGATGATGATGACGACGATGACGATGATGATGATGATGATGACGACGACGATGATGATGATGATGACGACGACGACGACGATGATGATGATGATGATGATGATGATGATGATGATGATGATGATGATGATGATGATGATGATGATGATGATGATGATGATGATGATGATGATGATGATGATGATGATGATGACGTCGATACACTAAATTGCATGACTTGCTGTGAATATCCTTCTAATTGTTTGTCTTGTTTTTCAAATCTTCAGAGATACGACGACTCCAGGGAATCAGTCGGACTCCGGTCAGCAGGGAATGGAGCCGAAGAAGGAGCCGGACTCACCCGACCTCGACGGCCGAACGAACCCGGACATCGACTCAGACTCCGAGTCGGACATGGGCGTCACGGTCAAGGGTAGCGGTGGCCATGGCGGCGGCCACGGTGGCGGCGGCAGCATCATCGGCGTCGGTGGGTCACTGTCCAGCATATTCGCCGACTCCGTCAAGTCTCCCCTCGGCGGCGGCCCCCACCACTCGTCCTCGGTCCGCGGGGTGGGCGGCGGCGGTCAACCGTCGGCCGGGGTGGGCATGCTGTCCGGGATGCTCCACCAACAGCTCGCTGCGTCCGGTGGTACGATCCATCACCACACGGGCCTCTCCCCAGGGAACGACCCCCAGTCGGCCGTCGCGGCTAGCCTCTACTGCGAACAGTTTTACGGATCAGCATCGCGACTGGCCGGGTCGTACGGGGTCTACCCGCCACCGCCGTCCCACCATCACCACCATCACCACCACAATCTCAAGTCATACGACGATCTTGGAAGACTATAATAATAGCGACGACTATGCTACGATCAGCTCAGACGTATACGTGCTCTCAGAGCCTCTCTGCATGCGTCAGGGCACATGCCCAGTAACGTTTTCAGAAGATCCGTATGTGGGCATAATATACATGGGTGGAGTTTGTTAGAGGCTAGGGGTGTGCCAGTGTGAAATTTGTGGAAATATAGCTGGGGGGTTGGACCATTATCAACTTGGAATTGTGTGTGAAAACACTTTACTTCGGAGCTCCAAGAAAGACTGGGGGTTGAAACCCCAAACCCCCGGCAATTCTCACCCTGTGATGTTCTAAGCCCTTCCAAGAAGGCCCCAAAACATTTGCAGGGAAAACTTTATATTTTCTATTTTCTATCAATCTATTTTCGTGAGATTTCGAACCGAAGAACTAAAAAACGTCATCAGCTTTTTTGGCCGGGGAAAAAATGGCTTTTGAAAATATTGGACTTTTGGACCAAGTCTCTGTCCCGAAACAGAAGTTATTTTTAGCCCCTGCAGGAACTTAACCAAACTCCGCCCATGCTAATATGTGTATGGTCCCACATATGGGTCCCGTATACGAGCGCAATAGCAGGATTCTACCTACTTACCTACTTACTTACTCGGTCACGTAAACGGAAGAGGGGAAAGAACCGAACTGCAGGAACGTTTAACGCTGTATCAACAATAATTGTAACATATTACAAAGTCTACTGTACGTGTAACTCGTTTTCTATAGCGCAAGTAGTGAGTTAACTAAAGGTATGAGCACTCTTAGTTAGCCCACATCTATCGCATATACATAGAGTAAGACATCTCGTCTTATTAACGTCGTGTAAACACCAGCAGAGGCGTTTTGTGTTTATGGACGGGGTTAAAATCCTTGCAGATTTATGTATTGACGAACATTTTCATATATATACATATATATAATGCATGTATCTATAATATACATAGTCATATTATATATGTATACATGGTTCATTCACTTGTATATTTACGTGTATTTAAGAATGTAAAACAGCACAGCTGATCATATTATTACCGTTAATTTAGGAAACCTTATACTACGTAGTCGAAGCTTTTTGTTACGTTCTGTTGTGTAGAAACTTTAGGTCAGGTGTATAAATAGTACGTAAAGTACAGTTAACTAAGAAGGTTGAATTAGCTAAGAAGGTTGAATGTTTTAGCAAAGAGGGGGAAAGTGTAACGGATCCTGTGTTGGATCGCACGAGGTTTATGACGGCTTGGATCGATTTGTACTTATAGAGTGACACAGTGAGAGATTGTTGCTGCAAGTTTAACGACACTGTGTCATATCAATGACGATTTATGTCGCCCTCCTCCTTTTCTCCAGGCTTTGGACTGGCAGTGTGAAAATGCGGGCAGTGGCGGAGTTCCAGAAGTGATGTGAATCGTTAGTGGTTCGCAGGTCTCTTTGTAACATTGCATGCAATAGTGTTGTATGTATTAAATGATGGATGGGTAAAATGTGAATCGTTATTGAGCATGACATTGTATAGATTGAAAAGACGGAAAACATGCATACATGCATGCATGCACACAGATACCTCATCAAAGTCATCATACATGGCTACATGCAGAAATGCATGCATGCATATTACAAGCATAGGTGTATACATTTTGTGCATGCATACAATACATACACACGTATACGGAGATGTATATAGACATGTACTTAATTACACAATGTCATGCATACATATTACATACATGCAAGTAATTATACACGTAACACGCATAAGTAATCGCATAAGTAATCGAAAGCTTATCCCCGGTAACCGTTATCCTTGATATGAGTATCAATACATTATACAGCATAATAATTATGTCTTACCTCTGATTTTGAGAAGTACCCTATGGGCGCAATATAAATCTCTTGATGCACGCTTACTTACAAAATAATAGGCGCGTATATTGAGCAATGACAAACGCTACAACATGTGCTGCGCAGAATCGCATACCGATCTGATATAGGAATGCATGCTTGCATTTACTGAAGTTATTATGGACACACTCAACATAAAATATGTATCAATATACATGTACGCACATGCTCACGTTTAGACACGGTAGCCGGGTGGTTACAACGCTCCGCTGTAATGTGGAGATTATTGGCCTATGTGTAGATGTACGGGTAGGCTTCAGCGCAGCTGTACTTGCAATTACTCAGTACCTTCAAATGATACTTGGTCAATTGGTCATTATAGGATAGTAGCGCTTCATGAACATACAATAACACAAGCAATAATGTGTTTGCGTGCATCTATGTTTATATGTGTATATATGCATGTGTGTATGTATGTTTGTATGTATGTATGTATGTATGTATGTTTTTGCATATGAGTATGTATGTATTTTGTGTAAATGTATGCATTCATCTGTGACTTTTCATGTATGCACGAAGTTGCTTGTATGTATGTATGTATGTATGTATGTATGTATGTATGTATGTATGTATGTATGTATGTATGTATGTATTACGTTTGTGTGGATGTACATGTATGGACCTAGTAAGCATGTATGTATGTATGCAAGCATGCATGCAAGTGTTATAGATCTATATGTATGCATGCAATGTATGTATTCAGTAATTGTAATGATAAATTCGAACCTTTTAAAGAGCTATTCGATCACCAAGCGCAGGGCACCAGCTTATTTATGAGCATGCACTCTGCTTTGCTGTCGCAGCATATGACTGTGTGAATCGTTTAAGTCTTGTTTTCCTCTCTAATTTTATGCGATTCTCAGTATACTAGTGACGTGCAACATTTGTGAGCTCAATTCATAGGCTGCAATATTCTCGGAAAATCAGACACTGCAGATAAAAATATTTTTGCTGCTTGACTTCTTGTGTCCTTTCGCTATTCATAGACTGTAAACAAACCGCTTTGATGGTCCTATAATTGAGCGCCATATAGCCTACTCCGCCTGTTGATCTACCAACTGTTACTATTATAATTGCGCATACATACTATTTCTCTCTGTGTTGATGGATATGTGTGGCCCGATAAGAAATGCTTGTTTGATAATAATATAATTATTGTAGGAAACGACTCGTCATAACTATGGTACGTTTGTATTCATGAAAGAGTATTATGATGTATCCGGAAATCTAGCTTCACGTTTATAGAGCGCCTTTTTAAAATAGTTCCGTTTCTGCAATGACTAAAAAATTAGGTAAATGTTAATTCTGTTATGGAACATATAATTGAAGTATAGATGTGAATTGTTAAGTGCGATGCTGCGATTTTAAAATAGTTAAGAGCGTGTGTTTATTCTGCAATGCGTAATACTGAAATAGTTCGATATTTATTACAGTTTTGAAAAATTCAAGGTCAAAATATGTTGTTGTCTCTCTCTGTCAGTCGCAGGGCGCAGGCCTAATCGTAATCTCCAAATTTCTATTTTTTCTCAACGGGAGGAGACTGTTTGATGTAGAAATGGGGTTTGGGGTTAACCCCTCCCCATTGGCTCAAGGAAAAACTTTTTAAAGGTTATTTTGTCCACTTACATGTATATAAGAAGGGAAAAACAAGAATCCACCCATGCCCCCCCCCCATCCCCCATCATAAATTCCTGGCTACGCCACTGTTGCTGGAATAACTATAAACTCACTCTAACAGCATCTTTCTGCCAGTTTCTTCCCCGCCGTTCTACAATAAATGCGATATAGTTCTTAATAGGAATGCTATCCCATGCAGTATCACACTAAAGAGGTGTATTATCAAGCATATTATAATCCACACAAACTCGCTTCTCGTTGGCCTCTAGCGATCAGATCCCCGACGATTGAAAGTGTTTATTTTAAATTGGCTTTCACATGCAATCATCGTTGCACTTTGTTAATGAAGTTCATCAAGTATAGGAAGATGGTGGAGGCCTCGAGCGCATCTTCGAATTGAGTAACAGGTGTCAGGCGGGTCTCTGAACGCCATGGGGTCCTTGCAGAACGGGCGCCCCAGCAATTTGCCTCTGGGGTCAACCAGGAGGCCCACCACGAAGCGATTTTAAGTAAAATGTTGCTTCTCCCGGGGTTGGAGTAAGTGGAAGAGGAGGGGGTAGTTCGAGGGCTCCATGGATCCGGTTTCAGCGTGTGTGTACCGAAAGTTGACGGCCAGTATATGTATACGTGTGCGTCTTTCTGTTTGTCGTTGTCTTCCTATGTCCCGCTCTCTCTCTCTCTCTCTCTCTCTCTCTCTCTCTCTCTCTCTCTCTCTCTCTCTCTCTCTCTTCATGATTGTGTATATTTGCCACGATTAACCAAAGGCTGCGTTGAATAGCCACGAAAACTTTCACGAAGCAAAGACATTCGTTAGAGCTGCAGGGGTGTCAAACCTTTTTTAGTGGCGAGCCAGTGTGAACATCTTCTAACAAGTGGCGGAACAGGGTGTCAAAGCTCCTGAGCAAAATTATGTAGTGATCTGAGAGGGCGCTCCAGGATTGGTCAGCCAATTCCCAGAACATTTTAAGTAATGTAATTGTTTCATAACTTTCATAATTTTGTTAACAGACAACCAACCGAAACCATAGATACACAGTCTACACAGTCTGCACAGAGCTGCCCGTCTGAGCAAAAATGACGTCAGTAAGAAAAAAAACTTCCATTATTTGGTGCTGACTGTAAATTATAAGAAATTGAACTTTTATCCTCTAATTTTGAAATCTTTTAGGAAGGCTCCGCGGGCAGAAAAAATTATGCTGCAGGGCTGGTGAGTCTTGTCTGTTACAGTACATAAATTATGAGCTATATTTAAATATATGCCAGTCTGTTGGTCTGGTGACTTGTTAACTCTCCTTGTGTGTCTTACTCTGTCTCTGCCTCTGTATCTGCCGCTGTCTGTTTGTCTATGTATCTCTGTTTAGCTGTCTCTGTTAAAACTTTGTCTTTCTCGGTTTATCTGTTCTCTCTGCCTGTCTATTTCTCTCTCTGTCTCTCAATTACTCTTCCTTTGTCTCTGTCTATGTCTCTCTGTCTCTCTCTGTCTCCCTGTCGGTCTGCATGTCTGTCTGTCCGTATGTCTGTCTTTCTCTCTCTTACTGTCCTTGTGTCCACACGTTCTTCACTGAATGTGTAAACTTCTACCTTTGGCTGCCCTCCCCCATACCTTCCCCCCCCATGCAGCCCTTTCCCCATTTGCCAATGCTGAATCCGATTGATCAACATGCTGGTTAAACAACGACGACACCTCTTCGAAAGTCTGCGCACATTTGAGACGAAAGAATTATTGACGGAAAGGGGCGGGAAAGAAAAAGTGATCGCGGTGATGAGAGACGTTTGTTTGTATACTATGGCTATGTATGTCCGTCTCTGTCTGCATGTCTGTCTGTCCCTTTCTACCTGTCTGTCTGTCTGTCTGTGTGTCTCTCTTTCTGCCTCTGTGTTTCTCCCTGTCCACCTTTCGTTGTTTCTGTTTCTATGGTGCCTTTCTTACTTCTCCTTGTCTGTCTTGCTCTGTGTCTCTCTGTGTCTTTCTGTCTGTATTGCTCTTTATATCGCTGTCTCTGTCTGTCTCTGTCTCTCCTACTGACTTTCTGTTCACCTTTCGCTCTGTTTGATTTTGTGGTTTTCTATATCTCTCTCTGTATCTGCCTCACTCTGTGTCTCTCTCTGTCTCTCTCCCTCCCTCTCTTTCCTTCTCTAATTCTTTTCCTCTATCTGTTTCTCTCCCTCTATCTCCTTCTCTCCACCTTTATCTTTGTCTCTCTATCTCCCTCTCCGTCTCTGTATCTTCCTTTCCTTCCCTCTCTCTCTTTCTCTGTCTCTGTCTCCCTCCCTTCCTTCCTCTCCGTATGCGTGTCTCTTTGTGCGTATGTTTCTCAGCGTGTGTAAGCCTACCTATATGCGTGTGTAAATCTGGATCAACCGGCGTCGCACCGTGTAATAAAGGCAAACTTCTTGGATCGCAGCTCAATAGAACCTTGCCCTGCCTTCATTGTAATGTTTACTCGCATGCGATCTCATGACGTCGCATGGTGATGTAAACACATGGATGTAATACATGTCATGTGACTCATGTCATGTGACTCATGTCATGTGACTCATGTCATCATCGTCAATCATCTTCACGCGTCTGTTACGCATGCGCGACCTTTGCGCGCATGAACCGTGACCTCTGTATATATTTGTCTATCTGCTAAGTTCGCCTCCCACTGCACGGCGTGTCATGACGACTTGACATCAGTCATGATCGTAATCATGAATTTATATATCGTCACCTTTTGGGAAACTTCTTAGAGTCGCTATCGACCTGACAGCACGAAACGATAGTTACTCATGAGAATGGTAGCTAACGACATGACTTAAAGGCATATGACATGACTTAAGTCACTGATGAGATGACTCAGAGACAGATGACATGACTTGAGTCACTGATAAGATGACTTAGAGGCAGGTGGAATGACTTAAGTAGCTGATGACATGTCTTGAGTCACTATTATTCCTATTACGTGCCGGAGCGGAGCCAAAAAGACAATTGCCTAATGCCTATATACACTGTTATACAGGGTGGGCCAAAACCTAAGGTTTCCCAATATCTTGGCCATAAGTAAGGATTTTTAAATCACGTTTTACAGATCGTACAAGATTGTGATTTTATACAGCGCGATGTATTGGCCTAAGCGCAAGTATAATACACATGTGCACGATTCTTTATGTACTGACATCCATAACAACCATACGCTATACGCACCATCTAAGATGTCTTACATGTGTATGCCATCTATGAATCATACTTTGCGGACAACGCTTATATATATATACACAATACATTTAATATATATATATATACACGAATATGTGTATGTATGTATAGGGCCTATAATACCATATATATTATATATATATAATGTTATATATACATTTATGTGTGCGTGTATGGCGGTTGGAATGGTGGCCCTGTGATTATAAAAAGGACGGAGAGTTAATTAACACGAAGCGATCGAATTTCTGTGGAGTTTGGCGTTTAAACGAAAGCAAGGCTTCATCGTGCGGGTGATGTGATTGACGTGCAGCGGGGCAGGCAACGGGTCACGGCCGGGCACGGAGAGGGCATGAAGGGCCTGGAGAGACTTACCGAGGCGTAGACGTGGCCGTAGGGTTAGACGGCAACGGGGCGAGAATCTGTATGGCGAGATGTAGGGGTATTTTGAAGTATTGGTCACACGATACACCTGAAGGTTTGGCCATCTGTCTTTTGACTTCTCTTAAACACGATCGAAGGAATTACTGCGACTGACATGCGGACGATGAGAAGGACACGGAACTGTACAGAAGAAGAGACAGGGACAGAGGGATGGAGGGACAGAGGGACAGAGACAGAGACAGGGGACAGAGACGGATATAGAGATAGAGACAAAGACAGGAGTACAGAGACAAAGGAACAGAGACAAAGACAGTGGGATAGAGACAGATACAGAGGGATAGACACAGAGACAGGAGTACAGGGACAGAGACAGGAGTACAGAGACAGACACAGACACAGAAGTACAGATACAGAGACAGAGACAGAGGGTCAGAGACAGGAACAGAAACAGGAACAGAGACAGAGACAGGAACAGAGACAGGAACAGAGACAGGAACAGAGACAGAGACAGGAACAGAAACAGGAACAGAAACAGGAACAGAGACAGGAACAGAGACAGGGAACAGAGACAGATTTGTATACAGTCGGACAAGTGCAACACTTGTTTAATACGGAAGCGTGCATTTAAGATAAGCTGAGTGTCAAGGAGAGAGACAGACAGAAAGACAGAGAGAAAGATAAAGAGATAGAAATAGACGGACTGCAACCCAGTGCACAAGAAACATATATAATTATCAACTATATAGGACGAAACAGGAAAATGTGAAATATATTTGTATGTGCACTTGTTTTAGTGCCCTTCAAGATTCCTGCTCAGAAGCGCTCCTCATCATACAACGCGGACACTGAATCGGAGTTTCACGCCGAAGCACTTGACAAATTGCAAGTGAAGGACTTGCTCAAGATCTCTACGAGGCGGCTTGAGGTGGATTCGAACATCCAACCCTCCGGCTGCAAGGCAATTGCGAGCATAGACCTACTAATCTGGACATTGTCGTCATCATCATCATCATCGTCATCATCGTCGTCATCATCATCATCATCATCATCATCATCATCATCATCATCATCATCATCATCATCATCATCATCATCATCATCACCACCACCACCATCACCACCACCACCATCAACAACGACAACAACAATTACAACGTCGTCGTCGTTGTCATCATCATCATCATCACTGTGCATCACTCTGCATCACTCTTTCCGTCCAGCCCTTCATCCTGTTAGAACTTTCTCCCTCCGTTCCATTCGTGTTTACAGTTTGGCATCAAAACAGGAAACAATTGTCAGCCATTGCCAATGTCATGCCAGGCACATACGTCACCTCGTGATCTCCATAGGATGTGACTTCCCCTTTCTTTTCACCCAAAATGCTTTGCAATAGTTCACCTCCCCACACTTCAAATTCGTCATTCTCAAACCCTCCCTCCCTCCCTCTCTCCCTCTCACTCTCTCTCTCTGTCTGTCTGTCTCTCTGTTTCTCTGTCTCTCTGTCTCTCTTTGTCTCTGTCTCTCTGTCTCTCTTTGTCTCTCTTTGTGTCTCTTTTTCTCTGTTTCTCTGTCTCTCTGTTTCTCTTTGTCTGTTTGTCTGTCTCTCTGTTTCTCTGTTTCTCTGTCTCTCAGTCTCTCTTTGTCTCTGTTTGTCTGTCTCACACCTTCCAATGCACTGTCAGTTCCTCTGTATGTCTTTCTCCTCAGTCTGGCCATTGTTCCCTGACTCCTCTTACATGCATTTCCCCATCCTTCATTGTCTGCCGTCTATTTCGTTTCTATGCCTATACTTTTCTGCCTTATACGATGCCTTCCATCTTTTCATTTTATTCTTCTTTTCCATCTCAATTCTTTCCATGCTTAATTCCTCTTTTCTTCCTTATACCTTCATTGTTTTACCTGCATTCTTTCCTGTTTAAATTCCCTCTTTCCCATCCGCCTTGCCTTCCAGTTCTTCGCTTTCTCATTCCTTCTTTCACTTTTTTCACTTCTTCCTCTCACCTTCCTTCCTCACGCCCTTCCACTCTTCCTGGTCTCTTTCCTTGCTTATATACCTGCTTCCATTCTATCAGTTCATGTCTTCGTCTCTCTTTCAAACCTTAATTCCTTCAATGCATGCCTTTGCTTCTTTCTCTTTTATCCGCTATTCGCTCATTTTTTACATGCCATCTATGTTATACTCTCCTTCTTCCTTCCTTCCCTCATTCCACGCCCTTCCTCCATATGGGCAGACAGCCAGACAGATGGGCAGATAAGCAGACAGACAGACCGACAGATAGACAGGTAGTGAGATATACAGATAGATGGGCAGACAGACAAACAGATAGAGAGGTAGACAGAAAGACAGCCAGACAGCCAGCCAGACAGCCAGCCAGACAGAAAGACATATAGACAGATCGGCAGACAAACAGACACATAGGCAGACAGACATATAGACAGATTGGCGGACAAACAGACACATAGGCAGACAGACAGATTGGCAGGCATCCCTCTCCCATCCACCATCCATCCACCCTTCCTTCATCTCTCTCCCATCCATCCATCCACCCTTCCTTCATCTCTCTCCCATCCATCCATCCACCCTTCCTTCACCCTCTCCCTCCCAACCCCACATTCCCTCTCTCTCCTCATTTATTTCCTTCCATCCTCCATTCCCCTCACCGGAAGTAAGCGCGGCAGACGATCGTCGCCCGGTCCCCCATCATCGCCGCCCCTGACCGGAAGTGGAAACCGGATGTGTGGAAAGCCACTCACGCGCGGACATTTTGTTTGCCGATTTGGCGGAAGCGGTTAGAGAGAGAGAAACCACCGTGGGAGAGAGGCAGAGGGACGCAGACAGAGACAGAGAGACAGACAGAGACACACACAGACAGAGATAGAGAGACAAAGAACCAGATTGGCAGAGAGACAGAGAGAAAGAAAGACAGAGACCGAGACAGATAGAAAGATGGACATAACAAAAGAGAAAGAGAGAAAATGGAATAGAGACAGAGGCAAAAGAGAGATAGAGAGAGGAAGACAGAGAGAGACAGACAGACAGACAGACAGAGATACAGAGAGAGACACTATATGACTGCATGAGACAGAGACAGAGACAAAGGCAGAGATTCAGAGTAAGACAGAGAGGGAGTTAAAGAGGCATACACAGACAGGCTGACAAACAGACAGAGACAGACAGATCGAGAGTGAGATGGAGGAAACAATCAATGGAAGCTAAATAGCTTAAGTTTCGGTGACGTAAAACAATTCCAAACAATGGACCAAACAATGCTTTTGCTGCTGATGATGGTGATGATGACGATAACAAATGAAACAATGGCAATAATAACAATGATGAAGCCGATGATGCGCGGTGGTAGGAAGCTGAAGAGCAACAGGGCGCAGCTCTCGCTACTCAGAGGCGCTCTCGAATGCAGAGCGGACACTGTATCGGAGTTTCACGCCGAAGCGCTAAGCAATTGTGAGTGAAGGACTTGCCCAAGGTCCTTGCGTGGCGAGGTGGATTCCAAGGCAACGACGTCGCCACTACACCACCGCGTCCCACAAAGGTAATGGCGAGTGAGTCCCATCTCTTTGTCTTCTACCCCTTGACATGCAACCACAACACAAAGTTACTTCTCAACGCAAAATATTCTGCGTTGAAAATCGTTTTATTCCAACCTAGCTGAGTCCGCAAATGTTTTAAAACAATTTTGTCCGGACGGTGCAGCATTTCCAAATCAATCCGTCGTTGACTCATCGCGTAAAATGATAAAAAAAATCTGCCATCGCTGTCTGTTCAATGTTAGAACCCCCGCCCACCACCCCCCCCACAAGAAAACAGAACTGAAGAAACGAGAGGGTACACACCCGATCTGCAGCCTCCGGGGAACTTTACCCCGCGTGTAATTGACCCCCGGGCGAACCAAAGACTGCCGATTTTTCTCTCTCGTGGTCTTTAGCTTATCGCTCGTCTCAGATCGGAGGTGAGTCGGTTCATAGGTTTCGGGTTTTCAAGTCGTCAACGACTGTAACGTCTGAGAAGTCTGACAAGTGACGGGTATGATGGCTGTGTGTAGACTATAGGAAACAGGTTGCCGCTGTGTATCTAGAAGGATGCACAAGGACATTCGACCGGTTAGGTAAACATACTAGCCATGTGTCTGTCTGTGTTCTGTGTTTCTTTTTGTTGAATTTTTCTATTCTGTCTTCTCTAACCACTCACCTCTCTGTCTTTCTTTGTGTGCTCCTGTTTATATATCTGCCTCTCTCTGTCTCTCTCTGTCTCCCTCTGTCTCTCTGACTCTCTGCATGCCTCTGTCTCTTTGTCACTGTCTCTCTCTCTGTCTCTCTGTCTCTCTCTGTTTCACTGTCTATCTTCTTGTATATCTCTGTGCCTCATTTTGCATCTATCTGTATCTCTGTCTGTCTGTCTTTCTCTCTCTGTCTCCTTCCCCTTGACACTGAGCTATCTCGCAAAAAAACAAACTTAAACTGCTTTGTAACACTCTCTTTTGTTTACAAGTACCCGATTGCTTGTATACTATAGTATACGTTACTATAGCATAAATGAGAAATCGCGGTACAGGGTAAAAAAGAGACGTCATCATCATCATGAACATCATCATCATCATCATCATCATCATCATCATCATCATCATCATCATCATCATCATCATCATCATCATCATCATCATCATCATCAACATCAACATCATCGTCATCCTCATCGTCATCAACATCAACTGCAGAAGCATCACCATCACCACCACCACCACCACCACCACCACCACCACCACCACCACCACCACCACCACCACCACCACCACCACCATCATCATCATCATCATCATCATTATCGTAGTCGTCATCATCACCACCATCAATTCATCATCATCAGCTGCATCAGCACCACACCATCACCACCAACAACCACCACCATCATCATCATCGTCATCGTCATCTTTATCACCATCATCATCATAGTCATGAACATCATGAACATCATCTTCATCATCATCAACATCAACACCAGCTACAGCAGCAGTGTTTGTGGCAGTAGTGTAGTAGATCTCACAGCGCAGACTTACAGCGATAACATAATATCTCTAATACTAAGCAGAAGAAGGAGAAGACGACGAAGAGGACCAGAAAATCAATGAATCAATTCTCAAAGTTGATCTGAAAGAAAGCCATGAATTGTTTCGACTTCATTTTCTTAGTCTCGGCATAATTATGATATAATAAAATTATGAGAACGTGTGGCAAGTCCTCTTCCTCACCGTCTTACCACCCCACCAACTACAGTCTGCGAATGGTCAACTCACAATGAGGCTGCTGCATGAGCAGAACTATGGGAAATCATTATTTTATTCTTTTGTTTGTTTGTTTGTGCACTTGCTATAGCGCCTTTTCAAGCTCTCGCTACTCAGAGGCGCCCCCGAATGCAAAGCGGACACTGCATCGGAGTTTCACGCCGAGCCGCTGAGCAATTGTGAGTGAAGGACTTACTCAAGGTCCTTACGCGGCGAGGTGGATTCGGACCTCGAACTTTCCGGCTCCGAGGCAGCGACGCCACCACTACACCACCGTGCCTTGATTTACACGCATGGATTTGAACCCCTATATCACAGCGGACGGTCAAGTATATAAGTATATAATTTGTCACAAGTCTTTTCCCTCTTCTTCTCTACGTGTGACCTTCAGTCTCTTCGGAAGCTTCTTCGTATAAGTTCGTGGTAGCGTAGGCCTATCCCTAGATAACTGTTTCATTAGCTAAATGGCTAGGTTAAAGAATCTACAGTCTTTCACTGTTTTGTTAACCAACAACGACGACGTGTTTAACTCTTCTTATTATACTCCAAAATCCGATATAAAGTAAAACGATCAGCAACAACACAACAATGACTACACTTGCGTTATCATAACAACTACACGACTACTATCTTCATCAGTCTACTCTATCGCAACTCAACAACAACTCTTACAGCCAATCTCAACGGCTCTCAACACGCAACTCTCCTTCTTCACTTCCACTCCCTTCTTGTACAATTAACGTACGCTCGTCTAGACGTCACGTGCTGTCCAGACAATCACCTGTGCAGACGCCGCGCGGCAATTTGCACCTGGCCTACTTACGTCGCTGTACGACAATCGGCGTGCACTGATTAAATTAGCTGACATTACCTCCTTCCTTTCTTTTGAAGAGAGCTAATTAATCTTAAAAATTAGCGAACGTATAATGCTTAAACTAAATACAAACAATTCTTATACTAAATGCAATCACAAAATACCTTATACTACAATCTCGATAAACAGTCTGCTACTACATTCAACTTTCCTTTCTTATAGTTCAACAGAATGTCAAAATTTTGCAATGATAAAGACCATCTGACTAACTTAGCAGACTTCGACATTGACTCAGTCAAATAAACTAAAGGATTATGATCAGTGAACACATTAATCTTGGAACCAATAATGATTTCTTTCAATTTGTTTAAAGCCCATATGATTGCATAGGCTTCCTTCTCAATCGTCGCCCATCTCCTCTGGGTATCTGTCAGCTTCTGGCTGATAAATGAAACGGGACGTTCTATCCCCTCATCGTCCACTTGTGACAGCACAGCCCCCACAGCAAAATCACTGCTATCACAGTACAAATTAAATGGTTTGCCAACCTCGAACATGTACAGAATAACATTCGATAAAACAATTTCTTTAAGAGAATCAAAAGATTTCTGGTGGTCCTGAGTCCAAATAATGTTCTCAGGTGTCTGCTTGCTAGTTAAATCTGTCAATGGTTTAGCAATCTCAGCAAAATTACAAATAAATTGTCTGTAGAAACCAAAGAATCCTAACATTTGCTTCACTTGCTTCTTCGTTTCAGGGTTTTTTAAATTAATCAAACTGTCAATCCTATCTGGATTCATCATCTTCTTCCCTGAACCAATGAGGTGACCGATGAATTTCACCTCACTCTTACCAAACACACATTTCTTCAAGTTCAAAGTTACATTATGCAGTCTTATTTGTTTCAAAAACAATTCTAAATGTTTCAAATGAATGTTCCAATCATCAGAATGGACTGCAATGTCATCAACATAGGGTTCAGTAAATGCATCAATCGGTTGCAAAATCATGTTTATGGCTTTTACAAAAGTCCGTCCAGAGTTAATCATTCCAAAAGGGACACGTGTAAATTCGTACAGTCCATTATGGGTAACGAATGCGGTTTTCCATTGGTCGGATTTCTTCACCGGACAAGTCCAGTAAGCACTGCGACAGTCCAAGACGGAAATAAACTTGGATTTCCCGACTTTGCTCAGCACATCGTTGACGATCGGCATGGGGTATCGACAATTTTCAGTATATGAATTCACGTACCTGTAGTCGCACGCGAGTCTCAAGGATCCGTCCTTCTTCTTGACGATGACCAGCGGACTTGCCATTCTGCTCGACGACGGCTGAATGATGTTTGCTTTCAGCATCTCTTGTATTTGTTTGTCCACTTCTGCGCGGTATATCAACGGTATTCGATAAGCCGTGAACTCCTTCTCTCGAAAGTCTGGTCTCAGCACCACTTCGTGTTCTACCAATGTACATAATCCAGGTTTGTCCGAAAATCTGTCTGCATATCGGTTCAGTACATCCAGTAGCTGTTTCTGTTGCTCGCTCGTAAGATGTCCGATCTGTTCATAGTCCAATTGCAGCGATTTCTGTGTCGTCTCTGCATGGTCTTCTTTCAATGGTAGCTCTACCACTGATCCGAATTCGTCGTCCTCTTCCACGATGAGACCACACGATAATGTTCTTGCGATGAACTTCCTCATTTTGTTGGCATGGACGATTCGTCGGCCGTTTTCATTCATGTCCACCAGATACGAATACTTGGATCTTCTTTGTAGCACTGTACATGGACCATGCCATCGTGAGATCAATTTATTGGTTGACGTTGGATACAGGACGATGACGTTTTCTCCTGGTTCGAATTCTTTATCCTTGGCCCTCTTGTTGTATTGACTGGCGTATTGTTTTTGCTTTTCCTCTGCACAATTCTCAGCAAATATCAAAGCTTTCTCCATGTCTGCTCTTAAGTTCTTCAGGTACTTTGCTGGTTGTACTCCAATGTTTGGCGGTAGATTTATTTCTTTGGTCCAGCTTTCCTTTAAGATAGTTAATGGTCCTCTTGGCATTTTTCCATACACCAGCAGATATGGTGCCACTCCTGTCGTTGCGTTAGAAACTTCTCTCAATGCCCATACGGTAAACGGAATGATTTTATGCCACTGTCTTGGATTTTCCACAATGACATGATGTACCATCTTCTTGAACGTCTGGTTCCATCTCTCGACTAATCCGGCTGCCTCTGGATGCCCCGGTGAATCGAATCGTGGACAGCATCCCATCAATTTCAAAAATTCTCTTGTAAGACTGGCTGTAAAATTCGTGCCTCTGTCGCTGGTGATCACAGACGGCACCCCCACGTCAATGAAAAGCTTCATCAAAGCTTCGCACACAGCCTTAGCAGTCAATGACTTCAGCAAGAAGATTGTCGGCCATCTTGTACATGAATCCACTATGCACAAGCAATACTTATGCCCAGCTGCTGACTTCGGTTCTATTGGGCCTACCACGTCCATAGTCATCCGTCGGAATGGAACATCTTCCCTTGGAATTGGTGTAATCGGCACTCGATCCATCACCAAACTTCGTGCCTTCAGCTGACACTTCTCACAGGACTTACAAAATTTCACCACGTCTCGACGCATCTTTGGCCAGACAAAGGACAACTTGATTCTCTCTCGTGTCTTCTCTTCTCCCAAGTGTCCGCCAAATACTGACTCGTGAGCTAATTCCATTACTTGAATTCTTCTCTCTTTCGGTAACACCAACTGATACACAAGCTGATCCAGCATTTGATGCTTCTTATACAGCAATCCATTCACCACGATAAACTCTGATCCTTGGTCTTCAGCGATCCTCCACCACGATTTCAGTGACTCGTCATTTCTCTGCTGCTCCTCGAATTTCTTCGCATCTTCCAGCTGTCTTTCATCGTTCGAATTCTCTGTGAACAAGTCCCTCATACTTGTCTCCAGTTCAGCGTCGCTTCCGGAATCTTCACTATCATTTCGTTCACATGCAGCCATCTCTTCTTCAGTTTCATTGTTCTCAGATGTTGTTCTTTCGTCATCTTGGATGCTGAGTTCATCTTCGCTTTCCGTGTCATCTTCTTGCGAACTTTCGTTTATCGTTTCATCTTCTCCGTCTTCGACTTCTGCTCTCCGACTTTGTGCTCTTGTAGTCACATTCGCTTGTAGCTCTCCTTGCAATATACTGATTGGTGGAACCTCTTTCAGTTCTGCAATTATCTCTGGATGTAGCAGGAACTTTTCTGGATTTTCTTTACACAGTTCTGCTGAAATGCTGGCACACACTAAAGTTAAATATGGCGCGATATTTATTGTCCTGTCCTCTGTAGCTGCTCCTTCGTTACGACCGCTCATCCGCACTTCGATTTTCACCAACTTAGCTGGAATCGGCTCTCCAGCTACACATTGCAAATGAACTCTGCCGATTTCTTCTACTGTCGTTCCTTTCAGTAGTTCCTCGTTGATTACTGGTATCTCGGTCCCCGAGTCAATCAACGCCTCGACTTGCACAGGCTGCCCATCAGTCCCACGTATCTCCACATTTACATGCTGCAACGATATCTTCTTTATGCGTTGACACTCCTCTTTACTTTTTGTTTCTCGACAACTTTCTGCAATGGAAGTAGTCTTTATCGCTTCTTTCAGTATGGTGAACTGCGGCGTACACTTCATCACTGACTTTACTTCTGTTTCTTGGTTGCATTGTTCTTCCCAACCAGGAGGTGCATTTATCACTTGTATCTGGTTTACTCGAAGATTTTCTGCACTTCTGCTAAAGTTCTTCCTCAGATTTGCCGCTCCTGGTGCTTGGCAATGTTTTATTAGGTGTTTATCAGAATTGCAATTGTGGCAACGCTTCTTGATAAAACTTCTTTGCTCCTTGTTCTCCCACTTGTTGTACGGCGTGTAAGATGCATTACTTTCTGTTGGGCGTCCCAGCGGCGGAGTTCGATTGTAGGCTTGTCTGTCCCACGTTGACTGTTGTTTATCTTGCGACCACTGCTTTCCAGAATAATCATCTTTCTTTGCATCATTACTCTTGGCTTGGCTTCCGGTGTCTTTGCTATCCTTGTTCCACTTGGGTTGCTTTGGACTATTGTCCCATGCTTCAAATTTCGGTTTGTCTTGGAACATCGCACCAATCCGATTGTTTACATGTATATCTGCGAGATCTGCAACATTACTAGCTTCCAAGCATTCTGTGCCCTCTTTTGCTAAGACAAACTGCAGTGGACCTGGTGGTAAACATTCTTTCAGCTTATCCGCCACTAACAAATCAAACAGCTTCTCGTAGTCTTTGTCCACTCGTCTACTTCGGACATAATAATTCAACAGGTTCTTCAGCCTAGCCGTGAACATCGTATACGTTTCTTCGGCTGTCTTCTTGGCATCTGCAAACCTGGACCTGTACTCACGTGCTGTTAACTTGAATTCCTTCAACAAGTGCTCTTTCACTGCATCGTATTTATCTAAATTCTCAAATGACAATCGATTCAATACCGTTCGCGCTCTCGGGGTCATCAATGGCAACAACAATTTCACCCAATATTGCTTTTCCACAGCGAAGCTATTGAATGCATTTTCAACTGTTTCAAAATATAATGGCACTTCCATCATATCATACGGCATCTTCGGTAACACATGCTTCATTGCGTCACCTATCTTCTTAATCTTGGACACCATTGTCTCACTTTCTTTGAGTCTAATCTGTTCTGACACTTCTCGGCTCTTACGATCATCTTCGTCTCTCTTCTTCAGTCGATCTTGATCTTCGATTCTCCGCAGTTCTTCCTGTTCTATCTTCTGTTGTAATAGTTCTAACTGCTTTCTGCGTTCTTCTTTTTCAATGGCCATTTCTTTAAGTTGAGCCTCCTTGATAGCAAGTTTCTTTTGTTCTAACTGCATCTGCTCTTCTCTTTCTCTTTCTGCTTTTTCCAAATTGTCTTTTCCGGCTTGAAATTCTTCCTGACGAATTTCTTCTGCTCTCTCCAGTTCTTGTAAACGCATCTTTTCTTTTTCTTCCTCGCGAGCCTTTTTGTCCTCAATCTGCTGCTTTCGTATTTCTTCATCGCTTTTTCTTGCTTTTTCGTACTCTATCATTAACTCCGTCCGTCTCCGTTCTGATTCATCACGATCGAGTCTCATTTGTTCTAGTTGTATCTGGAACTGCTGCCTCTGCATGTCTATCTCTTGTTGTCGCAATTCTTTCTCTTCTTGCTTACGTTCTTTCTCCTCTTGTCTGCGCTGCTCTTCTTTCTCTTTTTCTTCTTGTTTACGCTCTTTCTCCTCTTGTTTACGCTGCTCCTCTTTCATTATCATGAATTGCAGCAACGCCTCCATAGACATCGGTGCCTCAGGCTTCTCCACTGGCTTCTCCGCAGCGCCTCCGACAGCACCTTCTTCTTCTTCTTCTTCTTTCTTAGCCCAAACCTCGGCTAAATTTCTCATCAATTCTTCCCTCGACATCTGTTCAACTTCTTCTGCGTCTACGCCTGCTTCAATTAATAATTTTACTAGTCTCTCCGAAGACATCTTCTTAATAGCCGCTTGCTTTTGCTCCGTAAGTTTCTCCATCTTACTTCTTTACTTTACAGATGCTCGATAAAATAGTAGGCTACTCTTCAAATGTTTGCAATTGACTGACTTCAATTCTTTAAGCAAACTTCAATAGACAAGCAAGTTTTTCTACCTTGTAGTCGTTGTGTTGTCGTTTCTCACTGACGTACGGATGCTCGATGTATCGTTGCTTCTCCCGTGTGCTCGGCTCCTCGATAAATTCACAGCGTCCGTTCCTCCACAACGTCTGTTGATTGAATAGAATCCCTCCGTTCGTAACTACGATCGTTCTCCTGCAACTTGGATCGTTATCCTGCAACTTGGATCGTTATCTCACCGCAACGACACCAAATGTCACAAGTCTTTTCCCTCTTCTTCTCTACGTGTGACCTTCAGTCTCTTCGGAAGCTTCTTCGTATAAGTTCGTGGTAGCGTAGGCCTATCCCTAGATAACTGTTTCATTAGCTAAATGGCTAGGTTAAAGAATCTACAGTCTTTCACTGTTTTGTTAACCAACAACGACGACGTGTTTAACTCTTCTTATTATACTCCAAAATCCGATATAAAGTAAAACGATCAGCAACAACACAACAATGACTACACTTGCGTTATCATAACAACTACACGACTACTATCTTCATCAGTCTACTCTATCGCAACTCAACAACAACTCTTACAGCCAATCTCAACGGCTCTCAACACGCAACTCTCCTTCTTCACTTCCACTCCCTTCTTGTACAATTAACGTACGCTCGTCTAGACGTCACGTGCTGTCCAGACAATCACCTGTGCAGACGCCGCGCGGCAATTTGCACCTGGCCTACTTACGTCGCTGTACGACAATCGGCGTGCACTGATTAAATTAGCTGACATAATTATTATATATGTATTTATTAACGAGGGTTAACTGCAATAGGCCTAATCACTTTGTGTAGCCTACTATGAATGCATAATTGTCTGTTTGATATTCTTGGGATCAATAAACAAGTTGATGTTGGAGCAATTATTTCTCTTGCCCAAGTTGCCCAATGCCCATACTAGCTCCCTTTATAACTTTTAAGAACAAATCTAAGCGCATATTATGAGGATCCGCTGGTACATAATTTTATATTAAGCCTCCGCCCTCCGGACCCGAAACCAGCTAAATGCATATAGACATGCACTTTACATGTACACTGTATACAACTAAAGCAGCTATAGCCTTCCTCCGAAGCACGGGGAATCCGATACACATTGACCTTTAGCTGTGGGCTTCCGGTGTAGTTAGTACCCCGGTTTCTCAACCACTTGGCTCTTTTAATAATGCAAGGGCAATGTAATGCGGGCGAGCACTCCGCAGGCGAGAGGCTGAAGGCCGATAAAACACGCCGTACATGCATTATATGCAGCCTTTTGACACTTTGCGGTTGAGCACGTATCGACGTTGTATCGTTCACTAATTCACTTTCACACATACAAAGAAGCACTGCGCCTATGAATGAGAGAGAGAGAGAGAGAGAGAGAGAGAGAGAGAGAGAGAGAGAGAGAGAGAGAGAGAGAGAGAGAGAGAGAGAGAGAGAGAGAGAGAGAGAGAGAGAGAGAGAGAGAGAGAGAGAGATAGAGAGACAGAGGCAGACAGACAGACAGAGAGACCATAAGACCATACACACACAAACACACACACACTCACGCAAACACACCCACACCCACCCACACATAGGCTACATGGACAATATAGTATAGGACCATATTTGTGGATGCGCTTTAAATCTGGTATATCAATGACATAAATTAAGAATGACAGAGAGCCATCAATGGAATCCTTCTGTGGAATTCCAATGTAAATTTATGTAAATCCTAGAGCAGGGGTGTCAAAGAGCTGGCCCGCGGGCCATTTCTGGCCCGCCGACGATTTTTTTCTGGCCCGCCGAGCCTTTTTAAAGATTACAAAATTGGAGGATGAAAGTTCAAATTTTGATATTTTATAGTCAGCGCCAAATACATGGAATTTTTTTCTTACTGGCGTCACTTTTGCTCAGACGCACACTCACACAGTTCTTTGTAGACTGTGTAAAGTGTGTATCTGTGGTTTCCGGTTTGTTTGTCTGTTAACAAAATTATGAACGTTACGAAACACTGATAATATTTAAAATGTTGTCAAAATTTAATAAGAAACGAAAGTGGACATTGAATCAAGACCTTTGCGCGATATTTGGATGGATATGTATTTCTTTGTTGAATAAAACCGTTATCCAGTAGGCCTATGTTTGACTTATCAGGAAAACGTCAGCGTTGTGAAGTGATAGGCCTACAAGACTTAAACTTAAGGTGATAAATTTTCTTAATTGCGAGCTTACCGGTAGACTGTGAGCCATTTATTTTATGACAATGCCTAGATTTAATGACCTTAGGCTTAGGCCAAAGGCTTTACGAGTTCTATGTCATGTCCACGACTGCTAATGGAAATCAAAATTAAGATTTTATAAGCCTCCCTATTTGGCTGTTTTGTATGCTAAAAATTTCACTAGTTGAGATTTACTTATAAAAAAAAATTTCTTGGAATTGGCTGACCAATCCTGGAGCTCCCTCTCAGATCACTATACCCAATTTTGCTCAGGAGCTTCTATACACTGGCCCGCCACTTGTTGGAAGATGTTCATTCTGGCCCACCACTCAAAAAGGTTTGACACCCCTGTCCTAGAGGGAGCCATTACTGTTAACTATAATTATCCATCTATATCCATATTATACATCTCAGAGATTCAAAAAAATCTCGAGATAGCACAGTCCGTACACGGGGACCTAAATGGCGTGGCGACACTAATCATCGTCGTCAATTAAACATGTAACAGCATATTATACATTCTCACAGATTATAATTATGTAAAACATATTACAGTATAATTGTATACATTGTATAAGCCTACATAGTTATTTCTGCGCGGATATATTGGAGAACATAATACGTATGTGAAATACATACATGTAGCTTCATCGTAGTCTATTCGTTTAATTGATATCTGTTGCACATGCATTTTGACACCGTGGACATAAGCGATAACTTTCTCTGTGTTTCCGTCAAGATTCCGACTTCATGATATAAATAATTCTGCTCTTATAAGATTCTCAGAGAGAAGGCGGTTAGCTTGAGACGAATTGGAACTGAAATCCGCCTTTGCTGCAGAAAGTGTAGAGGGTGGGCAAAAAAGTGATCCCTGCGGTTTTTTGCCAATATTTATCTTTTGTTCTGTTTCAAACATTTCGATGAAATTTTGCTATTGTACGTAGATATGAATTGCCTTTAAGCACGCAAGACTTGAATTGAAAAATTCTTATTTTTGACCTTTTTATTGGCAAATAATCGTAAGGGATTATATTTTTGGCCCACCCTGCATGCGCATAGGTCTATGTCGAACGGTTGTATACATGTAGCCTACATGAGACGTTGACTTGTTTATTTATTGGTTGTTTTCATTTGATGTTGACGCGTCAGTCGTTAGGGCGGTGCATGTCTTAACATAATTTTATAATAATTATATTAGACGTCATTTTCAGCGTGGTGGTGGTGGATACTGTATATCGTGTGACACATGTTGAACATTGCGTAGCACGTGCTAAATGTTGTGCATCATGTGTCACACATGTTAGGCGTTGACAGACCTTAAAGTGTGGCAGGACGGTCATGGACGGCGTCCAGGCGCTTATTTTCAAATCTCTATGCCGTCCTGCCACTTATTTGGCAAGCACACCTGAAAATGTATTGGGCGTCTGGAACTTCTTTTTTACACTTTTAGCACTGGGCGTTGATGGATTGTTGCTTAACATGTGTTAGAGTTAGACATTCGTCCTTTAAAGCCTTAGGGCAGAGTCACTATTTTAATAAAGCTGATGTTCCACCTGGTGACTGAATGAGAAACGATTTTCGCCACCTGGTGACTAAAATGGATGAATTTCTATTCCGCGCAGCAGTAACAGTCTT
Organism: Lumbricus rubellus; assembly: GCA_945859605.1. Taxonomy (NCBI): domain Eukaryota; kingdom Metazoa; phylum Annelida; class Clitellata; order Crassiclitellata; family Lumbricidae; genus Lumbricus; species Lumbricus rubellus. The sequence goes on along the minus strand of OX243824.1, from coordinate 25,609,773 downwards.
GAGTCTTGATTATAAAATAAAATTATAATTTATAGACGGTCAGAGATTAATTTTTCGTATCTTTACTGCGGGTGGCTAGGTCGCAATATAAACGTGGAGTGTGAGGTTGTACTCTGCCTCCGACACTAATCATCTTCGATATGAAACAGTATCGTTAAGCCCGAAGTACACACACATAGGCTAGACGACAGTTAGAGTAGGCTAATGTAGAGATGTAAAGAAATCTACAAAAGGCTAATATATAGCGTAAAAACAGAAAAAGCCTGAAAATGTCTTACACGCTGGAGGAAGTACCAGTCTAAGCTTGGAAAACTGAGGGGGGCGACACTAATCATAATTCTCGAAGTAGCAACTAACATGCTATAGATCTATATTATTATTAATTATTATAACTACTAATTAGGTCGTTTGCTCAGCATGAGAATTGTAGAAAACAAACAAAGGCCTCAGACGTTGATTTGTTATTCTTTACTTGAATTTTTGCGCTTGCGCTTGCATTGTTTCGAGAAGTAGCCTACGTGACCAGGGGCGGATCCATTCCAGGGGCATGGCCCCTCCCATTTAAAAATGGCACGAGACGTGGCCACACCCATTTGGTTTCAAGTTGAAAAAATGGAGTTGGACAAGGCGAGAAAAAAAATAGCAATACGATTAGGGAGGCCATAGTAAGTAGGCTATATTCCGAAGAAAAGAGATTACGACCGGATGACTAAAAAAGGTCATCACAGATTTTTTTCTGGCAAAGATCACCGAAAATTTACCACTCGCGATTCTGTTTCCGTATATTATTAACATCAACGATTATTTTTCTTTCTTTTGTAAATTAGCATTATTACCACGTTCTTTCTTTCGGCTTCTGTTTATTGCTTCACCAATTATTCGACTTGTTCTGCTAATTGCTTTGTTCTTGACCAGGCTTTGCGCCTTGTAATCTAAAGCATAAAGGTTGGACGGTGGCTTATAATAAGAGTGCCGCAGCAGTACTGTAACACCGAAGGACGTATTAACAAGTCTAGTTAACTGACGTATCGGGTTTCCGAGCAGGAAACTCCAGCCATTAAATTCGACAGCAGATTAGGCTACGCTGTGGCGTTGAGAGTCAGACCAGGGCAGTCCAGGCGAGGCGTCGGAGACTGTGCAGCTTTGTCTACAGGGTGGACCATAAAAAAGACCCACTAATTTTTTGCCACTATTTTGGCCAGAATAAGGAATGTTTAAATCAAATTTTCACTAATTTGTTGCCAATATTTTGACCAGAATAAGGAATGTTTAAATCAAATTTTACAGGTTTAAAGACAATTCATATTTACACATGAACAGAACAAAAATTATATCATTTTTAGTGAGACCACCCACTGAGTTTCGACGATTCAAAAAATTCCGTAGCAAAACGTAACAAAAAGCGATTTCTATCAAGTCACAGCTCAGATAATTATTGGTGTCAAGTAAACTTGATATTGACAGATTACCGGTATTGTCATTATCATTATTACATTGTATTAATTTTTTACTTTTCTAAACAATTATTACAATTATTGTTAAGAAAAGAAACAGAGCACCAGCGTAGACGCACGTCACTGTTACATCACTTAGCAAGATAATTTTCATTTTGCAAACGAAGAATTTTTCAGATGAATAATTTTCTTATATAAAATCAAAATTTGTAGCAAATTAAAATGTAAAAGATGTCGTAGACACTAGGCAGACAACATGTGAAACACTTCATGAGTAAGATGTTGGAGAAAAGTTTTGTCACTGGTGGTGGACACATTGAACACAAGTTGTGAAGCACTATCAAGTTGATTTGATAACAATTATTTGAGACTTGAAAATCGCTTTTACTACTCTTGCTGCGTTATGTTTTTAAATCGCCAAAAAGTGTGTGGTCTCACTAAGAAGTGATATAACTTTTGTTCTGTTTGAAATATTTTGATGCAATTTGGCCATCATGACTTGTGTAAGTATAAATTCCCTTTAAGCTTCTAAAGTTTGATTTAAAAATTCTTTCTTCTCGCAAAGATATTGGCAAAAACCGGTAGGAGTGGTCTTTTTATGGCCCACCCTGTAATATCGGATGTATATATCAGATGCAATTTGTCGACAGACGCGGAACCTTAGAAGACCGGACAGTCTCTATCTTAACGAAGCGGCGACAGCTAAAGATCAGTCGCCCATAATACGAAAAGAACAACGTATAAGGTTATCCATGCAGACGAAAAACAGATTTGTCTAAAAGTTCAAGTGAGATGAGAATGTGTTGAGAACTATCTTTTGGACAGACATACAGACAGACAGACAGACAGACGGCCGTAAAGTGGTGAGAGTTAGGAGGAGAGGAAGGAAAGAAATAGAGTGAGAGACAGACAGACAGAGACAGAGACAGATAGGCAGAACGAGAGTAACAATAGAGAAAAGAGGGAAGAAGTGAGAAGAAAAGAAAGAAGGGAGAAAAGGCGTGAAAAAAATTATAATGCAAAGAGATCTGATAATAATAATAATAATAATAATAATAATAATAATAATAATAATAATAATAATAATAATAATAATCATCATCATCATTATCATCCTCATCATCATCATTATTATCATCATCGTCATCACCACCACCACCACCACCATCATCATCATCATCATCATCATCGTCAAAAAGATTCGTCATCATCATCATCATCATCATCATCATCATCATCATCATCATCATCATCATCATCATCATCATCATCATCATCATCATCATCATCATCATCATCTTCATCATCATCATCATCATCATCATCATCATCATCATCATCATCATCATCATCATCATCATCATCATCATCATCATCATCATCATCATCATCATCATCATCATCATCATCATCACCATCATCACCATCATCATCATCATCATCATCATCATCATCATCATCATCATCATCATCATCATCATCATCATCATCATCATCATCATCATCATCATCATCATCATCATCATCATCATCATCATCATCATCATCATCATCATCATCATCATCATCATCATCATCATCATCATCATCATCATCATCGCAGTCAAAACGGAAGTGGTAGAAATCCTGTTCAATTCAATGTTCTTCTTAGCCTAAAATTAATCGGAAATCGAATACTGTGCTGAACAGTGAACATGGAAGACATCATCTTCGAAAGGAACGACGGTAAATTTTATTGCCGTCCCCCTCTCTCTGTCTCTGTCTGTCGGTAGGTCGTTCTGTCTGCCTGTCTCTATCTCTGTCTGTCTGTTTCTTTCTGTCTCTGTTTCTGTCTCTGCCTCTGTCTGTCTGTCTGTCTGTCTGTCTGTCTGTCTGTCTGTCTGTCTGTCTGTCTGTCTGTCTGTCTGTCTGTCTGTCTGTCTGTCTGTCTGTCTGTCTCTCTCTCTCTCTCTCTCTCTCTCATCAATCTGCCAACGAATGATCTAATGCCCGCTGCTGTTGCAACTCCCAATGTCACGCCGTCTCCCGTTTCAATTATACGGCGTTCGGCGTGTATATAATAATGTATATATCTGCGTCGTAAAACTAACCATGCCAATTACGTTTTCATTACCCGTTCGCTTGTGATGGCGACAAGGAGAGCCATGCAACCGGATACCCCTGAAGACGGACCAGCTTAAAGGAGCCGCCGAAAACGACGGCTAATCGGGAGAAGGCGAGAAGCGAGGAGCAGAGTATACACAGACGAAGCCAGGGAGAAAGAAGACGGGTAAAATAGTGGAGATGACGGTCGCTAAGTAGAACAACCATCGGGTTGTAATGTCGCAACGCAAAGGTTGCCATGGAAGGCAACGTTTAGTTCTGTCATGGTCGACTGTACCGATTAATGACTTTCCGATTCGACTTTGTGTTTCTTTGGCAGCCACTGTTACAGTACACCGTGAGGCATAAAAGGAAGACCCTGGAAAAATCGCTATTATTTTAACAATATTCAAGCAATGTCAATGAAATTTTAATTCAAGAATGATGCAAGAAAGACAGAATTATTAGGTAAAAGACCGTAAAATCAATCAAAAATAATATTATGTATAGTAAAAGTCTTCTTATTCTTTCTGTATAAGTAGATGATTTGTGTGCTAGCAAAGTTAATCGTAACGGCGAAGCTTTCTTTCTTCTGTTAATCGTTCTTTATGTGACAATTTATGCGACTTTCCACACTCAGCATACCTATGCAGTGCTTAAAATGTAAAAAATAAGTGCCTGCATAGACGTCCCTTATACCTTTTCAGGCATGCTGACCAGATAAGTGGCCGGGCTGCATAGAGATTTGAAAATAAGTGCCTGGACGCCGTCCATGACCGCCCTGTCACACTTTATGCCCTCAGTCTATGATTAATAGTCGAAACGTGATTATTAGCTGACTCTGCAAGTCTTCAGCCCAAGTTGTACCACGTACATGTACATGTATGTTAGTGTTACGGTCAACATCAAGCGAAATTACTGCAAAGCTCAGAATCATTTTCCAAATAAAGCAGCATGATTAAAATTGTAAATTGAGACACTATGGACCAGAACCCAGTTTTCAATTCCCGAGACGAAACGCCGCTGACTAAATTTATGAATAGGAAGAATGGAAATTCGATAGACGTTGCTTTGAGTGTTACCAGAAAACTCATTAGATTTATATTAAAAGTTAAGATAAGATAATTGGATAAGTCATAGGCTACATACATAGGGCCTACACACATTCATGTATAAAAAACACTCACATACTATTATACATGTATGTATGCGAATGTGTGTGCAACTGTGCATACATATGCATCTGTGCTTGCATGCATGGGTGTGCAGATGTTCATTTCTGTGTGTGCGCGCTCGCGCGTGTGTGTGTGGTAGTGTGTGTGTGTTTGCATGTATGTGTGTGTAGGTCTTTGTGTTTATGCAAATTAATTATTCGTGTGTAGCACGACGACGATTAGGTAGACCTACGATTTGCTGTGACGATTCCCTTCATTGTAGACTTATAGGTTTTATTTATATCAAATGAAATCAGATACATCAGATAGTGGTGGCGTCGTTGCCTTGAAGCCGGAAGGTTCGAGGTTCGAATCCACCTCGCCGTGTATAAGGACCTTGGGAAAGTCCTTCACTCACAATATTGCTCAGCGCTTCGGCGTGAAACGGCGATGCAGTGTCCGCTCTGCACTAGGGAGCGCCTCTGAGTAGAGAGAGAGAGAGCTTGAAGGGACGCTATAACAAGTGCACCTACAAACAAAAAAACAGACATCCAGATTGGATCAGACCAAAACCTGACTTTCCTCCACACTGATCAGGTCTCAAGTGACAGCCTATCAATAAGCTGATCTCCGCAACCTTTGGCGCTATAAGATTCTCGAGATAACGATAACTGTTACGAAGAAAACGATTACGAAGCAATATCACATGATAGGATAATATATAGTTTAATGGAGCAGCATATAATCAGCACAAATCAGCATAAATTTGCATAAATTTGGCATAAATTTGGCATAAAATTGGCATAAATTTGGCATAAATTTGGCATAAATTTCCATAAATTTGGCTGACCCCTCGACTGCGATGGATTACTTCCAGGAAGTTCCAGCCGGAAGGACAAGAAGAAGAAGATATAATCAGCAATTCAGCATAAATATTATGGTGTTAATTAACCTTACCATCGCAATGGGTGTTCCCTTTAAAGTCCACGACCCAATCTATTCTTCGTATACTTTCCTATATCTATCACGCAACTATAAAGTCTCACCTGTTCAAGATTTCATACCTCGACTCACCTGATCGAAAACCTTTGTCTTCATATACTCTAACAAGTTATTTGAATATTTACTTTTTACTCATGGAGCATATTAGTGAAATGCTAGTTAGGTTGTGTCAGTTACAGTGCTAAAAGTGTAAAACAAATAAGTGCCTGGACGCCCCTTACCTTTCCAAAAGAAGTGCCAGGACGCCCCTTACATTTTCAGATGTGCTGGCCAAAAAATATGTGGCGGGACGGCATGGAGATTTGAAAATAAGTGCCAGGACGCCGTCCATGACCGTCCTGCCACACTTTAAGCCACGTTTATCTTCTAGTAATAAGTTTTCCTGATTGTCTTTGTGTTTTACAGTAGTTTTATTAACTGAAGGGTGTCAGGCTCTTATATGCTATTGATTTTACATGACTACTGGGTGTCCCTGTTACCGGGATTCTCCATCACTTCTCAGTCTCCCCTTGATAAAAGCCTAACTAACAATGTTGATCCTTGTGTTCACTGCCATAACTGTATTATGTTGCTGGTTCAGGAAATAAATTGAATTGAATTGAATTGAAAAACCATTCAATTCTCGATTTAAATGATACATATATATAGGCTATGCCTACCTTAAAATGTGCACGTACTCTGAGTAATCTGACCCTCTGCAAACCGGACTCTTACCTTCTTCGAATTACCTTTTGGACAACCCTCCTGACTTGACGCAACGCTCGTGGATAATGTGTTACCTTGCGGATGGCTTTAAAGGAGCGCTTTAGAAGTGTTGTGAACTTGTGATCGTGATTACGATCTATGGCTATTACAGTGAAGTGCTTAGTGTAGTTTAGTACGCATCCATTCGCTAGATGTCACCAAATGTTCCGCAACGAAGTGACGACCGCCAAATAATATCATCTGGAAATGGAATCACATCGGTAAATCAGACATTTTATTGTTCGTAGTAGACCAGGTATGCGTTCCGTCTTAACCTTTTATACAATTTGATATGTCTTAGGAATTTTCAAGTGTTATCTAATTATCTGTAACACACCTTACCTTTATGAGTCATTTCATTGTAGATCTTAATGTAATGTAAAATTTTGTAAATCTTCGAAAATTTAGAAGCGCCCATAAAAACTATAGGCGCCGCATAACACCGAAGTTATAATGCCTGTCAAACCAAGTCAGGACTCATATTGCGGACTTGGCCAATAGTTCGGCCTATAATTAGTTAGGTGGTGAAGCCAGATCCTTCCACTGTAGTAAAAGAAGGTTTTGGCTTCTCTGGTGAGATTTCCGTTCTCATTTTAACTCGCTCATAATAATTATTATTATGGTTGATCTGATTACTTTATCATTGTTATCGTCGTCGTTGTCGTCGTCGTCGTCATCGTCCTCATCATCATCATCGTCGACATCATCATCATCGTCAGCATCACCATCATCACCACCATCACCATCATCATCATCATCATCATCATCATCATCATCATCGTCATCATCATCATCATCATCATCATCGTCGTCGTCGTCGTCGTCGTCATCATCATCATCGTCATCACCACCATCATTATTATTATTGTTATTGAGAACCAATGTCAGACAAATGACTCAATGCGATGTATATTAGGCAAAATCAGCTCACGCGGTTTCTAAGTTCAGCACACATCAATACAAACCCTTCATCAGATTTCTCATGCAGCTTAGCAAATGTGTTCTTAGCCTTAGAAATGTTTACCCAAAAGCTTGGAAAGAGCTGGACCTACAATGTCATGTATGTTACTGAAGATACACTGAGCAACGAAACTGGGGCACAAACGTAAGAGCTTCACCCGTCCTGGAGATTTCCTCCCGTTTCTTGGGAACCTCTGGACTTGCTCTTGTTTCTTGGGAACCTCTGGACTTCCTCCAGTTGCCTGGGAACCTCTGGACTTCCTCCAGTTGCCTGGGAACCTCTAAACTTTCTCTTGTTGCCTGGGAACCTTGGGATTTCCAATATGCTTGGGAACCTCGGGATTTTCACTCCACCTGGGCAATTCTGGATTTAGTCTCATTGTCTGGGCATCTCGAGAGTCTAGATCCACTCATTGCCTTGGATCCTCGGGATTTCCACTTTGCATTGGACCCTCGGGATTTCTGGGCACCGCAAGGCTTAGTTTCATTGCCTGGGAATCTCTGGATTTGGTTTCATTGACTGGGAGCATCGGGATCTCTTCCCGTTGTTGTCTGCATTGGAACTAGTAATTTGAAAAACAACCAAAGATCTATAGTTATTGTTATTATCAGAGTGAGGTTTCTCTGTCCTCGATCACCCTGCATTTGGAATGTGGTCGATGTGAAGGGGTGACGGCAGGCGAGAGGGTCCCCGGACACCCTGCAACCCTGTTTGACCCCGAGGTGGTCGCCTGGTGCCTCGGGGTGTCCATCTGGTCAGAGATGTAGGTGGATGTCGTCTCCACAGAGTCCGTGTCATCTCTCGAGTCGTCCCTGGAACTGGATGTTAGACGTTTTCTCGATGCCACTGCTGCTGCTGCTGCTGCTGTTATTCCTGTTGCCATGAACACCGAGGCCGTGCAGCATCCCCGGTTGGATGAGGACGAGGAGGCTGGGAGGAGACGTTCGCGGTCCGAGAGCACGGTCATTCCAAGAGCGGTCTCGTAGGAAGGCAAGGACTCGGCGGATGAGGAGGAAGGCGATGAGGTGGACGAGGAGGAGAGCTGAGAGGATGAGGTGGAGGAGGAGGAGGACGACGAGGAGGGGGTTCCGCGAAAGGCTGGATTGCTGGACACGACGACTGGTATGGCGGACTCTTTTGGCGGCGGACCACAAGGCTCGAGGATGTCTTCTTGCATAGTTGAACTGGGATCGTTGCTCAAGGGGGGGTTCTCAGTGGAGACGGGAACAGCAATGGTGACGGTATCGGCAGGAGGAAGTGACGTCATTTCAAGGTCTCTTTCCTCTGACGCCAGAGGTCGCTGGGGTCGGGGGCTTTCCCCTCGTTTTGCTGCTTTCGTTCTTTCCCGTCTTCCTCGCTCCCTCGTTCCGTTCTCAAGCCAACTGAGTCGCCGACCGGAAGATGTCCCCATTGCGTTGCTGCACGACTGCGCATGCGCCGGCGGAGCGATGATATCCTGGTTTCCGGTTGAGGAGCGGTGAAGCGACGCCGTCGTCCACGTAGCGGATATCCGGTGAAGGTATTCGCCGTTGAGGCTGCCGTACGACCCGTCTGGGTTCACGAGGTATTGTCCTCGCCAGCCACTGGCCTGCAGCAGCGTGGACGAAGCGGAGATGCGAACGGCTGTACCGTAGAGCAGAGATCTGTCCCTGGGATGCTGCTGCTGCTGGTGGTGATGGGGTGGTTGCTGTTGGCAACGCATCTCCGACTCCATCAGCAGAGCCTCCGAGTAGCTGGGAACGATGGAGTTATTGCGAAGGATTGTCTTCTCCAGGTCGTAGTTATCTAGGGTGCTAGCCGCCCGGCTGAGCACCGCTCCCTGGGACCCGGGCGTTGGGGCTCCGGCGTGGCTGCCGAACCCGTAGCCGAAGACCTTGTGAATGTGGTAGTGGACGATGGCCGTCTTGTACTGGATGAGGACACGCAGCGGCCAGGACAGGAGAAGAAAGGACGCCGCCCAGAAGCTGACCTTGGAGACGTACCATGGGAAGCGATCGGCGCTCGTGAACGCCGTCATCTGACTTCGATAGTTGACGTTTACGAGATCGATACCTTCGCGGAATTCGATGTAGTCGTCGCGGTGGTGGTAGTCTTGGAAGAAACTCGATCTCTGCTGAACGAACTCCCTCTCTGCCTCAATGGACGCGAAGGAAAATCCCTTGGTCAGGTAAACACGCGTGGCCGGGTATTTCTCCAGATCGACCAATTTCTTCGATCTATCAACAACACCAACGGCCGAGTAGTTAAAAGCGGATGTGACGCAGCGTGAGTTGACTCGCTCGTAGTACGCATGCGCCGCGGTGTACGCCTCCCCGTTGCGAAAGCGGGTCATGTGACGTGCGCGTCTGACGTAATGGTAGCACACGATTTTCCACCAGACGACGGGGGGCGCCTGGCGGAACGCGGATATCCTCTGGTAGACCGTGTTTACATCAGCGCGGCATCGTAGGTCGAGGCGGGTGTGGCAGTGCCAGCATTCCACGAGGTAGACAAGGTAGAGCATGACGAGGAGGGACGCAGGGATGTAGATGTAAGACCCGTCGCAGGGCCAGGCTGGCTGCTGTGGAGGAAGAACCAGGGAAGAAGTAGTCGTGGTGGGTACCCGGGTCGTGGTGGTCGGGTACCCGGGCGCTGAGAGTGAGGGGTTGGCTGGGGATGGCCGGCGGACTGATAGCTTGCACCAGACGACTGCGGAGATGGAGGCGGAGATGAGGATGGTGAGGAAAAGGCATTTCGAGTGAAGGTCACGGCGGAGTGAGACAGCCAGAGATGGACTGACGGGCGTCTGTTCCTGACAAGAAGTTGATCGATATAGACGGTCAGAAAGATAATATTATATTATCATACGCGACATACATTCACAAATTCATTCATTTATTCATTCATTTATTCAGGCAATGAGTCTGTCAATCAGTCAATCAGTCAATCAGTCATTTAGTCGGTCATGCGCTCATTATTCATCTGTTCATTCATTCATTCATTCATTCATTCATTCATTCATTCATTCACCTTTAATTCATTTGTTTGTGTCCGTGTTTCATTAATTTACTCATTAACTCATCATTCACCCATTCATCCGCTCATTCATCCATCCATAACTCATTTATCCATTCATCCTTCATTCATCTTTCATTTAATCATTCGTTCATTCATTCATTTATTCAACCAGTCGATCTCGTTCATTCATTCATTCATACACCCATTCTTAATTCATTTATTCCTTTATTTATTCATCCTTCATTCATCCTATCATCTGTTCATTCATTCATTCATTCATTCATTCATTCGCTATTCAATTATTTATTCAATCAGTCGATTTCTCTCCTTCTTACGTTCATTCATATGCAACGATGAGGTCATCGTATAACTTTACCTCATCTGAGATGGATTGCAGACGACTGATCCTCATCATTATTCGCTCCTTTTCCTCCTCCTCCTCCTGCTGTTGATGCTGCTGCTGCTTCTGTTGCTGTTACTGCTGCTGTTGCTGCTGCTGCTGCTTTTCTCATGCATCACTTAACGTTGATCTCCTCATCATCTCCCTTCTTCCTTCTTCATCCCACCGCTTGCATCATCATCACATATCCTGAAAGAGAATCGGCCAACGTCGTACATTTGCATTTCCAACCTGTCCTATGATTTCTCGCGCCGACCGGTAATTGAAGGGTTAAACGAAAGGATCTCCTTCGCGTCCGTAAATCAATAGATTAACTTATATATAATATATGCATTATACTATAAATATATACAGGCTACACACACATATATATTTATATATGCATATATATCATGATTCACTTATACAATATATATACATGTATATATATTGTATTTATTATGTATATTTATGTTATATCATGCACTCAGGCTTTTTCGATTCGCATATTGCAGGCATGTTTCTGCTTTCTCGTCTGTGTATCTGCCAGTGTATCTGTCAGTCTCGCTGTATGTCTCTGCCGGTTTGGCTGTCTCTTTGTGTGTGTGTGTGTGTGTGCTTGTGTGTGTTTGTGTATGTTTATATGCGCACTTGTTATAGCGCCCCTTCAATCTCCAGCTACTCAGAGGCGCTCCCGAATGCAGAGCGGACACTGCATCGGAGTTTCACGCCGAAGCGCTGAACAATTGTGAGTGAAGGACTTGCCCAAGGTCCTTACGCGGCGAGGTGGATTCGAACCTCGAACCTTCCGGTTCCAAGGCAACGACGCCACCACTATACCACCGCGCCCCACATTTGTATTTTGGTTGTGTTGTAACGGGTTACTGTTTTTCATCCTAGTTGATAATAAATGAAGATGTTTGTATAATAATTATTATATAAAAATTATACCTTCGCACTTTTCGGACTGAGGCTGTCTTTCGCTATAAAACGAAAAGCCATCTTTCAGTCATCGCATAACTCTTAATATTTTGGCCTACCCTACCATGCTTCAATGTGCAATTCGGAGTGTTCTATAATTATAACTACGAATCTACGATAATACGGAGTGCATTATCAAATTACAAATGTCTTACACTGCATTGTCGGTTGGAAGAATCGCCTAATACTCTTTGATGAGCCGCAGACTCGGATCTGTTTAGTGAAATCGGGATCGATAAAAGTCTCCGATCGATTCGTGGATGAAAGAAGCGAGCGATTGAATCAAGAAATCCGTCATCAAACCAGCGAAGTGCGAAACGTGGAAAGTCACTTTTCGACGACAAGAGATTGCAGAGAAGAAAGTCGATTGGACGATTCTTCTACGCAAGAAAGGAGATAATAAAGAAATCGCCTGCACAGGAAGCGACCAATTTCCGCCTCGTGATTCGATAAATAAAGCCCGATAGATGTGCATGCACAACTGTGCGACTGTAGTAGGTAAGTAGATGATCTGTAGGCCTGGGCTACATTAGAGCCGGGAAAACGTCAACGCTTTATTATTATTCTGCAGTCATTATATATATATATATAATATATATATATATACATAAGATAAGATATATATATATATGTATATACAGGCAACGTTATGATCTTCTAATAGCAAGAAATCAATTGACTGTTCTGGTCAGTTGTAAGTCAAGGACTTGGCTAAGGTCTGTACACAGTGACAATCTCGTAGCAGGAGTATAGAATCTAAGCCCATAGACTTGAACCCGAACTACCCTCAGGTGTCAGTTATACATGTAAGTTGGCTAGAATCCACCTCAAACCGCCGCATGGTACAATATAATTATTCGATACAATATAATACAATTCAAAATAGTGTAATACAATACAATACAATACAATTATACAATACAATGCTATTGCTAGGTTTTCTACTACTTCTTTATTGCATAATCTCACGACACAACTTCAATTTAAGGCACAAGATTTGAAGTTTACATAAGTAATTATTATCAAAGCATTCATTGTCAATTGACTAAGAGACTATGGAGTGTATTATTTTAAGATTTATAACGCTACTCTGTGATATCTAATACTAAATGCAAACCTAATCTATATGCATAGGAACGTCCCAGGGCTTAAGTGGCTATTGTACTGCATTGTAGTGAATTGCATTTATAAGCTTAGTATTGTATTGTATTGTATACTGCGTTGTATTGTATTGAATTGCATTTATAGTATTGTATTGTATTGTGTTGTATTGTATACTGCGTTGTATTGTATTGAATTGCACTTATAGTATTGTATTGTATTGTGTTGTATTGTATTGTATTGTGTTGTATAGTGTGACTTGAATTTACTTGACTTGACGTTTGGCCTTGACGTTGTTCCGGCACGCGATTGCCGCTCATCTATGGAAAGTCTCCACCTCTATCTCATTGTATTGTATATATGAATTTGCAAGAATTTATATAGCGCCTCTTCCATTACTAGTTATTCATTGGCGATCTCAGATAGGCTACATGCACCATGCACAATACAAGCCTAACGAGATCATCGATATGACGGACAGAAAACAGATAATACAGAAATGCTGCTGTGTTGCAGAAAATTATTTCTACTGCATATAAACGTCTTTTATAAACATCCTGCAGACTCTGCTTTTAAGAATAGAGTCTGGCGAGCAACAGTCGATATCTTGACCGATGTATATCGGGAGTTATAATGCTGGCCTTTGGCACGGGAAACTGCCAGACCGGTGGCCAGAACGGAAAAGGAATGACACCGAAGGGGTTCTTTCGGATGACCGATCGACAATCGATTGACCATCATAAAAACAGGTTTAGGTTAAGGAAGAGAATAATTACGACTGAATCTACTCGTTCTATATTGACCCAATCTGACATTGAAGCATTGGAGACGTAGAGAGAGAGAGAGAGAGAGACAAACAGACAGACAGACAAATACAGAGATACAGAGACAGAGACAGAAATACTGAGATACAGTGAGAGACAGAGAGAAACAGAAGACAGACTGACAGACAGAGATAGAGATAGAGACAGAGACAGAGAGGAGAGAGAGAGAAAGACAGAGAGAGAGAGAGTAAGAGAGAGATAGAGAGACAGACAGATAGAGACAACAGGAGCAGAGACAGAGAGAGACAGTCTCAGACAGAGACAGACAGACAGAAACAGAGAGAGACAGAGAGACAGAGAAACAGAGACAGAGATAGAAACAGACTGAGAAAGATACAGACAGACAGAGAAAGACAGAGAGACAAAGATAGAGACAGAGACAGAGTCGTGTTTAACGTGGAAGACGGGCTCCACGCGGCCGAACTACCAATGATCTGACGTTACTTTGCTTGGACTGTTTCTTGATGACCAATTAGCGTCTGCATGCGGATTCTGCCTTGCTTGCATGTCATGAATCATCTTGTCAGAGTAACTGCTATCTCTTGATTCGTCTTTGATTGTGAATTACAGATTTTAAAAAACCTTGGAGTAATGGTCATAAAAATAATGACAATAACAGTAAATAACTGTCTTGTGTTCTCTGGTATACTGACTTCAAGAATGTTTCTTCATTCATTTGTAGCAAATCCTGCAAATCCTGCAAATGCTTTCTCTCGCTCTACGAGGCTTACGTTGGAGAAACATAATCGTAGTATTGTAATCGTAAAATTATATAGCACCACTTCGAAAGAAACTCATCAGAGGCACTCCCGACCTGCACCGAACCACAATTAAGGAGGCTGGTTTTCAAACGCTTTGGGAAAAGGAGCAAAGAAAGACAAAGAAGTTCATTACGGATAGTACTATCGGTAACTTATTCCAGAAAGATCAACCGCCATAGGCGTAGGAGACGGGGGTCCAGGGGGGGCAAATGCCCCCCCAAATTTCGGGCAAGTCTGATTTTTCGGGCAAGCAGACCCGAAAAAATAAAAAGTTTTTTTTCAAAAAATGTACTTCTTTATTTTTCCGGGTCTTTTTGCCCGAAAAGTCAGACTTGCCCGAAAAAAAGGTCGTCAGGCAAAAAGTAACGGGAAATTTCAGAAGATTTCGGCCGGATGACTATAAAAAGGTCGTCAGAATTTTCGGGCAAACGTAACGGAAATTTTTCTTAAGATTTCGGACGGACGGAAAAAAATTTTTCGGGCAAAAGTCTCATTTTTGCCCCCCCAACGCTGAAATGTCCCCTACGCCTATGTCAACCGACCATTATAATTATGTACATTAATTGTAGGCTACATGTATTATAATAGCGAAGCTTTTATGCAGCACTGTGGTCCGTGGAAGTTCGAGCCATAGGGACAACCATGCAGCTCACCTCCGTGTTTCAGATATGATTGGTATACTGAGAAATCTAATATAATTACTTTCAAAAAGTTAACAATTTTATTGCTAAAGCAGGCGATTTTCAATTAATTTTACTAAACTGATGGATTCTATTCTTGTGCTGATATTTTTTTATCAACAGGTCATAATTAAGTAATTATTCAGCTTTCAAAGACTACCATAGGAAACTTCAGACCAAAGACATTTGCTGATATTCATTACATACCAGGTAGCAGAAAGTAAGCAATGAATAATGTAAACAAGGTAAGCATGATGCTTATCTGGACATTTTAACTAGAATTGGATAACCATTAATTGGAATTTAAAATGAGAACAAACAATTCAATTTTATTCAGTAATTAGTTATTTAAAATTATTGTCAATAAATTAGTCACCGATTGATAAGTTACTAAACAAATAATTGCCAAAAACTGCTATAATTATTAGCAGTCCAGTACACCCGTCCCTAGACTTTCACGCTCTCCAGTCGTAACCTAAATAAGCGACAATCGTATAGCCTGACCTTGAACTAAGCCTTTACCCTGACCTTCCCATGAGCCTTGACCAATGGAGGTAGCCTTCATGAGTATAATATTATAACTGATAAAGATTTTCAGGTATAAGCAAGTCTATCCACAGCATGCTACTTTTATCTCCAAACACTTATTATTACTATTACTCAGAAACTTATTAATATTACTCCATGGCACCGTAAAGACCTCTTCATACAGCTTTCCGTATATAATTAATCAGTGATAAGGTTAACGAGAGCTTCAGAGCACTTCCATCCAATGCAATTAGTACATGTCATTTTTGCGCGAGACACTAAGCGCACCTCATCGACTGCGTTATCAATATCCAGAGCTGCCATTAGTAACTGATTAAGCAATGCCTAAGATAAGTAACATGCGTGTTTACCGTTCCACTTTATGAGGCCTCTTACGGTCCGGTCTGCATGGCGCCATGTTGAAATTCGGACAGAAAGAAGTCCAGCCTTTGCATCGTGGCAGCACCGCGGAGGGGTCTCAGCAGGGACTGAGTAGGCAAATGCCCATTACACGGCGACCTTTAGGGGTCCAGGCTAGGTATTTATATATAGAAAGTATAATATTATTCATGTATTTTTTAATATATTTATGATATTGCAGTGGAAATTAACTACAGTCAGTTTAAATTTCAACCTAACAACTGAATAAAATCGTGTATTAAATATAAACATAGGATTGTATACGTAGAATTTGCATTTTTATCAATTTGTGTCGACCAGACTTTGCTTCTCATTATGCCTTAAGATATTCTGAGGACCCATGACTGCTCTGCCTATGGGTCCAGAATTTTCTCTCGTTAGTCCCGCATGCAATATTATACCCCATGCATTTTCCATGCCAAGCGATTTCATGAGTTCGGTCTGCTCCAAAGCTCAAAGCTCAATTAATTATCTTCGGAGTAACGAAACTAAAACACTGCGCACCTGTAATTTTCCCACTGCTGCCACCAGAGTGTTCCACCGCTGCTGCACACGCTGCTGTTGTTTGCCCCACCGAACAGGTAGAATGTTTAGAATGTGTACATCAATTTTTGGAACATGGCCGAAACGATCTGCCTCTGAATCTATAAAGGATCTCCGACGTGTGTTTGCGTATACACGTGCTTGTGTGATTGTGCTTGTGTGTGACTGCAGGTGTGCACATGTATGCAACTAAGCGTGGGTATACGTGTGTGGGTGCGTGTGTTTTGGTGGGTGGATGTGTGTACGTGTTTGTTGGGGGGGACTTGTTATAGCGCCCCTTCAAGATTACTACTCATAAGCGCTCCAGACTACAGCGCGGACACTGCATCAGAATTGTAATCTTATCCAGAATTGTAGTCTTATAGGCTAGATATCCAGCGCATATATCAGTCACCATCCAGCGCTTCAATGCCGTGGCCGTCCGCGGTTCTTTTGTCCAACCAGAATTTGTTGAATAATTATAATATTAATATATTATTATATAATATAAGTATAATATTATAACAATAATAATAATAGCATTATTACTATCTTTATTAATTGTGATATTATTAGTAATAATAAGAATAATTATAATATTTTAATAATAATAATTTCAATAGTAAAAACATTAAAATTGCAATAGCAAGAAATTAATTAGGCCTATAATTCTATTAACAGTAATAATAATAATAATAATAATAATAATAATAATAATAATAACGCTGACAAGGCTGCAGTGTTGTCTGCCAACACTGATCCACTCAATCGGGCAAGGTTGGGCGCGGTGACATCGCCCCACGCTGGAGACTGGCTCTCGACTGTACCCGTGGTCGCTTGTGGATTGGGTCTCAGCAATGAGGCCGTGCGAGTCGCAGTCGGCCTCCGACTGGGACTCGAACTCTGTACACCGCATCAATGTCAGTGCGGTGAGATCGCCGATCCGGGAGGCCACCACGGGCTTGTATGCCGACGATCTGCAGGGAGAGCTGCACGCCACTTCGCTCTGAATGACACTATCTGGAGAGCTCTTGTAAAAGCAGACATTCCAAGCTCTAAAGAACCACCGGGCCTGATCCGCACAGACGGCAAGAGACCGGACGGAGCAACATTGGTCCCCTGGGCGAGGGGCAGGTATGTCGCATGGGATGCAACATCCATCCATACCTGTGCTACCTCCTACCTCAGCATTACGTCATCAATGCCTGGAGGAGCAGCCGAACATGCCGCGAACCGGAAGTGCGCTAAATATTCAACCCTTCCGACCACCCATGATTTCGTCCCCATCGCCATCGAATCGCTGGGCCCCCTCAATCGGACAGGACGTGAATTCTTGATGGAGTTGGGGCGCCGCATGACTGCCGTCTCTGGGGACCCTCGGGAAACTTTGCACTTATTTCAACGTTTGTCAATTTGCACCCAGAGATTTAATGCCATAGCATTCAGAGGCACATTCGCACAACTCACCGGGGTCGAGGACGACTGATCTGTCTAATTTACACCAGTTTTAGTTGAACGAAACAATTAGCACATTATGCCTGTGTTTGTCAGGCGTTCTCTGTTCATCGCGCACAGTTAATTGATGTTGCACTGTTTGAAACGGAAATAAATGATTCTCATAATAAAAAATAAAATAAAAAAATAAAAAAATAATAATAATAATAATAATAATAATAATAATAATAATAATAATAATAATAATAATAATAATAATAATAATAATAACACACAAAAACAGCTCCAAGCATAATTTCTGTAAATCCCGAGGGATCCTAGGTACATGGGGTAAAAAAAAAATAATACAGTAATAATAACAGTGACCTGAGTAGCGTTAAAGTTACTTGCACAGCGATGATTAAGAAGCTTCCAGACTTCTAAAGTTCTAAGCAGCAGACTTCTAAAGCGCCACTCGAAATCGAAAGTGCAGATGATGAGAAGATGGCGGGCTACTTGTTGCCGTCACGTTCCTCATCCTCTAAGTGCATTGACATGTCACGAATTGAACGACGACGGATCTCGTCACGGGATGTTTGCATGCTGCTGTGCCGCAGCCAACACCAAACGCTAGATGGCATCTGTGTAGCATATATATATATATATATATATATATATATATATATGTGTGTGTGTGTGTGTGTGTGCGCGTGTGTGTGCGTGTGTTTGTGCGTATAGTTGTGGATGTGTGCATATGTGTATGCATGTAGTTGTGGTTGTGTGGGTATGTGTGAGTGAGTGTGTGGGTGTTTCCATGGTTGTGTGTGGTTATCTGTCTTTGTGTTGTTATGGTTTTGTGTGTGTGCATGTGTGCGTGGTTGTGTGTGTGTGTGTGGGGGGGGATTATAACTGCGTGTGTGTATGTGGATTTATGTGTTATGTCATTGTGTATGTAACTCTTTATGGGTGCGTGGTTGTGTGTGTGTGCATGTGTGCATGTACGTATGTGTGTGTCTGTGCGTGTCTGTGTGTGTGTCTGTGTGGTTGTGTATATGTGTGGTTGTGTGTATGTGCGTCTGTGAGTGAACGATTGTTTAAACTGCCAAAGCTGCTGCTATCTCAGTCTCTTGCTTCATGAAATAAATGGACAAAATGCTTTGAAGCCGCAATTCCCATCAGAATCGTTCAGTGACGTTTATGGAAAGAGAGGAGAGTTGTCCCTTGAGACAGACGCAGAGGCAACCTTGGTGGGACGCAGAAAAGAAAAAAACTCCCGGGATTGGGGTTCCATTTGGGGTTTCCATTTGGGGTTTCCATTTGGGGTTTCCATTTGGGGTTTCCATTTGGGGTTTTCATTTGGGGTTTCCAGTTGGGTTTCTATTTGGGTTCCATTTGGGGTTTCTACTTGTGATTTCCATTTGGGGTTTCCATTTGGGGTTTTCATTTGGGGTTTTCATTTGGGGTTTCCAGTTGGGTTTCTATTTGGGTTCCATTTGGGGTTTCTATTTGTGATTTCCATTTGGGGTTTCCTCTAAAAAATATGCCGATGATGAATCTACATGCATGTACAATCTCCAGTCAGCATGATCAATGGCCATTGGCCAATGACCACAATACGTCAATCCTTGTCTCTGTTTCTCTGTTTCTCTCTATGTTCTGTATCTATGGCCCTATATCTTCGTCTCTTTCTTTATCTCCATCCCTTACTCTCTCCCACTCCCTCTTTCTCTCTCTGTCTCTCTGTCTCTGTCTCTGTCTCTACCTCTGTCTGTCTGCCTTTCTGTATCTCTGTCTCTCTCTGTCTCTCTCTCTGTCTCTCTGTCTCTCTCTGTGCCTCACTCTGTATCTCTGTATCTTTGTCACTCTGTCTCTCTGTATCTCTGTATATCTCTCGGTCTCTTTGTCTCTCGGTCTCTCTGTCTGTCTGTTTCTGTCTGTCTCTCTCTTTTTCAATCTCTGCGAGTCAGCTTTGCCTCAGAGTTGCTAATATACTTTCTCTAAATGTGCTGATATATACGTCTGCGGTCTGTCTGTCTGTCTGTCTGTCTGTCTGTCTGTCTGTCTGTCTGTCTGTCTGTCTGTCTGTCTGTCTGTCTGCCCCTCATACGCTGCTGACCCATCTCTCTCATTTCCATATCTCTATTTTCAGATACCGACATTATGCATAAACGGATAACAACACACGCGCGCATACACTTATGCATAAGCACACATGCACACGGTCTCCATCTGTCCGTCTGTTTGTCTGTCTGTCCATCTGCCTGTCTGTTCCTGTCTATCTTTCTGTCCTTTGTGTATGCCTAAATTGCCTATCTGTCCGTCCGTCTGTCTTTCCATGTCTATATGTCCGTGTCTATATGTCCCTCTGTCTGTCCCTCTGTGTGTGTCTGTCAGACTACCTGTCCTCTCTCTGCCCCTCTCTTTGTATGTCTGTCAGTTCGCCCCTCTGTCTGCGTGTGTCCCTCTGCCTGCCTGTATGCTCCTCTGACTACCTGCATATTGTTTCGCATGCAGGGATAATTGGACTCTTGAGCTTCTACGTGGTAAACCATGACCGCGTAGTATGCACAGGAGGTCGATATGCGTTGGACAGTAAACCAATGAGATGAAGAATAGAAAGAGAGACAGCGGAAGACATGCAAGAAGACACGTAGTAGGATGAGAGGAAGGTAAACATGGCGGCAGAGGTAAAGAAGCAGATTGAGAGGGTGAGGCATAGACACACATGGGGAGAGACACACATAGAGAGAGAGACACATAGAGAGACACACATAGAGAGAGACACATAGAGAGACACACATAGAGAGACACACATAGAGAGACACACATAGAGAGACACACATAGAGAGACACACATAGAGAGACACACATAGAGAGACACACATAGAGAGACACACATAGAGAGACACACATAGAGAGACACACATAGAGAGACACACATAGAGAGACACACTTGTGCAGATCGTCAGAGACAGGGAAACAAAGACAGAGCGTGGCAGAGAAAGAGAGAGAAAAAGACAGACAGACAAAGAAACAAATAGAGAGAGAAGGAGACACACACAGAGGCAGACAGATAGCCATACAGACAGATAGGCAGAGAGATAGCAGAGGAAATACCATGCGCTGAGCCTATCTATCTCTTGTGCGTTGACCAGTGTCGGGCAGATAAGACTGGCGTATCTCGCACAGCCATCTATTGTCAATCAATACAAGCAGACGCCAAGGGAATAGATGAGAGAGGAGGAGGGGCAGGAGGAGGGGAAGAAAGAGGAAGGGGAAGGAGAGAAAGAAAGGAAGAAAAGGAAGGAGGTGGAGAAGAAACAAGAAGAAAGAAAAGACGCAAATGAAGAGACGGAGGAGAAGAAGGAAGAGGAGAAGGAGTAGAAGAAGGAATAGAGGAAAGGAGAGAAGAAGAGAAGGAGGAACAGAAGGAGGTCGAGAGGGAAGTGAATGAGATGACGATTGTGGCAAGAGCAGAGAGAAGGCAAAATGAAATCGGAGAATCAGGAGAAGAAGGAGGAAGATGTGTAAGCTTTTGTAGGAGAGGAAATGAACAAAGAAGATGATTGTGAAATTAGGTGGAAGGACAAGAGGAGCATGGAGTGGATTTTGAGGAAGAGGAGGAGGAGGAGGTGGAACAGGAAGAGGAATAGGAATAGGAAGAGGAAAAGGAAGAGGGGGAAGAGAAGGAGAAGGAGATGGAGGTGGAGAAGAAGGAGACGGAGAGAAGGAGAACGAGAAGGAGGAGAATGAGAATGAGAATGAGAATGAGAATGATATGGAGATGGAGAAGGAGAAGGAGAAGAAGAGAAGGAGGAAAAGAAGAGAAGGAGAAGGAGATGGAGAAGAAGAAGGAAAGAAGAAAAAGAGAAGAAGGAGAGAAGGAGACGGAGAAGAATGATTAGCAGAAGCAGGAGGTGTATAATGAGGAGGTGTATAATGAGGAAGTGTATAATGAAAATGGAGAATGAGTATAGCTAGTGAAGGAAGTGAGATGTGTATAGATGGGTCGTCAACTGATCACGCGATTTCTATGCTCGGTTGTTCACTCCGACACGGTCGCAACCAATTGCAAGTTGGACCCCTGACGACCGTTTTCATAAAGCTGCCGTTTGCAGGAGCGAATGGTTCTCTCCATCTCTGTCTCTCTTTGTCTACATCCCTCTATCTATGTCTCTGTCTACGTCCCTCTGTCTATGTCTCTGTCTTTGTTTGTCTCTCTCTCTGGTCTGTCTCTCTCTGTCTCTCTGTTTTTTTGTCTGTCAGTTTCTCTGTCTCTCACTGTCTATCTGTCTGTCTGCCTCTGCTTCACTCTTCTGTCTGTCTCTGCCTTTCTTTGTCTCCGTCTGTCTGTCTGTCTGTCTGTCTTTCTGTCTGTCTGTCTGTCTGTCTGTCTATCTGTCTGTCTGTCTGTCTGTCTGTCTCACTCTTTCTCGCCGAGAGATGGCTGACAAACGGTCCCATTTAAGCGCTGACCTCTTCTAAGCAACGGTCGCGTCTTTAAGCGTTGACCTCGCTTAAGCGCACCACTGCTGCGATTTCTCTTTCGTGTGTTTAAAAAAGACTCACATTAATTCAACGTCGACTGTGATGTCATGACAACGACAACGACAACGACATCGACTACGACTACTCTGTTGCTGATAACGACGACTGCAATGATGACGACGACGACATATAGTGCAACGTGAATTATGATGATGATGATGATGATGATGATGATGATGATGATGATGATGATGATGATGATGATGATGATGATGATGATGATGATGATGATGATGATCATGATGATGATGATGATGATGATGGCGATTGCAATAACGAGGACACCGACAACAACAACGACAACGACCATGACGATGATGACAACAACAACAACGACGAAGGCCCACAGAATTAATTAAAACCGGAAGTTCCAATTACCGTTTACACCAGACCCGTCCCTTCCCCTCCCAAAACGGTTTCCAAGCCGCGAGAGGAGACGGGCATTTCGAGTGCATATTTACGTGCTCTCATCCCGAGGCGTCGCCACTTGCACGTCGCAAAATTGCTCCACATAAACCTCACTCGAAGCAAACGGGAGCTAGATGATTCGTCTGCTGCGCATGCGTATAGCACAAGTGGCAGACGGCAAGCGCTGTGCAAACGAGCGTTGGAAGACAAATGCTCAGAGCGTCGCTTAGGGGAACGCTGTTTAGCGTGCGTTGTCACGCGCACGGTGTATGCGCGCTCTTGAAACACGGTAACCTGCATCGAATTATAGCCAGCCTTCCTCAGATGGTGAATATGGTGAATATAGTGAATACGCCTGCCGCAGGACCAGTGCTAAAAGTGTAAAAAAAAGTGCTTGGAGTCCTGGACGCCCCTTACATTTTCATGGGTGCTGGCCAAATAAGTGGCAGGACGGCATAGAAATTTGAAAATAAGTTCCAGGACCCCGTCAATGACCGTCCTGCCACACTTTAAGCCCTGAGCAGGACTCGTTGGTGA
Organism: Lumbricus rubellus; assembly: GCA_945859605.1. NCBI lineage: Eukaryota > Metazoa > Annelida > Clitellata > Crassiclitellata > Lumbricidae > Lumbricus > Lumbricus rubellus. The sequence continues at coordinate 25,586,256 of OX243824.1, read as the reverse complement.
ATGGGGAAAGGTGCCCGGAAACTATTCTCTTTCGTGACCTTGGCTGCACTTCCAAAAAAATTACGTTTGGAGTAACGTGGCTAACAACGTGGTGTATTAATACACCGTCGATTATGTATCGAGTAATTCTACGTTAATTTTACGTCCTGGGTTTGGTGGCTCAGTGATAACTTTCCCCAAATCACTGTGGCAATAATTTATTACCGGGGATTATTATGTAATTGTAATGTATGTATATTAATAAGTAAGTTTGCACGTATAATTTTTTATTGTGTGTGTGAGTATCTAAAACTACACTATTAATTCTTGTGTACAAATTTTGTAGTAGGCCTAATGTACGCACGTAATTATGGAGGTCAATGTGCACGCATGTATGCATGAATCTATGTATGTATGTTTGGATGTATGCACACTGTAATGCATTTTGTGAGTGTATTATGCATGCATGTATCCAGGCACCCGCAATATTTAATGTGACGCCTTTAGCTACCCCAACAACGTTGCAAAGGCCAACACTTTGTTCCCGAGTTTCCCGTTAACACAAGTGGTTGCTGAGACCAGATATTGGAATTTAAAAGGGCAGATATGACACTAGAGTAGGGTTTTAGTATCCGAAACGAAGGACGTCCATCGAGAGTGTGTATAGTGTGTACCCGGGTTCGTCTGCTGTCTACAGTGAATTCGTCCTTCATGTCGATCATGCAGAAGTGCGTATATATAGCTTGTAAATGACTCTCATTGTCAACGGACTTTTGGAGAGCTAGACGTCGGATGTATGAGCACTGAACTAATAGGCAAACTGAAAGGCCCTCAGGTCCTCAACTACAGAAACCGCGGGGGAATGCTACAAATGTGCAATAGTGCGCAAATTAATGCATTAATGCAAGAAATACCGAAAGAAACAGTGCAAAACTAATGCAAGGATAGCAACGTCAAGTGCTACAGAAATTAACGCGCCCTTTATTAATTGCACAAACCGATTGCACAGAATTGATGCCGTGATAAGGTTCACTATTAATTAATGCGCGTATTGAAGAGTCTAATAAATAGGTTTACGCAACAACAGGATCAACCGACAAAGAAAAATACATAGAATGCAAGAATTACCAAATCAATTAATGCACCAAAGATTCGCAATTATGTCTTTTATAACGTTCAGTGTTAGTCAAACAATGCACATGTTACTAGCCTACTCATAAACAATGCGCTGCTCGAAAACAATAAGAAGACAAAGACTCACCAATAAAAGGAGTCAGATTTGAAATAATATGGCACATACAAATCGATCTACTTCAGTTTATTAATCGCCAATTAATCGAAAGCTTAAATACAAAGATGAAGTGTTGAAAGGCCAACTCAGAGATTGAAATGTCACTAAGAAAACATCGAATAGGAAAGAGTTTGCGATTAGTTGCAAGTTCTTATTGAGCGTCAATTTAATGGATCTCATGGTCACTTTGACATCCATTACAGTTCATCTACAGGCGCCAAACAGTACACGAGGTTAGCATAGGTTCATCATATATAACGACTGGATAACTTAGCCTCTACAGAGCACTCAGCACATTCATTTTCATCCGCATCACTAATCAAACCTCACGAAATCAAATTAATACTATGGATCTAAATTTCTATGCGAAAGCAATAGATGATGATGAGGAATTGACAATGACGGTGACGATAACGATGACCACGACGACGACGACGACGATGATAATGATGATGATGATGACAACAACGAAGAAAAAGAAGATGAAGATGATGATGAAGATGAAGAAAATGATGACGAAGAAGGAGAAGAATAGGAAGAGTATACGAGAATGATAGGAGGAGGAGGGGTGAAAGAAGTCGAAGAAGAATATAAAATAGGAGGAAGAAGAAGAAGAAAAGGGAGAAGACGACGAAGAAGAAGAGTATGAGAAAGAAAAGAACAAGAACTGAAACAAGAACAAGAACGGGAACAAGAAGAAGTGGAACCATAAATAAGCACGGGGATTCAGCATTTGGAACGCAGGTGGTGAAGCAGAAATCTCTAAACGCCATGGAGAACGGTATTCATTACATTGTCTGTGATATATTGTTGCCAGGTCCTGCAGCCAGCGAAGGCAGAAAGCTAGCGGCAACGTTGACGAAATATTGCAACTGTTTGTCACGCCCACCGTAATACGAAAATGCGTTTCCTGGTCGACAGAATGGCCGTGGTTTAGTCATAAAGGGAGAACATTATATTTCTACACAACGTCTTTTATTTGCTGCTATTAGCAAATGACACCCGTGGGAGAAGCCGAAACATCTCATTAGCATAATACTTAATGTCACTATATTATATAAATGTTCGCATTAATGTGATTATATACGTATGCAGCGCCTCTCGGATTCCTGTATGTTGTATGTACGATTGTACGTATGGCTGCATGTATTTATGTATGTAATACTATGTATGTATGTATGTATGTATGTATGTATGTATGTATGTATGTATGTATGTATGTATGTATGTATGTATGTATGTATGTATGTATGTATGTATGTATGTATGTATGTATGTATGTATGTATTTATGTATGTAATACTATGTATGTATGTATGTATGTATGTATGTATGTATGTATGTATGTATGTATGTATGTATGTATGTATGTATGTATGTATGTATGTATGTATGTATGTATGTATGTATGTATGTATGTATGTATGTATGTATGTATGTATGTATGTATGTATGTATGTATGTATGTATGTATGTATGTATGTATGTATGTATGTATGTATGTATGTGTTGTTGTGTGTGCGTGCGTGCGCGCGTGCGTATGTATGTATGTATGTAGGTAGGTAGGTAGGTAGGTAGGTAGGTATGTATGTATGTACGTATGTATAGGCTAGTTATTGCGCGTGCATGGTTGCTATAAGCATAGAAAAAGCGAAGGGAAGAGATAAAGACTCTTATCACAGCATTAAGCCAACCATACGGTGTCTTTAAATATGTTCAGCGCTATGCATCTTTCTTCTGCTTTTGATCCTGCTTTTCTGCCCGATGCGTTCCTTTGTATTTCACTCACTTTTCTTCTGGATAATGCCTCAGGCATTTATTTTGTCTTTCTTTGCCGTAGAGATATAAAGCGCCCACTGTTTGATGATGTCGGCATTTTTTCTGCCTTTGATCGAGTTTCCCGCCTATACTTTACCTCGCTCTTCCAACGTTTTTCTTCCGACATTTCCCCATTTTTCTGCCTTCAAGCGCCGTTTTTTCCCGGTCATTTCTCTGCAAGCCGCCGCTGTGATTTATCAGACTTAAGTCATTTCAAAGTCTCATTAGATCCGAAATCGCTGTGCATGTATGCGGTGTATATATTGCGTTGCATCTTATATGTGAGCAATTTCTCCTGCAGAAAATACAATTTATCAATGCGTACAAGACTAACGACAAGCTTCCACGTATACGATGCAATAAACCCTTCTACTGGCATCAGCGTACAGCTAAATTATCGCAATACCAAAGGACCGTATACGCCGGGGCGATAAAAACATCAGGGGAGCATTCCATAAAATTTCTCCCGATTCCAAAGGGAGCGTTTCATCATTCGTCGTCGGACCACGTGACCTTGATCGAATTTCTTAAAGGGACCGTTCCTTTTCTGGTGTCTCATTTATACATAGCTCAGTTGAAAGCTTTTGGCAAAAAGAACGGCGTCGATCTTAGAAGACAAAAGCATCTGTATAAGGGCGCCTGTCTGGCGTGTTGATTGGCTATATCATGTGGCCAGTGACTTTGGGCTTATCAATGGCTATTTTCGGGATGAAAATGCTAGATAGCCAGAGATGTTTGCATTGAAGGGTGTACGCCACGCATACACACGTGTTAACAACAGCAAGAGAAATTATAATATTATAATTTATTATTATTCCGTCACCATTATTATTATTATTTTTATTAGTTTTATTATTATTTATTATTATTGTTGTTATTATTGTTATTATTACTATTATTATTATTTTTTGCCCGAGGTAGAAAAGATCCCTCAGGCTATAAATGATTAAAATCTATTAAAATCTATTATTATTATTATTATTTTTGCCCTGAGGTACTTCATTCCTCCAGGGACTTATGGACTATTATTAACTGAAAAATGATCGTCTGGTGGGTCAGGCCTCGTCTTCAGGGTGTGAGACAAAAGTACCTTTGAAAGCGACCAGGTTGAAGCGTTGAATACAAATGGACAGACGTTGAAAAAGAAAGAAAGCTTCACGTCTGTCACCAGTGATAGAAGAGATGCGGCTGCCAATTTCATTTATGAAGTCTTATTATTATTATTATTATTATTATTATTATTATTATTATTATTATTATTATTATTATTATTATTATCATCACTATTATCAATATTGTCACTAGCCAATGTTATTGTTATTGAAAGTATACCCCTTTTCAAAATCGGCCAAAGGTTGGCGAAAGAGCCCGCAAAGGCCAAGGCGTTAAAGCTCTGAATAAGAATAGAAAGTCTTTGGAACAAAAGGGACGTCTGTCTCATAAAAATTATCGTCCGACGCCTGCGACAAGTGACGACCCAAATCAGACAACAGAGAAATTCCTCTTGAATTGATGGGACCGAGCGTCTCCATGCAGGGCCAGCAGGATGAAGTCATGTGAGGCTGTAATTGACAGATATTTGTTTTCCTTTTTGCTCTCTGCTATTTCTGCTGCTGCTCCTGCGTAACAGCCGTCGCCCGCAGATACATGTAGGAAGGTGCCAGGGTGTCGACCACGGTGACATCCCATATGAGACAAGGGATAAGGGTGGTGCCGACCGGTCTCCTCCCGTCCGAGCGTAGCTTGCTACGTGGTTAATTCCTTCACCGCTGGAAAGCCGGTGTTGATAATAAGACTGCAGTGGATAAGATCGTTGATGGATATTTTATTATTATTATTTTTCTTTATACACAAGACTAGATGCATCTCTGAGAAGGTCTCTTCAAGAGGCGCTATATAAATTCTCGGAATGAATGAATGAAAAGGAGCGGCAATACAGGATGCATGCATGTATGCATGCATATGGACATTTATATAGCGCAATTACAGTAACCTCAAGAAGACGCTTATTGTAGCTATAGTGCTATACTAGACAGTTCAAACACAAGCGATATACAATGTAATTGACTTATGAGAATGTTTCACGACATGCATGCGGTGCAGCCTCGCGAATTGAGGTTTCAATAGATGAGAGGAAACGTTGCATGGGCTTACATCAATGTACGCGAGCGCGGGACTATCAGGTCCCCACGAGCAGTAGAGCGCAAGGATTGACGACCTGGTTGGTTTTTAGACAGGAACACAAGGCTCCCTCATGTACTCTGGGACCAGGCCAACCATTGACGCTCGTCTCATGATGACGATCCTGAATGTGATTCTGTACGCGACAGGGAGCCAGTGCGGCGAATCAGCATAAATAATTTCACCCTTGCTGCAGCATGTGGGGCAAACGAAACACATAAAAGCACCCAGATTCGGTGGTGAATTCCCCAAATCCCATCCACACTCCCCACAAACAGCGAAACGACACAAGCATAGATCACCATCAAAGATCCTATACCTCAGCGGCGGCACGCGCAAGCTCCACATCACGCTTAGCGCGGCGCAGCCACGACGAAACCCTTGCGGTCCTTCTTAATGCCTGCAGTCGCTACCCGGCCAGCACTCATCCCAAGGGACCAGTACAGTAACTCGCCTCCTACCTGCCAGCCAAATCGCTGCCACGCCTCAACCCCATTCCCATCATCCCCGGTGGGACCGCAGCAAAGTCTGGCCGTAACAGACCCATAAATTGTGCTTCGCGCCGAGGATTAAGTGATGGCATTATGCATCGATACGCTAATCCGGACTAGCTTAATGCACGCCCGTTCAGATTGCTATGTATGGGCGAGCGCGCCGTATATATATGAAAACCATTTTGGGCGCTATATGATTTTGGTCGATACTGCGGTGGTGCAGCTGCGGCATTCTCGCCTATCTTATCATCGGTACATCTCGAAATGGTTGTCATTCCTCAGGGATTCGTCCATCATTCATTTCTTTGACGTCGAAGTATAGAACGTACATAATATACGCACTTCCCCATTGGTCGATTATTTCAGTGAAAACTGCAGATAAAAGAATAAAAGAATAAGAGAGAGATAGAGAGAAAAAGAAATAATGTATACATTTTATTTATGCGCATACGCATATTCATGTGCCTAAATAGATAGATAGATAGACAGACAGATAGACAGACAGACAAACAGACAGACAGACAGACGGATGAATGTTGGGATAAATGGATGGATATAGCGAGCGCATGAGTGAGTCTGTGAGTGAGTGAGTGAGTAAGTGACACAGTGAGTCAAACGAAGAGAAAACAAGAGAGACAGCCAGAAAAACGGATAGACAGAAACACAGTGAATGATATAGAAGGAGGGGGATAAAGTTTGTGTGTGTGTTTGCGTGTGTGTGAGAGAGATAGAGAGGTAGAGATAGAGAGAGACAGAGACAGAGACAGAGATAGAGAAAGAGAGAGACAGAGATAGAGACAGACAGATACAGAGAGCAAGCGAGCGAGAGAGAGAGACAGAGGCAGAGACAGATACATGTACAAATCCGGAGACAGTGACAGAGACAGACAGACAGACATACATACACAGAGAGAGCCAGAGAGAGAGAGACAAAGACAGAGACAGAGCAAGCGAGCGAGAGAGAAATAGAGACAGAGGCACAGACAGACAGACAGAGGGCGAAAGAGAGAGACCGCGGTGGCACGGTGCAGGAGAGAAATGGTTGGCATAGAAATGCGGAAACATGGAGAAAGGATGAAAAGTGTTCTGTCACTGCATGGGAGAAGTGGCCGTAGTTAGATTGGAGGCAATGACAAATAGGACATGGAATTGGACGATGATTGAGACGAGGGCAAAAGATGAAACGGGTATGGAGGAGAAGAAGGAAAAGGGCATAAAGTATAGAAAGAAAAAGATATGTAAAGAAAGGAAGGAAGCAGAAACAGCGGCATAGAGAAAGTGAGATAGAGAATGAGGGAAAGGGAGACAAACAGAGTGAGAGATGACAGAGGGAGACAGACAGACAGACAGGCAGGCAGACAAACAGACAGACAGGCAGACATAGAGAGGACGGTGGAAAGAGGAATGGAGGCATGCAGACTGAGACAGACAAACAGACAGACAAACAGACAGACACAGACATAGATTGTTGGGAATGGATGAAAAGAGAGACACCGCGCTCAACGGAAATTAGGTTGTTCGAGAGGCATTCAGAGAACAATTTAGTAAAAATTCTCTAAAATTAATGATTTCTTAGTTCTTACTACAAGACAGATACTTGGTGTAAAAATCCGTTTCTTCAACATTACGGAAACGCTCACAAGTCATCATAGTAGCCTACACGCTTCAGGCACATTCACCGACGTTAAAGACAGACTGACCAGCTTAAAATGCTATCATCTGACACTTCTAGCCAGGCGTTTCACGTACTTACACCGAGCCCTCTTTTCTCATTTTATAATTGTGTTTTTCTCATCACTTATGTCTACCCTTCAACTCATGCATGCCATAATTCTAGAAAGAACCTTGAGGTAATAATAATTGCCCAATGCTCCATTAGCAATCGCCACACTCAAGATCCAAGACAGCGCATTATCTATTCAAGCAGGTAGCTTTCATACGGAATACAAACTGATGAGCTCTTTGAAAAGAGATTGAGGTCAAACGGTCAAGTATTCTGGTTTCAGTGGATTAATTATTGGTGCATGAAGTGATATACTGGCTCCCTGCTGTAGATAATTACGCCCTCTGACACGTCATGCCGAAATTGCCGGCGCTGCCAAAGCGCAAATAACGGCTCTGTCTGTAAAGGTCTTGAGCGGGAGTTTGAGCGCTCCTCTGTCGTATATACGGAGATATGCAACAGCCTTGCTGCCACGCCTAGGCTCAAGCTCATAGTGCCTGTTAGAAGATTCACTTTTGTTCTTGAACAGTCAAGAATGCATTTGTTTACAAAATACATCAATCAATATATCAATCAATCAATCTATCAACCAATTAGTCAATCAATCAATTAATCAATCACTCAGTCAATCAAATCAATCATCAATGAATCAATAAATCAATGAACCAATCGATCAATCAATCAATCAGTGAGTTGTTTGATTGATTGATTGATTAATCGATCAATCAACGATCAACCAACCTATCAATCAATCAGTCAGTCAGTCAGTCAATTTGTTTAAAAAAAGTAAATTAAGTCGACAAAGACGCAACTTAAACAGACAAAGGTGCTTCACAACTCTTGCAATACAGACATCGCTGACTTCGAGTAATGTTCAATTTGCGAAATGTCTTGGAACACGCTTGGCCAATCAACCAATCAACTAAAATTTATATAGCGCACCTTCACGATTTCTCCTCAGAGGCGCTCCCGACCCAAGCCAGGCAGAAGAAAGCTGTACTGAGTAACATTATAGTCATACATGTAAGTATACACCGTCTTTATGAACTGACAAGGCGAAATATTCAAATATTGTTTCGTGTTAAACAGATCTACATTTTGGCGAATACTGCTTCATATTCTTGCTGTCAAATGATGCTCACTTCACACACATGCAGAAGTGTTCTTGCTGCCAACTTGAAAACTCATTTCCTCCCTCTGCACCATTGAAGTCGGTTGCTAAGACAAATGAATCCAAACATCTGTTATTATTACAATACATGTATGTTTGCGGTTTCAACCCATGCATTCTCTCTGCCATAGAAATTATTATTGCGTTGAGAAGTCGTGGGAATGCCTGAGAGACTCTCCTGTAAAAGACACTTGAAAGTTTTCGATTGCATCCGCAGCAACGTTGACCTTTCTTCGGGATTCGCCATAATGATATAATTATAGTGTAGAGTAACTTCGGGATTCGCCATGGTGTTGTGTAGTGTTACTTCGGATACACCATGGTGTAGACTAATGTAGTGTAACTTCGGGATTCGCCATGGTGTTTTGCAGTGTTACTTCGGGATTCGCCATGGTGTTGTGTAGTGTTACTTCGGATACACCATGGTGTAGACTAATGTAGTGTAACTTCGGGATTCGCCATGGTGTTGTGCAGTGTTACTTCGGGATACACCATGGTGTAGTGTAGTGTTACTTCGGGACTCGCCATGGTGTAGTATAGTGTTACTTCCGGATTCGCCATGGTGTTGTGTAGGATATTGTTAAGGGCGCTATATAAATGTCCATATACACATGCATATTCATATGTTTGCATATGTTACAGGCAATGTGTAAAATCAGGGATTTTGTAAAATGCCTGAAATTTTTAGGCAATTTGTAAAATCCCCAATTCACTCGGGCACTTTACACAATCCCTGAAAAAAACAGGGATTTTGTAAAATCCCTGAAATCTGAAGCTGAATATTTGACAGATTGCCTGAAACGAAATGACGAACATAACTGAACGTTGCCATCGACTGTTGCGACTCACTTTCTCTTTGAAATATTGAAGTAAGTAAGTAAGTATGGTTATTCTAATATCCAGGTTTATTATATCTATGGTTCTGCGGGCCATAAGTCAGCCTGTCTATTTAATTTTATATCAGTGATTTGTTGTCGCAGCAATTTTAATATTACCGAAATTGAATTTAAATTAAACAATTTCTGTCTATAAGAACCTCTGCTCCAGGTACTTCATCCTCAGACAACAATCCATCTCATCCAAGTACCTCAACCACATCCTCATACATCAACCAGACAGGTCTTTCCACATCAACAGAGGTAGCAGTCATCAATGGATCAGGTCTGGGTACATCGGAACAGCACAATCTCGACAACCAGCCTGTTTTGCTGGAAGATGTCATGGACAAAAATAGTTCAGCTCTGGAACAGAATCGTGTTACAATTAAAACACAACGTAAGCGAGCTCGGGATGCAATGGTTGATCAGGCAGAGCGTATGGTAAAGCGTAGCCGAGTGACAAACGTTGCTGCAAACACAGGAAACAATATCACCATAATTATATATTCCCCTTGTTGACAGAGGCCGGGGAGATCCTCGAAATACAATGGGTGTTGTTTGTGAGCGTGACAACAACGACCTCTACAGAATCGCTGTAAGGGCTGGAATGTTGTCCGGGAAATACTCCCGTAATCAATTTGATTTGTGTGCCCACAACCTACTAACTAACAATGACATTTCAACAGAACAGGAAGTAGGACTTCGAAGTGCTGTTCAATTTGAATCCAAATGTGGTGGGCAAGGTTTTTTTAAATGCAACTGTTCAGGGACTGGACGCTGCAAGACAAATAGGTGCAAATGTTTCAAAGCAAAGGTCAAATGTAACAGTCGATGTCATTCGAGTACGTCATGTGTAAACAAAAACTGATGTAGCCGTTTAAAAACTGAACTAAAAATGAATTTGGAACTGAACTTAGAAGAAACATTCAGGAGGGGTGTCGACAAGTAATTTTATGTAGTATTAAACTTTTTAAAATGTAAGTGGTAGTGCTGTTAGTATTCGATTTGTTCATAGCAGTTTACAAATTTGAAAAAAATTTAATGTATTATAGATGACTTTAACTAATTAACTTTGAAAATTAAAAACTAAAATTCGAAAAATTAAATTGAAGTAGGCCTAAACAAAAAGGCATTTGACAGCGTCCAAAGACCTGTGGTGTGGAACATCCTCGCACAATATGGTATACCAGAGAAGGTTATAAACATCATAAAAGAAATGTATAGAGAAAGCAGGTGTGCAGTAAGAACGGAGGGGAAACTAGGAGAGTGGTTTCAGATCGTCACAGGGGTGCGTCAGGGTTGCATCTTGTCACCATTGCTATTCCTGATAACGATCGATTGGGTGATGAGACGGAGCACAAAAGATGGAGAGTGTGGACTGGAGTGGAAAGGAGCCGGAAAGCTGGCGGACTTAGACTTCGCAGACGATATAGCACTACTGGAGGAGTCTTGGGGAGGGATGAGTAAACTCACGAACAGTGTGGAGAGAGAGGCGGGTCTGGTCGGATTAAAGATCAACACCACAAAAACAAAGATTATGAAAATAGGAAAATGGATAACGACGGAGAACATCAAAGTTGGGGAGGATGTGCTGGAGGAGGTGGAGCACTTCTGCTACCTGGGAAGTGCAATTTCAAACAATGGCAGCTGTGATAAGGAGATTGGAAGCAGAATGGGAAAAGCCAATGCCACATTTGGAAGGTTGAACAACATATGGAGGAACAAAGGACTCAGTATAGTAACAAAGACAAGATTGTATAGAGCTTTGGTATTGACAACGTTGCTGTATGGGGCAGAGACATGGCCTATGACAAAAGCCAATATGAAGAAACTGGAGGCAGCACATCATCGTTGGCTGAGAAGGATATTGAAGATCACTTGGAGGGACAAGATCAGAAATGAAGAAGTAAGAAGGAGAACATCTATGGAGAAACTGGAAGACATGCTGAAGAAGATGCGTCTGCGTTGGTTGGGTCACGTACATAGATCGGAAGAGGAAAGAAATCTAAAGCAGATACTGGATTGGACGCCGACGGGATGGAAAAGGAGTCGAGGAAGACCCAGAAAGACCTGGCGAAGCACGGTTACTCAGGATTTGGAAGGCGGCGAAATGACGTGGGAGGATGCTCGGATGGCTGCGGAAGACAGGATAACGTGGAGAGGCTGTGTCGCCCGATGCGCTGCCAGCGCGAGGAAGGACTAAGTGCTAAGTAAGTAAGGCCTAAACTAAAGTGGCTTGTTTCCATAATAAACAACGATTATGTTCATTTGGGTTTCAGGCAATCTGTCAAATTTTCAGTTTCAGATTTCAGGGATTTTACAAAATCCCTGTTTTTTTCAGGGATTGTGTAAAGTGCCCGAGTGAATTGGGGATTTTACAAATTGCCTAAAAATTTCAGGCATTTTACAAAATCCCTGATTTTACACATTGCCTGTAACACATACATAATATATCTAAACATTTATGATTATAATATCGCTCCATACATTATCTCAAGAGGTAAGTCTCTGATGTTCTCCCACGCAGAGCTCGTTTCTTTATTATTACGGGTATATTTTATAGAGCACCGCTGCAGAAAAGCAATAAGAGGCGTTCTCATGATTCTCTATACGGCAATCTGTGTGATTTAAACTATCGTTAGCAGCGGGCCGTTCATCAGTTATTAATGTGTAAATGCATTAATGCAAACGCTGTCGTAGGCCGCACAGAAATGATAGTCGCCTACATGTATGTAATATGTACTATAGGACACTGATATGGCTTGCTTCCGTAGAAAAACAAAAGCAGATAATTATTAGCAATTAACAATTTTTGACAATTAAGAAGGACTAACAATAGGTCTATATATTATTTTCGGAGAAGCAGAGAACTGCCAAAAAACAACGGTAAAAATGTTCGAGACTATATTGTAATAATTACAGTCTCGAACATTAATTTTGATAATTGTTTTCATGGTTGTAGCCTATCATATTATGATACAACCAATTTTTTGTACAAATCAGAATGTTGCACAATGCACAATGCGAAAACAAGATGAGTATTATAGTGAATTATTATGGGCCTTTTTTATGGCGGCAGAAATGAGATGGCTATAAGAATGGAAGAGCAAAGAGATTTTCAAGACACCAGAGAAGAGGAAACGATGACATTAGAGAAAGGCGTTTAGCATCGAAACAACTTTGCCATAATTGACAAAGTCGTTCAACGAATGCTTCCGATCGTCCGATGGTATGGACAATGATTGTCATGTAAAGAGAGAATTACAGTCTATCATTTCTTCATGGCCTAACAATATTGTAACGTCAGTTGGTTGATCGAATGCCACACAACAATGCATATAGTTACACACTATATGCGCGAGATTCAGGTGTAAAAGAAGGCAGACCCAGACTATACTATGCTGGATAGAAATAAGAAACGTGGACATAGCATCACTTGGACTAACACTGTTTAAGGAAAAGGCCTACTGACTTGGCAAATGACCGAGGACAATCAATATGAATGTCATTCATTCGTACCCAACGTCTCTAAATGAATGTATGGTGTCAGGAGCTGATGATGATGATGATGATGATGATGATGATGATGATGATGATGATGATGATGATGATGATGACGACGACGATGACGATGACGACGACGACGATGACGACGACGATGATGATGATGATGATGATGATGATGATGATGAACGATGATGAACGATGATGATGATGATGATGATGATGATGAACGATGATGACGATGATGATGATGACGATGACGACGACGACGATGACCATGATGATAACAACATTTCTCCATAGCCTAAAATATTGCTACCGTGCGCATTCATAAGGCACCTCAACACAATAACTATCCATTCAAAAATGATACTTGAGAAAATGAAAAACTTGCTCAAGATCTCTACACAACAAACGTATACCGTATATTATTATACTCTCCACTTTACAAGACGATGACCGGATAGCAAACCGACTACCGTGCCTCCACCCGTGCAACAGCAGCTACCGTTTCATCGTAGGCTATCTATAATAACCCGCACTAAAAATCGAACTCTCCAACCAACCGGCTACCGTGTTCAACCAGCACGTCCGCACCACCGAAGTAAGACTGTTTACATTTCGAAGAGATGCTATAATATCTCTGGTCAGCGCAAGTTCACTTACCGTGTTATTCCCGACCGGATTTGAGGGAATTAGACGAAGCAACGACGACCACAACCAACGTTGCTCCTCTTTATATCCAACAGCAGTCACTCTGTCCAGTCAGTGTCCAGTGTCCACGCAGACGGGCGACCACGACTGCGACCAAGGAGGCACCTGCTGCTGATGCTGCTGCTGCCTTCACCGCCAATGATGCTGCTGATGCTGTGGCTGATGATGCTGCTGATGCTGATGATGCTGGTGTTGCGGATGGCAATTCCGAATTGCTGGCTTTCGTCGTCGGATGCAATCCGTGTCGCTTGGATCAGATGGTCGTCTGCCGCTGCAGCCGTAGCATCCTCCTCTTCTTCCGCTCTCTCTCTGTCTCTGTCTCTTTGTGTCTGTGTCTGTGTTTGTGCCTGTGTCTGTGTCTGTTTCTTTCACTCTGTCTGTGTGTTTCTCTGTCTCTCTCTGTCTCTGTCTGTCTCTCTGTTCGTGTCTCTGTCTGTTTCTGTCTGTCTCTCTGTCTGTCTCTGTTTCTCTGTGTCTCTCTGTCTGTCTCTGTCTCTGTGTCTATGTGTCTCTCTGTGTGTCTCTGTATCCCTGTCTCTGTCTATGTTTCTGTGTCTCTGTCTGTCTCTCTGTTTGTGTCTTTGTCTCTCTCTCTGTGTGTCTCTGTCTCTCTCTGTTTGTGTTTGTGTTTGTGTTTGTGTCTCTGTATCTGTGTCTCAGTCTTTGTGTCTCTGTCTCTGTCTCTTTCTCTCACCCCCTTTCTCTCTGTCGTGCTCCGGGAAGCGCGCAGCTGCCGGAAGTTATCGTCCGCCTCTCTGATGATCCGTCCATCCATCTATCGACGGAGTGGTGGAAGGATAGCTGGTGGAGGACGAGTATGGGATAGATGGATGGACATGGGTGTGGATGGTCATGGAGTGATAGAGACGGAACGAGAGAGAAGCAGTGGCGGCGCCAGGATTTCAGGTTTGGGGGGGCTGAAGCCCTAAGCCCAAGAAAAAAATTTACGAAGCGCCGAAGGCGCCAGGTTGCGAGTGCCGAAGGCACGAAGCCCATACCGACTAGGGGGTCTGGGGGAGCGTCGTAAGCTCCCCCAGCGGGGTCTGGGGCGGAGCCCCAGCCACCAACGCATTTTTAGCTCAGTTGACCTCAACTGGAGCCCTTTTTAAACCCTTGTTTACCAGCTATTTATGAACGATAAAAATCATGAAAATTTCAATAAGGGTCTGGGGCGAAGCACCATCCACCAACGCATTGCTTAAATCTGTCAAATATCCTAACAGTACTGTTATGGTGTTATTTTTGAACTGTCTTCGCAGCAGAATCTCTCATAATTAATTTTCATTGCTGAAAGACATGGTTTATGAGTTCAATAAATACCCCTCCCCATTTTATCTAAATATCTCATAATCTTAGTGCTGATAGTCGCATGGGCGTCCGCAGGAATTTTTCTAGGGGGGCGCAAACTTTTAAATAATTGTCACATGGTCTAAATTTAATTTGTGACAGTTTGAATTTCCATACACAACCGAATAATCTAAATTTATGAGCAACTATGCGAAAAATCCAGGGGGGCACACGTGCGCCCCCTTGCGCCCCGCTGCGGACGCCCATGTATAGTCGTGGTTTGTGACTTCAGAAAGTGCCCCTCCTGTTGTTTACATTTATTAATCTCCACACTGTAAAGGTGACATTTAAAGCTGTTCTCTCAATAAATTCCTCATAATTTCATTGCTGAAAGACCTGGTTTAGAGTTCAATAAAATATGTCTCCATCACGCTTAAATGTTAGAATTTCCTCACTGCAAGGGTAGCATTTTAAGATGTCGTCTTAACAAAATTGCTCATCATTGATAATCAATGGATAACACTGTACATGTAGCAATTTATAATGATATAAATTATCTGAAATATTTATAAAATATTTGGGTTGGCCTACACTTAAGCATCTCCTATGCTCCGTCCCCCAACCACACACAGGCACGGCATTAGGGAAAGGCAAACGAGTCTGCAGCCGCCGTGGGCCCTGCGCTTTCAGGTCCTCGCGCTACTCACCTTAATTTTTACTCTGATGATATTGGCAGCTTTAGTCGCTTGGCAGATTTAATTAATTACTGAGGTCATTTTGCCAAATGAAAGTGATTGGGTGTGTTGGAAAAGATTCCGAAAGAGTGAGTCTGCAAATAAAGCGAGTCACAACTACTAGTGTGCATGCAGGCTAGGTCTGGACTGAAAGTGAGACGGCATTGATTTTTGTGACCTGCTGGTGCCGGGTATCAGTCGGGAAGCAAGTTTAACAATTTTTTGGAAAACAACTAAAACAACCAGGTCGTCAGATAGGCTACAATAAATAGGTAAAAATGGTAAGATTTTGAAATTTTATGAGCAAATGGCTAAAAAAAGGTCGTCAGGTAACAAAAATGGGTGCTATGTGTACAATTTTGGGCGAATGACCAAAAAAGATCGTCAGAAAATTTTCGGCTTAAAGGCTTCGGTTCGTCCGCCACAGTCAGACCCGGCAACTTTGCCAAACCACTTTCAGCCCTGGGCTATACCTACCGGTAGAATTCGAGTTTTCTAGAATATTAAAGCCTATGGTATAAGCTTACAGTACCTTATTGGCAGGAAATCAAATTCGCAAATGCTGTGCTTGAGAACCCTTTTCAGAGAATCGCTTGCTGCATTGGGCCCCGCACACCCTTGACTACAAACTTGCGGAACGTCCCCTTGGCATTTCCCCCAAGTCTCCCGACGAGTGCTGCTGCTAATTGAAACCCCATTTCGTATGTGATTGCATAGGACTAGCTGGAAGCTGGAATTCCGAACTGGCGGGATGAAGGGGGCTGAGGCCCAGACCGGTCTGTAGGGGTAAAGGGGCTGGAATTTAGAACTGGCGGGAGAAAGGGGACTGGGGTCCGGACCGGTCTGGAGGATGGAAGGGCTGAAAGTCCGAACTGGCGAGATGAAGGGGCTGAGATCCAGACCGGTCTGGAGGAGTGAAGGGGCTGAAAGTCCTAACTAGCGGGAGGAAGGGGACTGAGGTCCGGATTGTTCTGAATCCGGGCTGGAGGGGAAGGGCTGGATCCACCAGGACAATCTCTAATTTCGCCACAATAGCATAGTTGATTTCGGTGCCGTTGGTCGTTGTCTAGTTTTCTTATTGCGAAGAAAGCGTTATAGACATTTTCGGCTTTTTCGTTTGGGGGGGCTGAGCCACGTTTAGGGGGGCTTAGCCCCCCTAGCCCCCCCCCTGGCGCCGCCCCTGGAGAGAAGGACATAATTACTGTATACTTGCAAGGAAAGTTATGGAGAAAGGAAAGGAGGAAGAGATAAAACACAGAGGGAGGGAGGTCAGTTATAAGGATTAAATTGGAGTTGTACAATTTACATACATTATACGGGAGGTTCCCGAGCGAAAAATCACAGGGAAAGCGATGACTTTTAAAAGGTGGCCAGAAATTTCGATGACTAAAAAACGGGTCGTCAGAAAATTTTAACAATAAAAGTCGATTTTTTCGGTAGCGTGTACTCACCTCAAAATTTACCAGAACTGCCTGGCAGGGCATTACACGAGGGTATACTCAGGTATACAGCGTATAGGCCTACTCACCTCCAGGGGAAACGGCATGCGTTTATTCAGGCGTATTTCGAAGCGAATGACTAAAAAACAGAAAATTTAGGAAATTTGCAGAAGATTTTGGCCGGATGACTCAAAAAGGTCATCAATTTCTCCGACAGGAAAATATAGAAAATTTCCCGAAGATTTTGGCCAGATGACTACGACGGCGGTTGTCAGAACTTTCGGGCCCAGAAAAAGCGGGCTTGGGTTTTTCTCCCGGTCAGCGTGTACTCAACTCAAAATTTACCCTGCTGTACGGTGTGCTTATTATAGCGAACGTGAGTCAGAGATGAAGCGGCAGGAGATCATGAGTGACAGGTGTAGAGCCGAACGGAGCGGGAGGATTAGGTAGAACGGGGGTAGTCGGATAGATGCAATAAGGACATAGAGCGAGAGGGCGATAAGGAAGAGACAGGGGCAAAAAAATGGATAGAAGGTGATTGAAAAGAAAGAAGCGTGATTGAAAAGAGCATAGAGACAGATATCGCCTGGGGCATAAGAATAGATGTTTGGGTAGAGAAACGGAGAGAGAGGTAGATAAAAATAAATTTAAAATATACATAAAAAGTAGGGGTGACAGGGAGGCATGGAGTCAGAGAGAAAGACAGACGTGGAAGAATAGACTAATCGCATTGGACGGTATCAGATCCGCTCTGCGTAACTTAATCCAGCCGGCTTTATTGATCGCAGCCTTCTGCGATGTAATAAGCGGATACGGTAATAAGCTCCTTAAGGATATTGAACCACAGCAGCTATAGAGTATCCTGCATGGCTAGAGCGCTCCTCGTCCTTATATTGTAACAGTGAATCTTATCAGGCGCGGTGCGATTTATCTTTATCCGCGATGATGCATAATGGTGGAAGGTCCGAAAGAGGAATGGCAGGATCAAATACGCAGACAGAGAATAGGAGAGAGAAAGATGCAGAGAGACGTAGGAGGACAATGAGACGGAGGGAGCGATAAGCAAGCAGACACAGTGAAAGGCACGCATACACTTTAAAGAAAGCAGGCATCCATATAGGAATAATGGTAAAATGCGGAGTGAACCCAGGAAGTCGTATATAGAAATAGGCAGAGGATTCTGCGAAGAAGAGAGAGAGAGACACACAGACAGACACACAGATACATAGAGGGAGACGGAGGAATGAGGAAAGGGGAAAGGAGGAAGGGACAGGAAGAGAGGAAGACGGTCGTAAAGGAAAATGGCAAGAAATAAGCAGAAAATAGATGAATGTCACCACGAAGAGTGTAGCGAATTATTGCGCTATTATCTATTAAACTAATTTATTATCAATGTTAATTCTTAATTATAGGTAAGAGTTAAGATAGAGTAATTACTGGCGTTGTTTAGTTATTTATTCATTTGGCGAAAATGAGCAATATAACTTGAAATTATAAGTCACGTGACGTGGTAACTTAGCAACGCAACGTGACGTCATGACGTTGTCATGGCAATTACCTTGACATTGACGGTTAAAAAGTAAATAGACGAATCAGGGACGTGGAAATCGATTTAAAACCGAAAAGTTACACGTCAGAGGATTTTGAAACAGGGATAAGTGATTCCTGTGCATGAACGTCAAAAGAGAGAGTTGGATTGTAGAAACAATCTTCTCTAAAAGTTATATTTGGCGGCCAGGAAGAGAGTTGTTGGACGTGGTCAATAGAATATTGAAGCCTCGTGTGAGGACAATAGGTTGCGAGACAGAATTCTGCTGAATAGATTCTGGTGGCTCGTTTTGGGAACCTTTTGGTCAAGGCGTGTGTGGTTGTGGAACGATTGACGGTTGGTTGGAAGAATATTCAGACGTTGTCGAGTATCACTTTGGGTGATCGGTGACTTGTGTGTGTTCGCCTGCATTGCGACGCATCACATTTATTTGAATTCAACGGCTGATGGTGGTGTTGTGAATCTACATAAACATTGGAGATGACTCGGTTCGTCATAGACCGAATTCTTCTACAGTGAAATTATTCTCACACATCATATTCGAAGCACATGGTTGCATATTCATCGAACTTCGAGCAAGACAGTTTACACAAGAAGCTGAACTATATTCCGAAGAAACTTTCATCTGTCAAGATCAGATAAGAATAATTAGAATATAATAATTATTAATAATCAACGCCAAATAAGTAATTAGGTTACGGAATTGATGTATGTTGACTTTCTATTTTAAATATATATTTCATTATTAATATTGGTTCTCTTGTGCTATGATATTAGGAGTCCAGTAATTTTCTAACTCGAATTCACGGCCTAGTTAGATAAACGCTACAAAGAGAAAGACTGAATATAGACAGAGTAGAAGGCGCACATGAATCACGGAAGCCGGACAGGAAGAGAGGGAAGCCAACGGGGGAAGAAGGAACAGAGAGACAATGCCTGAGGCGACCTTGGAGGACAAAAGAGAAGATTTGCTCTGAGAAAGAGAGGAATTTGCCGCGGTAGAGGGAGGGAAACAATAGAATGAATTGATGGAGTGGAGATGAGGAGAAAGGGAGAACGACAACGACGTCGATAGGAATAGGAACTGAGAAAGAGAGATGGAGGAATTTGACCTGGACCAGAAGGGAGAATGACAAAGAGAAAAAGAGAATGCGGCACAGGGAAAGAAAGAGAGAGAGAAACAGAAAGACAGAAACACAGAGAGAGGCATTGAGAGACAGACAGCAGAAACAGACAGAGATAGACAGAGACAGACAGAAAGAACGAGAAAAAAGAGATACAGATAGCTAGAGAGACAGACAGGCATAGAGAAACAGAGAGATACAAGAAGGAAAAGGGAGACAACGAGAAAGAGAAGGACGAGCGTGTGATAGGGCAGTAGAAAGACAGCGACAAAAGAAGAAAAAATACACAGATAACAATTACAGCCGTCTAAACAGACAAAGAGAAGAAGAAGAGTATGACAGGCAAGTAGGAAGACAACAACATAACGCCACAGAGGGCAAAATCACAAAAATGCAAAAGTCGCAGGAAAAAGCAACAAAGCGGTCAACATGCAACTGAGACGAGCAAGACGCTGAATAACGAATGGAGCGACGTGGCGGTGGTAGTAGATTGAGTAGAATGATGGCGTCGTTCATTGTCCGCCTCAATCGTCGCCTGCGAACGAGGCCCCAGTCGCTGCCCGCGAGGCCCCAACGGGCGATTACTGAGGCGACGAAATGTCAGCCACCGGTTAGACGATGAAACGGGCGATGAAGGAGGCATTCGTGTCAAGCGACATCATCGCTAAATCCGTTCGCATTAAGCAACGGTCGCGTCACGCCTTACAAACACCATCCGTCTTCCGTCAACGCGAAGCGCAAAAGTCCGTTACACTCTCCCCCTCTTTGGTTAAAATCGATTGACGAAGTCGTAATGGCTTTTCATCTTCTTCTTTCTTCTATTCTCTCTTCCATCAGGCGCATGCCGATGATGAGGCCTGTACTAGACTCCTCCAATTCTTTCTTTCTCTGATGGTATCCATGGCTGTGTTTCATATACACTAACTATTCACATCTCGTGTCTGATCGTCACACGCAAGGTGTAACGCATCTCAGAGATGTCAGCATTCTCAAGCTAAGCCATTCACGCGCATTCTTTCGTGCTTCCCGCAAATTTATTTAAAGAAAAATAGAGAGC
>OX243824.1:25550313-25560313 GCA_945859605.1 Lumbricus rubellus | reverse complement strand
GAGATGAAGAGAAACAATCAAACATAGAGAGGCAGAGAGAAAATAGAAACAGATGCATACATAATTTATTATTATACAGATGGAAAGCGAGAGGGAGAACAGAAAAAGAAAGAGAAATGTACACAGAGAAGAGAGAAAGAGAAAGAGAGAGAGACAGAGAGACAGAGAAACAGAGAAAGAAAGAGAAATGAGAGAAATGAAAGAATTGAGAGAAATAAGAGAGACAGACAGACAGGCAGAGACAGAGACAGACAGAGACAGAGAGACAGAGACATAGAGAGAGAGAGCCAGAGAGACAAAGAAACAGAGGGACAGAAAGAAAAAAGATAAATGAAAGAATTGAGAGAAATAAGACAGACAGACAGGCAGAGACAGAGACAGAGGCGAACGCACAGAGAGAGATGGTCACTTTGGTCAGGTGCTGAAGCCCGCATCATTTGCCACAACTAGGCTTCAGCGGCGGCTGCGATGGTTAGAGATCATCTATGATGCGGCGTTCAGTCAGTCATTGGCGGCTGATGCAGGATGCTTCTATGGTTGCTGATGCAGAACAGGCAACGATGAAGATATGTCTGTGACGATAAGACTATCCTAATTATACAAGAAAGATGCTTCTGCTGCTTGAAAATATTAAGGATCACTCTCTGTTTCTTTGTGTTTCTGTCTCTGTCTCTGTCTTTCTGTCTCTGTCTGTCTCTTCATCTCTGTCTTTTTGTCTCTCTGTCTCTCTGTCTCTCTGTCTCTCTGCCTCTCTGTCTCTTTCTGTCTCTTTCTGTCTCCGTCTCTGTCTCTGTCTCTCTGTCTCTCTCTCTCTGAAAGATACGTCAGACGGCAGAAAATGATAATATGATAGCTGAGAAATAAGAGGAGAAGAAGAATTTGACCAAAATTCAGGATTTGTTAAACACCGCAAGACAAAAAAACCGTGCGCTACAAAAGTCACATCACAGATTCACGTTTCCGCCATTTTTTATCTGTTAACAAATGCGCTGTAATTTCACGCGTAACTGCTTCGCGAATGGAACAACAACAACACAGTTGAACACAGCCTGTCAATAAAATATTCGCTACGCACGACTGAACAGCAGTAATTACATTTCCGTTCGCGTTGTAGAGACGTGGTAGGGCATAATAGATGCGGTCTAATAGCAACGAAATTATGCATGTGAACGTTCTGCACCCCCCCCCCCGACAGAAGCCACGTTGGGATGAACGCACGGCTGAAATGCGACTGAAAACGCAGCCAATTCTGTTGGTTTCATGTCGGCGAAAATAATAGAAGAAGACTCAAAAAATTTATGGCATGTGATTATCAGGCTAGACGCGTCTGGATTAAGGGATGATACATTGATACTAGATGCAGATACATACTACATAGCATTGATATATACATGTACAGATCTATTATTGTGTTACATGAAACTCTATGTAATTACATCATGAAAATTAATCTGCGTTTTCATGCGTGCGGAAAGTCATAGTCTGTATATGTCCATAATTAGATTGTGTTTTTTAGATGTTCCGGTGCATGCAAGACTATACTGTTGATATGTCTATCTCTTTTTAATGCTCTCACTGTTCGCTGTCTATGTATTTCTGCATACATAGTACATACATACATAAGTGCATAAATACATACATAGGCTACATACATACATGCTTACACACATGCAATATCCATTTATCTATCTATCTATCTATCTATCTATCCGTCTGTCTGTCTGTTCGTCCGTTCGTCTGTCTGTTTATCTATCCATCCATTCATCTATCCATCTATCTATACTTTAATACTTGTTTTATGAATTTTCATATATATGGGCATCTTCGCGTGCACGTGTTTATTTATGTATTCATAAATGTATATAAATAATTATATCATAATTATGTGTGTGTGTGTGTGTGTGTGTGTGCGTGCGTGCGTGCATATGAGGATGTGATTTTATATCAACGGTCTATAGATAGCCATATTAAGTTATTGTTTCTGAATATTCTAAGCTGGTGATATATTATGTCATCATACGATGCAGATAATCCCATACACTGTGCCATGGATTACGATGCGAAATGGGATTCATCCGATGGACTGCTTGGCAATGGTGAGTGGACCAAATGCTGTGGTCTGCTTGACAATGGTATATGGACCAAACGCTATGGACTGCTTGACAATGGTAAGTGGACCAAACGCTGTGGACTGCTTGGCAATGGTAACTCCTCCTTCTCCCCCCTCCATCTTCCTCCCATTCTCTTCTCATCATCATCATCCTTCTACTCCTCTTGTTCCTCCTCCTTCTTCTCCTCTTCCTCTTCCTCCCATTCTCTTCCATCTTCTTTACCTCTTCATTCTCCTACTCTTGCTCTTCCTCCTTTTCCTCTTCCTATCCTCCTCTTCCTCCCATTCTCTTCAATCTTCTCGTCCTTCTTCTACTCCTCTTCCTCCTTTATCCATCTCCCGCGTGGGAGCCATGAGCAGCGAAATCAAAGAAAGCGCTGCGGAAAAGAAGACACATGTATTAAGAACAGAGACAGCGCCACGGGTAGTTTTTAACTCTCGCGCTGTTGATCTTATCGCAACCAATGCAAACAGCGTTCCTTGGAAAAAAATAACTTACCACACCTAGTGCAAAGAGATGGGTAACTATTCACGATGTAAAGGAAGGCTTATGGTCAGCTATGAGACAATAGACACGGTGACCACTGACCAGACAGTGGCAGCCTCGAAGGCGCAGCTGATTTAGGAACATACAAGCAAACACGGCACTGCAGATCTTTCGCTCACTGCATGCGCTCTGCTGTATGTGGAGATTTGCAGTATCTCGCCTCTACACATTTTGTGAGTCGGATTTTATTCAAAAGCAAACCTTTCTCTTGAAAGAATTCCAGGAGCGCCTCTGGGTAGATTTATTGAAAGCGCGCTACCTAAAGTTCCTGTTGCTTAATTGATCAACATAATCTGATTACTTATGTAGAGCTGAATGCTTAATCTCTAAATCATCAACCGTTGTGCGTTTCGAAAGAAATCGTAATAAAAAAATCGTCATCCATTTGAGATTTTCCGTTGAAATCCGATAAAACAGACAGAAACCAGATCTCAGTGCACTTGTAGTGCGCGGGTTTGAACGAGACGAATATATCTGCATAGATAAATGCGTACATGGACAAAGAGACCGACAAATAAGACAGACCCACATCAACATATACATGTACAGACAAGACAAAGCTGGCAGACAAACAAGACAAGCAGACAAGGCAAGCAGACAAGACAAGCAGGCAGACAGACCGACAAACAGGGCAGACAGACAAACAAGACAGACAGACAAAAGCGACAGACAAACAAGACAGACAGACAAACAAACAAGATAGGTATACACAGACAGACAGACAGACAAGACAGATAGATAGCCAGACAAACAGACAGCCAAACAAACAAGATAGGTATACACAGACAGACAGGCAGACAGACAAACACACACAGACAAACAAGACAGCCATACAAACACGACAGACAGACAGAAAGACAGCCATACAAACAACATAGACAGACAGAAAGACAGCCATACAAACAAGACAGACATACAAAAGCGACAGACAAACAAGACAGACAGAAGAACACGACAGACAGACAGACAGACAAACAGACAGACAGACAAACACGACAGACAGACGTTCCTGGTAACACAATACACATAAAGCGACTAAAGATCAAACAATTTAGCGGTCACCCGACCTCCTCCGTCCATAGCAACAGCGAACATCAAACGCCACCGACAGACAGCTTTCCTGATTAATTCCAAAGACCCGTCGCCGCCTCCGTCTAAATCAGCCCTCCCTCCTCCACCCGCAGGCCACACTGCATCTTCCTCCACATAGGCGTAGGGAACATTTCAGCGTGGGGGGGGGGCAAAAATGAGACTTTTGCCCGAATTTTTTGTCATCTGGCCGAAATCTTAAGAAAAATTCCGGTTACGTTTGCCCAAAAATTCTGACGACCTTTTTTAGTCATCCGGCCGAAATCTTCTGAAATTTCCCGTTACTTTTTGCTCGAAACGTCTGACGACCTTTTTTGTTCGGGCAAATCTGATTTTTCGGTCAAGAAGACCCGGAAAAATAACAAAAGTAAATTTCTTTAAAAACTTTTTTATTTTTCCGGGTCTGCTTGCCCGAAAAATCAGACTTGCCCGAAATTTGGGGGCATTCCCCCCCTGGACCCCCGTATCCTACGCCTATGTTCCTCCACATATTCAAATCCGTGTCTAGTAGTCCGCATTTTTGTCTGGCATTTTTTCCTGCTTTTTCTCAAACAACGTTAGGCGATGATGCTGCCACGGCAAATCGTCTTACGTGGGCTAATTGCATTAGGGTCCTTTGCATCGGATATAATTATGCCCTGTCCAAAGCAGTGTCCGTAAGCCGCCGTCATAGTTAAGCTGGATTAGGCTACATGCGGTGTCCGGTGGGTTGGAAGGAAGGCGCTTGAGCCGTCGAAATTGCGCAATAAACAACGGGCTTGGCGCGCAATAACTTTTGATCTCAGAGCCAATATACTTTAATGGCTGCAACGACTGATGGATGGAGGAATGCCGTAGGATTGCAAGAATGCAACGATGGTGCAGTGAGACGTAACATTTGAGTACGAATTATAGGCATTGCAAGTACTTCGCTTGAATTGTTCTACGAGGGTATGCAATAAGACCTTAGCTGCATTTGTTCGTTCTTGTATTAAGAATCTCGTTAGTTTCTCTATTGCTGTCTACATTATTTTTTTATATTATTGTGCAGGCTTATAATTACATAATACGCGAGCATAAGGATCAATAGACGGAGTACTTGCGTGATGGTGGTGGTTGCGGTTTATAGGTGGTTGTGGTAGTGGTGATACGGAGGTGATGGTAGTTTTTGTTGTTGTGGTGATAGTAGGTGGTAATAATAATTATGTGGCGGTGTTGACGGTAGTTGTGGTGATAACAGGTCGTAACAGGCAACGGTAGTTTGTGATCTTGGTGATAGATGATGTTGGTGATATAAAGGTGCATACATGTAGGTGTTGTTGTTTGTGCTGCTCCTGTTGTAATTATTATTATTGTTGCTGTTGTTGCTACTGTTGCTGCTGCTGGTGGTGATGATGATGATAACGATGATGATGATGATGATGATGATGATTGATTGATTGATGATGATGATGATGATGATGATGATGATGATGATGATGATCATGATGATCATGATGATCATGATGATCATGATGATCATGATGATCATGATGATCATGATGAAAATGATGATGATAATGATGAATTTGGTGGTGGTGGTGGTGGTGATGGTAGTGATGGTGGTAGGGGTGTTGGTCTAACTGTGGTAGGGATAGTCATGGTGTTATTCTCTTTGTTGCTAGAGACTTCTTTAGATAGAGACAGGATGCATAAACAATGCAGCACTGATGGAGGCCACAGTGGCACACGTCTCCTCTCAATCCGCCCTTTGTTGTCCTCCTCATGGTAGGCCTATTGGCCTTATATATATATATATATATATATATATATATATATATATATATATATATATATCAGTGATGTAGTCGAGTCCACCTGAGCCGAGTCCGAGACCGAGTCCGAGTCCAGCTAAGCCGAGTCCGAGTCGAGTCCGAGTCCAAAGGGGTTCGAGTCCGAGTCCGAGTCCGAGTCCTGACAGTCCGAGTCCAAGTCCGAGTCCGAGTCCAGTAACACCAAGATCCACTGAAATGGCATAGAAAAAATATCGATATCGATATGGAAAATAATTAATATAATTTATCCAAATTAAACTTTAAAAATACTGAATTTTATAAGGTTTTGTCCAATAATCTGGCGAAATGGCATGGATAGGCTACAAATTCTTCCACTGCCAAACAAGTTCAACAGGCGCACTTGAGGAGTCTCCTGTGTTGAGATTTGCGATCAAAACTGCCACCCATCAGCAATGCCTTTGCTTTTAAAGTAGCCTAAAATGGTCGAAGTCTGTGGTATGGGGAAATGGGGTCCATCCAATGTGTCAATATCATCTGCCCTCCAATACCCCAACACAGACCAACTGAGTGCTACGACACTGCCTGCACGTTGCAATCGACCAGTAATTGTAGGCCTATAGTAGTACTGGAGGACATAGAAGACAGAGGAATGGAGCTGGGAAAGGCAATAGAACTCGCAAGAGACCGGCCGAAATGGAGAAGTTTTGTTAGAGCCTCATCGTCGGCGAATACCTGACGGAGGAGAAAGAAAGAAGAAGAAAGAGTAGGCCTATCTGATCTATTAACGGAGATTTAAATAAACCTCTGCGCCCGGTTCCAAGATCAGAGGAGTTCTAATAGCCACCAGCTACAAATAGCCAATAGACACATTCAACCTCTATTCTCATTATTTTGTCTTATCCATAAACATCTAGATAAATTAGAAATCTATGCCCTATCTGATCAGCATATCAATGCCAAGCTTATTGAGGTGTCAAAATATCAAGTTCGATTTCGATCGTATATGCATGCCAGGGATGCCTGGTTATGCGTGTATGTGTTTCTATAATAAGCTCAAGTTCAAATATTTCCAATCGCCCCTCCCGTAACCCCACACCGACCATACATCAAATACACCTGTAATTAACTTCACTCGGTGGTCAGCGGTGCTCAGCCATCCATCACATTACTTCAATGCCTGCAAGCCCTTTGTTTGAGTTGAATGACAAACAAAACAGACGAAATGTCTGAATTGGTTTGTGGCAGTACAGGTTGTGGCCTGCTCCACGGAGATTTCGTGACTCGGAAACCGAGTCACCGAGTCAAATTTCGAGTCCAAGGCTTCGAGTCCGAGTCCAAGTCCGAGTCCTGACAGTCCGAGTCCAAGTCCGAGTCCGAGTCCGCAGAAAATCGGTCTCGAGTCGGACTCGAGTCTTTTGCCGGACTCGAGTCCTACATCACTGATATATATATATATAATTATATATAGCATCATATATATATATGATGCTGGTGGGTGTGGTTGCGTGGGTGGGTGGGCGGGCATGGAATTCTATCACAACGCATAGCCTACAAAAGCCCTACATGTAGCCTATATCACGCCCAACTGGAAACCACGTATACGGTCTAAATCGTATTGTCACGGGTGAAAAGAAGGATTGCTTGTTATTGAGCCGTGCCATCGTAAACCAGTCAGTCGCTGAATTTGTTTGATTGCGGCTTTGTGCATTGGTCAAAAGATCGCGCCATCTCAAAGGGTCCAAGGGTCCCACATCTGGGAACTTCATCGCGGATGGCGCAGTGATATACCGCATCTCTTTCGGTCAACAAGTCCGAGGAAAATTGTATAAAGCTGCTCGCTTTTGTTGGCCAGAGATATTCAATATAAAGCTGCATGTCTGTGCTGGCAGGCCATTTATATTTTATATATTCAGCTGATGCCTAGGTGTGTCGTAAATTCTTGCGCTTCTATAGCTCTGATATGCAATGGCGTCTGCACGGTCTTGATATTGGGGTAAATTTAAATTATCATTTTATACATGTCATGATGGGTGTTCGAGGATAGCCCACTTTTGAAGGAGTGGACAAAACATAATTGTCGCGGTTACATTTTTAACCAAGATCTTTTAAAAATGCAAAACTGAAAATTAAGAACTTGGGTATTTTCGTATTATAGGTTTTTAAATGTAGCCTAATAATTATTTGTAAACTGTAGACAACATAAAAATATTATTATAGGCTATAAGTGCAGCCATAATTATGCCTACATATCGCAATCGAATCTAAATCATAGAAAGCATCATTGGTATAGCCTACGCTTGTAAACATAACTAGATTTTTCTTGTTCTATTCAAAGTTGAAATTTCCCACTTACTCTCTGTGTAGCATCATTAGTGCTAAAATAGAAACTAAACAATATGTCACAATCGGAAATGTAGGTCTAGTTGCTAAAATATAGTGTCAATTTTTCGGGGTGGCCATTATCCAATGTCAGGGTGCCCATAGTTGTCAACTTGTAACCCTATGCAGCAAGTCAGTGACAAGAAAATCACGCAACCAAACTTTTTTCTTCAACCTAACTGCATGATTGTGCTGCATGTGTAACCAGTAGTTACAGCGCGTTGCAGCTTCATGATCTGAAACTAATGGTTTAGCCACCTTAGCGTCTTAGTCTATACAATGTACATGAGATGAAAGCGAGCTAAACGTAGACATTACTACGTGTCACCGAGCGATTAAGGCCTTTGCCGAAGATCACCGAGAAGAGCCGAGTGCAGGTTCTTTGTGCTTTCAAGTCGTTAGCAGCATCCTGACTGTTGACGCCATTCTATAAAATGTCATCAACAGAGTTTCTCAATCCTTTGAACCAGTGGTTCCCAACCTTTTTTGACTGAGGGGCCACTTTTTATAAGTTGAAGGACGCGAGGGCCACTTTTTCTTAGTTAAAGGACTTCGGGGGCCACAAGGCTAAAATTTAATTAACTAAAAGCATATAAAATTGTTATAATTGAGTCAAAATAGAATGTTTGATGTTATTTATAGACTTCAAAATAAAAATAATTCATAATATAAAATAACTATGTGTTCCATCCTGTCCAAATTGTTCATTTTGTCCTGTACCTTTGTTGATTCTTTGAGGGACGCGGGCCACTTTTTGAGGCTTGGCGGGCCACTTTTGGCCCGCGGGCCACGGGTTGGGAACCACTGCTTTGAACCATAGCACAGTAGCCTATAGCATGCGGATGTTTGTGTGGCCAAGTCATGTCCTATCCATAGATTCATGATTCTGTGTATAGGGTTCTTGAAGAGGTGCTATATAAATTTTTAAATGCTAGACGCCCGCGCATAATGAGCATGAGGATCACTTTTTGTCCCATTGTGGAAATTTTTTAATATCTATAGTTTTTAATTACTATTTTTTCAACAAAATAATTTCTTCGCACTATAAAGCACTAAGCCGTGTCACGCTGTGTGCTAATGGCTAAGCAAACGCCAAGAAGCCTTTGTGTCTATTTTAGAAATAAAGTAGGCCTAGAAGCAAAAGCAAAAGTAATCTTAAAGCATTGAAAGCTAAATTAAAAGGTTTTTCAGAATAGACTGAAGCACTGGATCAGGATCTTTCCGGACAAAACTCCATTACATGCCACGATTATTCTCTGCCATACAAACCAGGCTATCGTAGAGAAATGTTTGATGATAGAACAACGCCTTTGTTACTGTAATTGTAGCTGTTCCGCTCCCTATGATCCTATGGTAGCTCAACCCGGACCACCTTTAGACTATAATATTCTTATCCAGAATTCTTTTGACTCAACGCAGCGCTCGTGAATAAGCTGGTGCCCCGCGCTTGGCTTTCGAGCAGCGCTTTAGAAGTTTGGAGAGTACGATCACGATTACGAAATCACATAGAAGTCTTTGGAGCGTGTTCACAACATGGCTGATCATATCCGCAGTGTCTCCATAGACCAGACATTACTCCCAAGAATCTCCACACTACGAGCCACCTACTGAAACAGACCACCGCTGGTCTTAATTGACTTCCCGCACGACCGGCATAAAGGTCGCCGAATTTATGTAGCCCCTTTACGGACTTAACCCATGGCGTGGCGTAACGGATAGCCAGTGCCGACCTCTAAGCGGCTGCAGGGGGGTAGTGGATCGACGGCCGGTCCTCTTTACGGCCGGATATCTATGGACTTCGCCCGGGCCACCACCCAGGGGGGTTGCCTCAAAGCAAGACGGGACAGGGATGATCGCCGATGAAACGGAGAGACCATTACTGAATCCGCAGTCGGTTTGACGATAATATTAGAGAAGCCCATCAGTAAGGCAGAAATCCATGTAATGGTCTCGTTGGGAATAGGGGGACGCGCCCTCTACATGGGGGGGGGGAGAGGTAGGTGGTAATCCAGGCCCTCGCCGCACACCATCCGTTAGGCTACACGACCCCACGAAGATCAATTCAGAGCAGAGCTTGCGACAATAGATCCTCATTGTCTGAATGGGGAATGGGGAAATGGG